>JAUCMU010000026.1:6958182-6982792 GCA_032275025.1 Enteromius treurensis | reverse complement strand
GGGTCAGAAATCTGGCTGATAAGCAAGTGATCAAATACTTATTTGACACAGTAATTCCCAAATGAATTGTTAAAAAATCATACAATGTGATTTCCGGATTTTTCTTTTTAGATTTTGTATCTCACAGTGGAAATGCACCAATGCTGAAAAAATTGTAAACCCCTCCATGAGTTCCCTAGAACTTGCAAAATCACAGGGTGATCAAATACTTATTGACCTCACTGTATATTAGTGGAAAATATGGATTCTTTTTAACACTTTTTTTCAAAAGAAGTAAAATGGAAAAAGCTACATAATAAATAGGCTACTACAAAACCGGCATGATTTCAAAAGGTACATTTCTAAGAACTGATACACAAGTTTATACTCAATGAAAAAAAGAAAGAAAGAAAACCTTTTTTTATTTTGGACTCACTTATCATTGACCAATACATGAGCTGAATTTTACAATGCTAGACAAAATCGCTTTCACAGTGGCTCTCAGAAGACATTATTTGTCATTTAGCAGAGGCTTTTCATTCAAAGCCATTTACAGTACACTCTTTAAGTGCCCTGCTCAAGGCTGCGTGGATGACAGGCTTCTCCTAGTTACTCAGCAACACAGAGTGAAGCTAGCATCCCAAACCCTCAACAACCAGCAGCCAATAACCCTTCTCCACAGAAACCACAGGACATCTGAACTTGACTGACACATCAATCAAAGCATCACACTGTAGACTTGCAGCCTGACCACGGGCTTTCTCGTCTCCGTGTGGCCTCAAACATTATGATGCAGGCTTTGTCCCTGTCTCTGGAGCGCTCTGGTCATGCGGTGTGACACATCTCGTCATGTCCAGCTGACGTCGGCCTTTGGAGGTTGATGCGTGAAGGGACGTGCTGTCACGCTGTGAAATATCCGCCCTGACGTCCAACAACAGAGATCTGCTGACACCTGAATGTGCCCAAAACTGTTACCCAGCATGCACCGGGAGGGCGATAACCCTGACGCCGGTTGCTGGGGGAGAATCCGTTCAGTCCCTCACTGGCTTGGATGTGTTAATTCTGTTGTGGGGTTTGGGCTTTCAGTTTTGCCCTGGTTTTTGTTTCTCTAAGATAATGTGCTGGACTTAAATAAAGCACTGGGATTCGGATTAATGTTTAATATGGATTGGATTACTAGAATATATTTTGTCAGGGGTGCCTAATATGCTGATGACCAACCAAGAGTCCTAAATATATTACCCATGATTTAAAATGATTACTAAATGGTAATTTTGTGAAATACTATTACAATAAGTGTTTTGTGTTTAAAGATATATTTAAAGTGTGATTTATTCCTGCGATGCGAAGCTGAATTTATTCCAGTCTTCGGTGTCACGCAATCCCTCAGAAATCATGTAGTCATTTGTTAGTTTATTTAAGGTTTTGTTCAAGGAATAGAGAGTTCAAAAGAAGACCATTTATTCTCTTTTGTAACTTTATGACTTTTGATTAATTTGTTGCATCCTGACTCATATGAAACAGGGAAAAACTACTGGATCAAAGCTGTAAATGGCAAGGCAGCATGGGTTAAAAATAATATATTTATATAAAAAATGAAATGTTTTACAACATTGCTGTGTTTTTTGCTATTTTTTTATTAAATGAATGCAGCCTTGTTGAACATGGACAGATAAGAGAGAGAGAGAGAAAAAACATTATAAAATTTAAATCTAAACATTTTAATTATCATTAAATTTGTACTTTTAATTTAACAAGAATAAATTAAAATACATTATATTCATCAAAAATGACAATTAAAATGTTTCTATTTTTATATATTCCTAATATAGAATAATTAAAAAATAGAAATATATATAATTATTTTAAACCATTCATCCATTCATTCGTTTAATTCAGCATTATTATTAATTTATTGAAGGAATGCATACTTTTATTTACAAAGGCTGCATTAAAGTTAGAGTAAATACATTTATTTTTCTATTTCAAAAAAATTCTGCTGGCTTATTTATTTATTTATTCCCTAGTCATCAAGTCAATATTCATCAAAAAAAAATAAAAAATACCTTCACAGTTCCAGCAAAAATAGTTTTCAACATTGGTAATAAAAATATATATTTCCTGATCACCAAATCAGCATATCAAAATGATTTTGAAGGACAAGTTAATTCTTTTCCAGAAATTTGTTTTTGTTGTTTCTCTCTCTCTCTCTCTCTCTCTCTCTCTCACTCTTTCTCTCTCTCTCTCTCTCTTTGTCTCTTTCTGTTGTTTTCTTTTTGTTCCATTCTTTTGGGTTAGCCTTTATAATTTTGCCCTAATTTTTATTTTGGTAAAAAGGCCACACAGATAACGTGCAGGATTCAAATAAATCATGGGAATTTGGATTAATGTCTAATATGGATTGGCTTACTAGAAAATATTTTGCCAGGGGAGCCTAAAATGTCCATGAGCCACCTAGAGTTCTCAGATAAGACGATTCGTGCAAAAGCTCTAAACTCTGAGTTCCTAATATGTCGCTCCTGATTTAAAGTCCAAAAACGACAGGCTTCACCTTGTGTTCATCGCGGTCCTCAAAGTGCTCTGTGTCTGTGTGTCTGTCTCTCTCTCTCTAGGATCAGAGAAGCATGTATTAATGCAAAGGTCTGTTATTTAGTGTTAAGCTGATTTCGGTTCCACAGAGCGGCACATGCCAGGCATTCTTTGTAAGCATAACTCTCAAGGGCAGTAAGACTTATCACCACATATGTCTTTAAGCCTCAAGAACGAGGAGTGCAGAGCCACTAATTCAAAAATATCACCTGACATGACAGATAAGGCATCACAGGCACTCCGGCTGCAGAGACTACAGACAAAGAGACCAAAATAGTCCATGCTATCATAGCTTATTTTGGGGAAACTGAAATGTTTAAATTATTCAAATAAAAAAACACACACATAAAACAGAGAGACATATTCAAACTATAAAATAGTTTAAACTCTTTATAACATTGAAAGGTTATAGTTAAATGTCAAAGGTTTTAGAAATGTATGTCTATCTTATATTTTCGAAGTTTTGTATGCTTACCAAAGTTGTATTTTTTAATAAAAAGTATAGATTAAAAAAAAGCAATTGTAAAATTTCAACACATTTAAAATCATTTTTTACATATTTAAAATGTATTTTATTCTTATGATGCAAAGAAGAATGATGAATTTTCAGCATCATTACGCCAGTCTTCAGTGTCACATCATGCTTCAGAAATCATTCTAATATGCTGATTTGCTGATCAAAATGTGAATATTATTAATAATAATAATATTCCTTATTATTTCCCATGTTTAAAAAAATTATTGTATATGCTTATTTGTCATTGACCTATATGTATGTACATGTGTTGTGTCTATATAAATATGTATGCGTACTGGAATCAACACACACATAATTTTTACTATGCTTGTTATAATCATGTTAAATTACCAGTCATTATACTTTTCATATGTCACAGCATATGAGAATAACTGAAGAGACAAAGCTGCTTGGGTCTGCCCTTCCCTATCCATCCTCAACAGATTTAGCTTTGCCAAAATGTTTGCTCCAATTTCTTTTTTTCCATTTCTGGTGAGCCCATTAGGAGTATTTGGGTTGTGATTGTATATTTAAAGCAGAGTGCATTATTCGGGCTTGGTTTTTTAATCATCCCAGGTTCAGAGCCATGGTGGATTATGAGATTTGTGGCCTCTTCCCTCTGTATTGTTGTCAGGTGAAGTAGGCCAACAACCACCATGTAGCCTCACATGAACTCAACTACCCAGAATGCTCTGCTAGAAAAACATAAGGGAAAAGTCTGTGGCTGTGTTTGAGATGAAATAATTAGTTTACTACTAACTGCATACTGTCCGTTAAACTGTACGTTGTTGAGTGTTTTGAAAATGGCACACAATGCAATAAAATATATTTCAAACAGAACCCAAACTGAAAATTAATTTACTGAATGTGTACTTAAGATTGTAAAATTAGATTTAAAAAAAGTGCAAATAATTCATGATTATTTGTAGCACTTTTGACAATACAAATTGTTGCAAAGCAGTTTAATATTAATTTGTTTAACATTTCTTCATTATATTTATGAGTAGATTTTTATGTTACAATTAGTGCTTTCAATCACATCCAAAAAAGATTTTGTTTACATAATATATGTGTCTACTGTGTATATTTACTATGTATATATAAATACAAACAAACACATTCATGTATATATTCATGAAAAATGTTTACATTTTAAGTATATTTACTTAATTAGCTGTGGCGATTAGCTGTGAATTGAAGTGAAATGTAAGAATGTAAATGTATATACATACAGTACTGTGACTTTTGCACAGTACTGTATATAAATTCCTATTTTTTTTAATATATAAAGTATGTGTATGTATTTATATATACCTAATAAATATGTACAGTACAAACACATAAATTATGTGAACAAAAACTTTTATTTTGAACACATTTTCTTTTACCTGATTAAATAGAAACAATCACCATATTTCATGTCTTTATAGAGCATACTCATTAAACATACAAGATAGACAGATCCTTGTGGCATTCCATACTGTTACGATTTTTGTCACCTGTCTGGTATTCTGTGGATGTTTATTATGAAGTGTGGCTCTCTGCTTCTATGTTTTCACAAACTCACTTGTTTGTTACGGTGACAACTCATTAGCTCCTCCCCCTAGTTAAATCATTATGTCATTATCTTGTGTACTCAAAGTCCCGTTTATGATTCAGTCCCCGCCAAGTATTGTGAGTAGTCCCCTTCAGTCAAGTCACTCCGACGTTACATATGGGAACTCACATGAAAGACCAATTGCCATCGAGTTTTAAGAAAAGGCCAATGAATATTGGCGTGCATTTAATTACAGGTGCACCTTATCACTATGTGAGTACAAGAGGTCACGGATGTCATGCACTTGCAGCTTTTTGCTTCGGAGCCTCGCTGCATTGTATGCTTTTGTTCGAGTCTGCTGAATGGAGAAATCCCCAACACAGACAAAGAGTTCCTGCGAGTTCATGCTCTCTCTTCACCATAAGCAAGAACCGGGCGGCTAATTGGTGAACCCTGCGGGCTGGTAGCCTTTGTTAAGGCTAGAGCAAGCCAGCTTTTTGCACACCAGCGAGCGACCCCACGCGAGAGGTCCTCCTTGGGCAATCTGGGGGAGAGAAAAGAGCTATTTTCACGGAGTTGATCACTGCCTCACGCGTTTGGGCAAGTTTAAAAAAAAAAAGAACAAAACGCTGGGGCAGTGTTCGTGGATGACTCATGCGTTCATTGCGAATGCATGACAATCGTTACAGTGAGACGTTTTCCCATCGCCATCTTCCCGCAGCAGATCATTGAGCCGTAAACCAGGGGAGCAGGTAGGCACTGCCTAGGGCAGTCAGACTTTTCTCCAGGACGTTTTGTCCTTCTGGGATCAGTCCCCTTCCCGGTTACGCTTAGGCTGCCCCACTGCGAGCACGGCGGTCAACGTTCCACATAGTACCTGGTTACAGCTTCCCAGCCCCATCGCGGTGGTTGATACGGACAGTAGGCCTCGGCTATGCGATTCCGCTCGGACAGAGATGGCGCTGTCCTGCGTAAGGAGATTGCAGTCCTCCTGGCGAAGGACGCAATCGAGCCTGTCCCTCCAGCTGAGATGAGGTCTGGATTTTACAGTCCTTACTTCATTGTGCCCAAAAAGAGCGGTGGGTTGAGACCCATCCTGGATCTACGAGCTTTTGTCGTTCAAAAATGCTCAACCCGATGCGCATCCTAAGAATGTGCAGTCAGCCCAGGATCGATTTGCAGCTTTTAAACTGAAGGACGTGTACTTTCGTGTCTTGATTTTCCCTCAATGCAAACCAGAAAAAGTTTGTTCATGGGTTTAAGTGTGTCTGTGCACCCAGTTGGTGGTAGGGACTTGGTGTTTCGGCACCTTAGCCATCTGGTCCTTCAGGGTTACTGGGGAAAGAGCAAACTCTCCCAAGAAAAGGAGGGAATCTCTTTTCTGGGTATGGAGCTGGACTGATTGTTTGAGACCATCTCTCAGTCTAGGGCCCGTTCAACAAGGCAGGCCTGTGCTCTGAGATGGGGTTTGTTCGTCGACTGGTGCTCCTCTCACAGAGAGGACCCACAGAGATGCCCGATTGCAGTGGTGTTTTCCTTCCTGCAGGAGAGGTTGGAGCGCCGGCTGTCCCCTTCGACTCTCGAAGTGTATGTTGCTGCCATAGTAGCATACCACGATGCATCCCTAGGGAAGCACCAACTCATCGTAAGGTTCCTCAGAGGTGCGCCTCCGGTGCCCTCTTGGGACCTTGCCCTCGCGTTATAGGGCCCGAGGCAAGCTCCTTTTGAGCCATTAGTATCAGTCGAGATCAAATATCTGTCACTTAAGCTCCTGATTGCTTTGGCCCTCATCAAAAGGGTAGGGCACCTACAGGCCTTCTCTGACGATGAAAAGTGCCTTGAGTTTGGCCCGGCTGATTCTCACGTTATCCTGAGATCCCGGCCCGGCTACGTGCCCAAGGTTCCCTACCACACCCTTCGGAGATCAGGTATTGAACCTGCAAGCTCTGCCCCAGGAGGAGGCAGACCCAGCCTTAGAATTGCTGTGTCCAGTATGTGCATTGCACCTCTAAGTTGACCACACTCGGAGCTTCAGACGCTCTCAGCAGCTCCTCATCTGATATGGAGGTCAGCAGAAAGGGAATGCTGTCTCCAAACTGAGGTTGGCCCATTGGGTGGTTGATGCCATCTCCCTGTCTTATTTATACCACAAGGAGTGTTGCCTCGACCTATGCGTTGGCTCACGGCGCCTCTCTAGTGGATATTTGTAAAGCTGCAGGCTGGGCGACACCCAACACCTTCGCCAGGTTCTACGACCTTCGCATAGAGGCTATTAACTCCAGTGTCTTAAATCATACAAGCAGGTAGCGGGAGGCCGGCTGGTGTCGGCTTGCTGCGCCATTCCCACGGGATCCGCGCGCTTTCTCAGTGGTTCCCCCATGCCAAGGCAAACCCAAGTCCTCCTGCCCCGCAGTCGGACCTAGTTGCGGAGTAGCTCTGACTGTGCTCTTACTGGGTCTCCATCGCCCAGTAGGTTGTGGCTACAAAACCTTATGTTCCACAGTCAGCCAGAAGGCTGTGTTTCCCTTCACTTTATATCCATATCTTATCGATATAGTGTGTTACTTTAATCTTACATGTAAGAACTGTCTGTATGCTGTCTGTTTGCCTGGCTGTGATTAAATGCACACAAATTTTCATTAGCCTTTTCTTAATACTGGAAGGCGGTTGGTCTCTCATGCGAGTTCCCATATCTAACGTCTCTGTTCCCTCCTTCAGGGAACGTGGGTTATATGTAACCTTAGACGTTTTCCTCCGTATAAAGCGCTTTTTTCTTGTTTTGTGTTTGTATTTCCCCGTGTACCGACCAGCCTTGCCTTTTGGATTAACGAGTCTCTGGCAGTGCCGTGCGGCCAAAAAGCGGCCGAGCTGAGCAGGCCTTTCAGTTACAATATATATTATGTTGCTTCTAACTCTATTTTACATGCAAATATAGCCAAAATCACAGCATAGCCACGGTCTATATCTTATGTGTATTTGATTTCATTAGACAACAGCTTGATTATAAATCAGGATTTAAATCCAGATTAACATCTTGTAAAATAGAGGTAGTTTAATAGGCCTAATTATGGGGTGCATTTCAGTCACCAATTCATGTGTGAAACCATAACTCCTAGACTTTGCTCTGCTGTGAGTGAGACACCGGAAGCAAGTGATCTGCTCCGGGCAGGAATTCTTTCTCATCATGTAGATCAATGCTGCAGATTGCAGCTGGTTGCCATGGATATCTCTGCTGAATAGAGTTGAGTTTGAAAAGCAGTTTCAATTTTGCTCCATATTCATGTTAACATGAGCTAAAAAGTGGTGTCAGTGTTTAAAATGTTAAAATGTTTTAAACTTTTTTGGAACTTTTGAAGAGATTGAAAAAATTCTGTTAGGTACACTTACACTAATAATTAAATATGGCTAAAAATAAAAATCTGAATGATAGCAACAGTTGTGAAGGTGAAATAAAAGTTACAAAGGCTGCATTACAGAGGCTTCTGATGAAAACAACTCTTGACCTGACCTACACACACACAGGCATCCTCCAACTTGCTGACTTGCTGCTAGCTGATACCTCTGTCCGGTCAGGTGATCAACAATACAAAGGTGTCTGAACTGAGCACTGACTCTTCCTCACTATCAGATCTCCAACAAACACACACATGCATCTATATGAAAGTTACAGGTATTGTAAGTTTTTATGCAAAATGACAAACTTAACTTTTATCAGTCTTATTCTGTACAAATGTTTTGAGTTGGTGAAACAAAGCTCTTATTCACAGGGCTGCATTTACTTAATTGAAATATTGCAATAACAGTAATATTGTCAAATATTTTTACAATTTAAAATATTTTTTTATTTAAATGTATTTTAAAATTAAATTTATTATTGTGCAAGTAAAGCCAAATTTTCAGCTTCATTAATTCAAGTATCACACAATCCTTCAGAAATCATTTAATTTGCTGCTCAGGAAACACTTTATTATTAGTATTATAGAAACTCTTGCCCTTCTTAAATTTTTTGTGAAAACAAATATACATTAAAAAAAAAAAACCCTAACACAATGCAATTGTTAAAATTGTAATTTATTCATTTTTCTTCAAATGAATGAATCCTAGATTAAAAGTTACTTTCTTAAATAACAACAAAAATAATAATCTTTGTAATAAGCATAATCTTAATCATAAACATTTAATAAAAATGTATTTACATTTTTGAGTTGTTGTTGTTGTTAAAAAATAATAATTGTAATTTCACTCACATAATGTCCTCGTGCTCAATATACAATTTGAAATGTGCAAAAAAATGTAAATTTGTAGTTGCAAAAAAATAATGGAATACGTATATCTTCTGAAAGACATTGTTAGCTGATGAACAAGTGTAAACAAGGGAGAGTATGAAATGGCACAATAGCCATAAGCAAACTTTGATGCACTAATGCACTCCAGGAATGTTGTTTAAGCTACCAGAGGCCATTTTAACAGATTAGGCTGGCATGCACATATCCACATCCTTTACTGGAATTCCACTGGAATTTATCCTGCACTCAGGATTGAACAGATGTACGGCCCGTGGTTAAAGCAGATTTAATGAATAAAAATCTGATACAAAGGGTCAATGAAAACACAAATCAGACTGTGGTGCGTCCTTCCTTGTGCAGCACAGAGCATGGCATGAGATTTAGATTAATGTGAACGGGATTACTGGCTTCTAAAAATAGACTGGGAGGAAGTACAATACACCCTGACATATGATGGAGTTCAGTGTGAGTGTGTACGTGTGTATTTTATGCACTGCACTGCTTCTTTGTTAGCCAGATGTTCGCTTTCCGCACAAGGCAGATATCCAAGAGTAGCTTTAATGACAGTAATGACTGCGAGACTGACACTCCCTGTTAAACGTATCCAGGCATCAGCCTCGCATCCCATTAATAAATACTGGCTGGTTAAATACCAAGAGGAGTGTATAGAGAAACAGAGAGCACACTTTCAGTAGGAGGAGTAATCCTGATTGACTGCAACAGTATCATGTATTACTTCTATATTTAGTAACAAAGATTTATGTATGAATGGAGGCTATAGACACAGGGATGAATGCTTATGTTTGACCTTAAAAATTAAATATGTGGATTTGATGGTCTGTTAGTGCAGGGATGACAGGAAACAATTTAGTGAAGATGGGAAAATGCTGCATGCCAGATTTGAACTTGCACTGCCAACATGAGCACCGTGGTTTTTATTGCTTGTTTTGTTGTTTTCTTTGTTTTATTTTGCCTGCATGTTTTATTTATTCATTTTTATTTTGAAACCTGAGAATTGTTGTTTTTGTTTTTAAAGTATTTGTTTGAACAGTTGAAACCCGAGATACAACCTTGCCACCAACAAAATAGACAACAACAATAGAACTCAATGCCCACATTGATTATGACATTATTATTATTATTATTATTTGAAACCTGAGAAACTTTAATATAGCCTTGCTAAAATAAACACATGGAACAGTTCAGTAAAACTGGAAAACAACTGTTCATTTATCCTCTTAAAAACCCAAGAAAAATGTTTTAGAATGTTTTATTATTATTTTTTTTTAATAATGTAAATGAATAAAAAGATTTATTCGTAAGTTATGCTACAGTATGTGATCAGGACTCAATTTTAAAAAAAAAAGAAATAATAATAATAATACATGGCATAAGTGAATATGTAAAAATATGCATATAAGCAAAAACAATTGATTTTTAAAATTACCAATACATTTTTTATTTCCATTTTCCCCACTAACAAACTATACATATAACAATGCAATAAATGATTCTCAAGTATGTTATAACAGAATGATTTTTCTTTCTGCAAAATTTGTCTAAAATGTATCTACAAACTCAATTTAATTTGCATATTAATGTGTTTTTGGGGCAACTTGTAGTGAAAAAAAGAAATGTAATAATGGGGGTAATAATTGGCCCGATTAGTCATTGATTAATTTATTTTTTCTTCAATACGTTTGTTTTATCAGTTGAAACTCAAGAACCAACCTTGTCACAAACAATTCATGGAGAACTGGAAAATGTTTCAAGCAAGATTCGCACTTGCACTGCAATGTTTTTGTATTTTTATTTATTTATTTTACTATATTTTGATTTGAAACCTGAGAAACTTTAATACATTCTTTGCACAAATAACAATTTAGTGTATTTATTAATTATAACCCAAGAAACTTTGACACAGCCTTGACGCAATTATTATAAATAACATCAGAAAATCTATCTCACAATGAAAATCAATATCTGGGGTGATATTGTAGAGAAAAAGATGAAGAAGATGTGACAAGGATAAAAAAAAAACTCATTGGCAGATAGGAAATGTACAATAATTATTTCATTCACAATCATCTGAACTGAAAACTTGAACAAATTCTGAACCTGATAACCTCTGCAGAGCAATCAAAACCTCTCACCTCAGCCTGGAAGTCACAGCTATAGGCTTGAGCAGCAGAGTGTAACTGATCTGACGACAGTGCCTCTTTATGTCGACCTTGTGTAGACGGTCATGCTGTGAGATATCAGCACTGTTCTGAGGTCGGTGGGGATGGGCTTTGACGTTTATGCAGCTAGGCCTCGTCATCCAAAACACCATTGCTCACATTGAACACCATCAGTCTTCAAAAACTATCTGCTGTTCTGCTCTGGCTGAAGCCTTCAGTAGATGGCTTAGATAATAAAGAGGAACATATATTGATCATCTAAAGACATATTGAATAAAAGCCCTAAAATAGATGGTTTGCAGTAGCTGCAGAGAGTTTTAAGAGCCTTCTGATTTCTGAAGTCAGTTTCAGTGCTGATATTATAGGCTATACATTATACAAATTGCCACATCTATCTGTGTTCTGAGCAGTTTTGAGACATTGAGCTTCAAAGCTTTTGCGTTCCATAGACGTTTTCTTCGACTTCCATATTTTAAAACAAAAGAGACCCAAAATGTACACAGATTACAAAAGAAACATCAGGTCAGGGTTTGGAAATGCTATAGACTACTACAGGCATGATGTCTGATGTTCCATAGTCCACAAGTCAAAATGAGTTTTTGGTTCAATGTTTGAAATAAGGTCTGTATTTTTAAAATATAGTTAACATATTTTCATGTTTTATTCAAAAACACAAAATCAGTAATAAGCACTGATGATATTTTTGTATTATTATTGTTTATTTGTCTTGAAAAAGGTGCTTGCTAATCAGTAGAGAAATTATGCTAAACCTCATCACAATACAGACAGGTAAACTCATCTCTCTAGTTCCTTTTCAGGAACTCACACTGCGTCTGAAATGCTTTGGGAACGCATTAGATGGGAGACCCGGGTTCTATTCCCGGCCAGTGCAAGGAACACATGTGTTTGTGTAGTCTGCCAAAGGGCTCTCTTTAGTGGTAGAGGAGAGCCTACAACAAGCGTTTTAGCGACACTAGTCCCGTTCTAGCTGAGGCTGAGCGGTGTGGGTGCCTGCGAATCGCTGACTGTGAGCAGGGGAAATTGAGACGGGCGAGGCCCTAGGAAGTAGCCTTTTTCAGCGCTTTTCCCAGGTTGAAGTCCCACACTGCCGCTGAGGCGGGGTCGTGGATTTACTCTCAGGGATCGCTGGTCTCAATCGGCATAGTCTCAGCCTCAACGTCACGCCCACGGAGCGTTGGCTGAACGTCTGATGCATATGGTACACTTTTTTGGAAGCACTTCAGCAGTGTCGAAGTCGTCATCTGATTGGTTGAATTTCAGTGGATTTCCGGGGGGCACGAGTGTCGTGTTTATTTTCGCTCCGCCGGGAAACAAAGCGCAGACGTGTAATTGCGGGGAAAAAAAACTGTTGTGTTTACATGAGTGACACTAAGCATTTATTAAGATCAGTTAAACATTGGATTCTCAAAAGTATGCGATCCAATTTTACTAGTTGTGCATCCCCTCCTATCTATTATGGAAGATCAAGGGAAGTACCTAACTCAGAAGGGAATATCATCCACGTTTGCTGGCAAACATGAAACAACAGACGCAGACATCGCAGCTGGCCGATTCAGTATTGTGTTCGGTTCTCCAGAATTGCTTGTGGGTGTTAAAAAGTGGAGAGATATGCGTCAAACAGATGTTTACCGCGAGCGTCTCATCGGGATTTTCTATGCTGACTGACTTGTTGCAGGCCGTTCTGCTGTTGTGGGGACATTTTCACACCCCGAAACGTGACGCTGAACGAAACGAACTGTGATTGGTTGTTCAAACGGCCTTATGGGCGGGCTTTGACCAAAGAAAGCTGCTATGATTTCGAGACCTTCAGCCGTCAGTCTGAAGGTCTGGCTACGCAAGACTAACAAGATAATGACATAATGATTTAACTAGGGGGAGGAGCTAATGAGTTGTCATGGTGACAAACAAAGTGAGTAACAGAGCACAGACACAAGGGAACATAGACACGGAGAGACACTTCATAATAAAAGTCCACAGAACACTAGACAGGGGAACACTGACAGAAATCAAAACAATAAGAAACTTAATGATTCCAAACTTTTCACTACTATAGTATAAATGCAAATGCTTGTTTTCAAAGACATAAATATAGTGTCAACTTTTAGGAGTACACTGGAATATAAATGACCTTAAAGAGACAAGCCACAAAACTCTCATTTGGATTTCCATATAAACAGGCCCTATGAAACGAACATCATTTCAGGATAACAGCGTTGACTCTTGCACCTAAAAGCTCTTGATTAAAGTTTCGTTGAGCAGGAGGGTATCAATTCAGCAAGACGCGTGTTTTTTTTTTCTCCCTGCCTTTTATTGCTTACTGATGCAGAATACTTAAAACTGCTGAGGTTGTTTGACTTCAAAACTCCCCCTTAGAAGATTTACAGTCTGTTAGAGGACACATTTACAGTGTTTTCACCTCCAGATCAAGTGATTCACAACTTGCGAGTGGCTTGGCTTTTTATAAATTCCAAACTAAACATCAGACTGGATTGAATAGGCTAGAGTTTTATTATTATTTAATCCAATATTCTGTCAGAAAAGTAATAGCCACAAACCTTTCCAAAGCAATCTGGGATATTAGGCTGTGGGAGTACCGCTTTTCAGAGGCTAAATCGCTAAGAACAGGGACTTTACATCTGAATTGTCTCTATTCCCTCGGGACCGAGTGTTTAAGCACAGTTAGGATGGAGTGTTGCAAAGCGGCATAAATTGTATTTCAACAGGCTGTAATAGAAAGGTCTGTTTGGTTAAGGATATACAGGACAAAGCATATGTGCTACATATTACCATATGCAAATGTGGGACAGAAATGCACCAATCAGCAAGTCCAATTGAAGGATTTACCTCTAGCAGGTGCATACACATGTACTTTTGAAGCATTTGCCCACAGCTGCAATCGGAGAGCACCTTAAATCCTGCATTTACTTTGAGGACAGATGTGTCTTCCCGCTGTTGCATCTCTACACCGTTCCAAGAGAGAGAACGGCAGCCAATCAGACGGCAAGGAAGCTATTGATGATTTTACAGCATCTCCATTGTCATTCCAATCATAGCTCTATCAGTAACATCTCTTGCACTGAACGCAGCTGACAATTGCCTTCAAGCTATTCCCGTCCCATGCGACGAAGGCCCAAGACTGAGAAGAACCCCAGACTATGTGTGAGCGTGCTGCAAGCCTAAAATCTGCCAATTAATTTCTTGATTGTAAAGCTCTCATTAGAGCGCCGTATTCCCAGACTCCATGTTAAACAGCAGAAGAGTGACATCTCTGTCCTTGAGCATAATAAATACCGCAATTAAAAAACACGGCGCAGAACAATCGTTTCTCACGGGGACACACACACAAACACTTGTCTCCGTGATGTTTCTGTACATTGTTCAAACGTGGCAGGTGCTCAAGGTGGTTCGAATGATCCTTGACAAAATGGATAAAATATTCATGCAAATGAGATTGGTTCTTGAAAAGCATTCATGGACAGTTGTAGTTGCAAAGGATACGGCTGGGGCATGAATGATGGTTGACTGGATTTTTCTTTTCTTTTCGGAGTTTTAGCTTTAATTGGTAGGTTGACAGCACGCTGTGCTTTAGCTGTTTCACAGTAAATTCCCTTAGAAATAAACTTTAAATTCTTCCCCCACTAAAGCATCACAGCTACAGCCAGACACATCAGACAAACATCTCTAATTGGCTGCAGTGATTTTAGAGCTTGTTTGCTGTATCAAGTTAAATAAATAGTCAATAAATAATCCAATGTTTAAAGAGTTTTAATGTGTTTTTATATTATAACCTGTTGTGCTGTGTTTTTAAACACAAGAAAGAATCTCAAGAGCCTCGCTCTGGCTGCCCTAGTAACTGAACGTCACTGCAGCTCAGATACTAACATCACATCCCTTTAAACACAACAAACATTTCAGAAGGATTGCGAAGGGTTTATAAGTTGAACCAGCATTATATCAAAGATTAATCAAAGCAGCTCTTTGTCTGTGACAAATGAGTGCACATACAGATTGAATTTATTATAATAATAATAATAATAATAAAGACATAAAATAAATAAAATACACATTTATATAACAAAATTATTAACAAAATGTATTTATAATTATATATATATATATATATATATATATATATATACATACATACACTATTTAACATTTAAACTTTTTTGTTCCAATGTTGGCTCATATATGTATATATATATATATATATGTGTATATATATATATATATACACATACATATATATATAAGATTTTTAAACATCATTTTAATACTTAAATACAATCATTTGAAAAATTAGTTCACCCCAAAATTCTGTCATTAATTACTTACCCTCATGTTGTTCGTTCATCTTCGGAAAACAAATGAAGATATTTTTGAAGCCATCTGACCCTCCATATACAGCAATACAACTGAAATAATCCCAGAAGTAGTACAAATATGGTAAAACACTCCATGTGAAATCAGTGGCTCAACTTCGGTTTTGTAACGCCAGGAGAATACTTTTTTCTGCGCAAAGAAAACAAAAATAACATTTTACCAAACCATTATTTTCCCCTGTCTTTCGCCATTTAAGAGAGCATCACAATGCAACGCATTTGCACGCTTTAACGTATTTGACAATCAGCCTTGTTTACATCCTGTTACAACTAGCACTGTAACTAAACAATATTTTTTTCAAATGTCAAATGTTACTTGCAATAATAACAATATTACAATTAACAATTAATAATAATAACTTGCTTTTGTAATTGTTACATGCAAAATGTTAATACAAAATGAGGTTGTTTAAGCCTAGAGAAAAGCATACGCATGCGCTGTGGTACTCTAAAACGGTGGAAGACCGTTTTTAAACTACTAACGTTACAAGGGTTAAATTCGTCTTGCTGACACTCACAACAGTAAATTGATCACATTGGCTCCATCAGTTTGCTCTGCATACAGCTTAACGTTTGATCAACATCTTCATGTCACTGGTCACTTGAAAAAAATAGTCCATGCTATTTTGAAAATATATGTAGGCTACTTTTGCACATCCATACTATAGGATTAGATGCAATTCACATGTGCCACTTTTCATACATTACAGCGTCAAGTGGAGCAGTCACGAGAGGTTGCTTCGACCGCACATAGTGAACAGCGTAAAAGTGACATTTTCATGTGGAAATTTCGCTGGTCTTTTCGTTACATGCCGTGATGGATTTTTGAGTGCCTAGTAATTGCGGTTGTCATTTTCTCTCTTTACCGTAGCCGCGCTGACACGAGCATTTTACCGTGAGGTGGCGTAATGTATGCGTCCTCCCGAGATCGCTCTCGGACACCGGCTTTCTAAAACAGGTGAGGGAAGCCACTTACTCCGAAGTTGCCATGGAGATGTCTAGGGGGAAAAAACGGCGCTAATTTTTTGTCTTTTGTTTTCTATTCAAATATATTTAAATGTTCCATCCTTTCAATGACGTGTCGTGCATTTGTAAATGTAAGTGCTTTGCTTTTGTGTGGAAAGAGGACAGCGAGAGAGCGTTCTCGAGGCGTTCTTGTAGAACATATCACCATATTTGATCTGAGAGAACCGAGCGGCAGCATTTTAAACGCCGTGTGTTTGCATTTAGATTGGTGTTGCGCGCCCGTATACGGCGGATATTGATGAAATGGAATATATACTGATGTGTGTCACGGCTTTAATTCCCATAGGCCCACTGAACATTTTATTCATTCTCTCCCTAACTCGTACTTAATGGAAGCAGAAGTGCTCAGCCTTTCCAAGAACTGTGTCTCCATCTTTCACTTTAAAATGCCAGACTTCACACAATAATAGTTGCCAGTCTTTTTAATTTACATTTGTAACAACATTTAGACAGAGCTTTCTCCATTAGCACACAAATGTCAAAAGGTTTTAGTTCTCTGAAAGCCAGTAATCATTTAATTTACAAATATTTTAAGATATATTTCTCGTTTTTTCTATATATTTTTTGAGGCATAGCTTATTTTGTTCTCAAGACATTGGCACTAATCTACCTTTATAATATTTTGTTAGAAACTATAGATGCCAATAAAGAAAAAAAGCATTTTGGGTCTGGATGGTGTAGTTATGCCCAGGGACGGATTAAGGTGTACAGGGACCCGTGGGCCAAGTGTTTCCTCGGGCCCCTGCACAGAACGTTCGTACAGCGTTCGCACTGCGTCCTCAGGAAAACCCTCTGACAATGTTCGCGCCTCAATTCTCAGCATCACCTGCTGACATCTGACGAGGAAAATAGGCGAGCACCCCAAGGGCCCCTGGGAAGCGGCCCCACTAGCCCGTTCCATAATCCGTCCCTGGTTATGCCATCTGGTCTAGCTAGCCAGGTCAAGCTAATTTGTAAAACCATCACATCACTTAACTATCTACAGATAACTTATAGATGGCACCATTTTTTTGGATAGCTTTTTTCTTTGATAGGAACTCAAACTAAACTGCAGAAACACTTTCAGGAAAGAGCGTCAGGAATGACAAGGACGATGACTCACTTTAAACCACTGATTGCATACTGTATCCTAAATACATGTATAAGGCAGACGTCATTTTGACAGGTTTGAATAAACTATGTGAGATCTGCCTGACTGATTACACGGCTAAAAGTATCAGCGCCTCCATGACAAGCATCATTTCAGATGGCTGAAATGATTAGGCCGGGCTGAAGAGAAAAGCTTCAGATGACAAAGTTAAGACTCAGCGTAAATGAAGTCTCCACTTTGGAATAATAAAACTGGCTGCTTATTCTCAGCATAATTATCCTCTCGAGGACTTACCAGCTATCTGAGACGGGTGAAATGCCAGGAAGGTTTTGTTGAAGCAATTCCTGCTGGAAAATACAGCTGAAACCAGCTTAAGGTGTTTTGCATAGTTGGCAGCTGGTTTCTAGCTGGTCCAAACTGCTGGTTGCTTTCATGCAACCTTCTTAAAATTCAATAATTACTTTTCATTATTTCTTATAAACGCTGACACATTAAAGCATTTAATTTTAAAGGGTCACTCCACCCCAAAATGAAAATGTTGTCATTAATCACTTACCCCGTAAAATTAATCACTAAGCCCGTAAAAACGTTCATTCATTCATTTTTGGAACACAATTTAAGACATGAATGTTCCATTGACTGCCAAGTAAATAACACTATCAAGGTTCAGAAGAGTATGAAAGACATTGTCAGAATAGTCCATCAGTGGTTTAACCGTGACGTTATCAAGCAATGAGAATACTTTTTGTACGAAAATAAAACAAAAAACGACTTTATTCCACAATTCAGCACCATAACATCACCATTTTAGAAAGTAACCACTGAACGCAATAATATGCACGTGCGCGTATTCGTAATAAAATGTTCCTCATGAATAAAGTCCTCCTGTAGCGAATAAATAATTTCCATATTTCAAACTTAATAAGCACTTTTCTCTCATGTCTGCTGTCTGTGGAAACAGAGATGTTTTATTAAGAAAATTCACACCTTATTTCACGTTTTCCAAAGTGTAACGCTATCACCCATTTAAGCCAATTCAATGGCTTGGAGGGGTCTAGACAATTTTTATTGTAACTCTGATTGGATTTGTCTGAAAGAAGAAAGTCACGTACACCTAGGATGCTTCGAAGGTGGGTAAAAGATAATTTCATTTTTCAAATCAATGCGTAGAAAACGTATTCTTGAGTCACGTCTGACACAAATACATTTTTGTTAAAATTATTCATATATAATCCCCCTTTAAACCATGCTTTTATGCACCTTTCGAGTCGACAGGCTCTGGAAAAGAAACAGAAACACAGGATGAAGTGAGAGATATTATGTAGAGGTTTGACAGGAACTGCTAAGAACAAGAAAGCCAAAATGAGTGACTATTCTGGAATGCAACTATATAATAAGAGGACATGGCAACACTGTTCTTGTCAGGATGAATAGCAGTCAGATGCTTTGTTGTCTTAAAAAAAGCCTGCAAAAGGCTGGTATTGTCCTTTTCATGAGCATAAAAAAAATGCTTAAAGTGTAAATTACCAAGAGATTAAATAAATCTAAAAACGAAGACTGGAAAAGGCTGGCACTGACCTTTCCCTGAGTATAAATAAATAAATAAAACATGCACAAAAAATTAAATAAAAATGCTAGAAAGTGAATATTTTTATAAATTACCAAGAGATTAAAAGAAGAAAAGATACATATATATATCACTCTAGATGAAATAAGGGAAATGCACATTAAATCGCCCGTCATAACATGACACCTTTATTACAGGCAAATCAACAGATATAACAACGAATGTCTTCACAAGTTTTGGAGCATTCAGGTTTCACAGTAGACTAACACTACGTCCTGATTTCAACCCATTAAACATTATAATTCTAGGATAAGAGTCAACTGTGCCTTGTGCTTTTCAAACCTGTGTCCTGGATTGAGACCACATCATGTCTCAAACCGGCATTAACAGAATGTTGTGCTTTAAACGTGCACAGAACACAGTACACATCAATTAGACGGCAATCATCTAATATCTCTCAAATACAATTCTTTATAGAGATGGAAATGCACTGTGAATGCTCACTGACATTTGATACGCAGCCTACGGCAGATGGAAAGATCATTCCCCGAGTCTGGAATGATGCTCTGCCATAAACAATATCTTGGAACCATTTTCAGCACGTGGATTAAGATATTGGGTCAACGCCATGGCTATTTTCATTTAAAAACAAATCTCGCTAGGCTCAAATTTAGATTCATCTGTGTTAAGAAGATCAATTCTTAAAGTTGTTTTTGCATTAAGGTTTTGCACTGAGAAAAACTATAAAAGGAACCAACGAGGGCATGCATCATTGGAGGTCAACTCCCAGCCTTCTTCATGATTTTTTATGAATAGCAATTTGTAGCAATTCATCTTTTTTTGTGATTCAAAAATCAAGATTTCCTTCAAAAATGACTATATAGAAAAATATATAAAGAAAAGTGTGTGCACAAAAATGGACATAAGCACACACACAAACAAATATTTACAAAACGAATGGCACAAAACTAATAGCAAAAGCAGCCCAGACAATAGCCAAATTCCAGGCATCGGTCAGAGAAACCTCACACAGACAAGAAACAGTGCTCACGTTCATAGTAGTCCATTGGGTCAATTAAAGGGATGGAATGAGAAGACAAGTTATCCATTATATTATATTTTTGTGCTCAAAATTTCAACAAACTCATATTTCAGTAAAGAGTTTAGATCATGTGCTAACTCATTCATCACACCTTCAATTCTATTTTGATGATTCTCAGCAAATATACAGCTATATTCTTCATATATTTATATTGTATAAAGTTCTATATATTAGGGCTGTCAATTTAACATCCACAAAGTGTAATTCATTCCAAAAAATGAACACATTTAATCACCACACTTAATTTAGAGCAAGCAGCACAGAGCGACTAAAGAGTCGCTCACAAGGACTTTTTTTTGTGTTCATGGAAGTGTCTTAAGACACATACAACATGTGCACACATGCTAAAAAAAACAGATATGACATAGGAAATAATGCAGCACCCAAAGACACCTGTTTGGAACTTAAAAAAAATTAAGAAATGGCACATATGTCAGTCTAGGACAGACTAATTGAATGCATACTGATTGACAGACTTGGCTGAAAACGGGGGCTTTCTTTAACGAATCCTGATATATATGTGATTCATTGCAATTTGAGGAATTAATCATGGTAATTTGATTACAATTTGAAATAGTTTGGTAGCCCTAATATATGTATACAAAAGACAGACCATTCTATCTACAACTAAATTTGTCCTTGAAACAAAGTTAGGTAGAGACAACCGCTTTAAAATCTGTGTCATTTGTATAGAACTGTACAACTAGTTAATGCACAGTGACATCTCTCTTTTGGACACAACAAGACTTTATTTCCCATTTTGGCTATATCATCAAAGATAGCCAAGTCTTTCAGTTCAGTAGTTTATACTACGAGCCCTGTTTGCAGACCTTCTGGACAATGGAAAGGTGTATTACGATGACGCTAGATGGAATGGCTTTTCATTTTCGAAATTTGCTCCATCACCACTTTTTGGTAGGTTTTGAAGTCATGGTGCTGTCTATCTATACAAAAATGGAGCAAAGTGGAACATGTTTCATTGGCTCAAGTTCCTTCTTTCTCTTTTGTGATACTCAATTGTTTGGTTTCTCAGTGGGGATCAAGGCCTTTAAGGACTTTAAAGTCTGTTGGGCAATCTATTATGCGAGATTGTGAATCAGTTGGATAGTGTAAACCAGTCGCCTATCCTGAGTTTCCTTTAAAGGCCGTATTTCTGAAGCAGTTCTGACTGCCACTGCCGTTTGCGCTCTGGGAACGCCGGAGGGATCTTGATCTTTCGGAAATCTCGAATACACTCTTTCATTTCCTCCTCGGCGCTGGGCCTCTCCAGAGTCTTCCTCCGGGTCAGACCACTTCCCACACCTTCCCGCGGACCGACCCCGCTGGTGAGGGACTGGAACAGCTCGCTGTTCCTCCTCTTATCTGGCAGCTCCATCCACTGCACCGAGGAGCCTTTCTTGGGCGGTCGTCCCAGAGTAAGAGTGCTCGGAGGTCGAGATACAGAGTGAAGGGCACCACACGGGGCCAGCGAGCCCCCCACGACCTCACCGCGTGACACCAGGATGGGACCTCCATCCTGGGGGGTCGTGGCCTCTGAGTGGGTCTCGGAGCTGGATGTGGAGAGCTCGTTCAATGAGGCTCCGCTCTCGCTGGCCTTATCCAGGTGTTTCTCAGACTTCGGCTCCTCACGCTCCAGTTTAGGGGATGCTGACTTGCAGGCTGGTCCTGGTGGATAGATAAAGAAAATTAGCTGATAAAACAATAGAAACACCCAGAGGCCTATGTCAAAGTCCCACAGACTGAATTGATGAAATGCTTAGCTCCTTTGTGTTAGCGTTTGCAATAAATCAGCAAATATCCATTGCTTTTTCTCTTTTCATTACTTTGGCTATGCGTACACTGCAAAAATATCCAGACATCCCTTCAAAAAAGGATGTGTACTTGATGAGCAAAAAATTGCTTCAGGACCTGCTTTTTAAATCAAATGAATTTGAAGCATACAGGAACTAAAACTATTACAGGTAGCCACTAACTTCCATAGTATGGACAGAATAATGTGCAAGTCAAAAGCGTCTGTCAACCTTTTGGTGACCAACATTGTTCGCAATATCTTCTTTTGTGTTTAACAAAAACAACAAAAATCAATCATACAGGTTTGGAACAATTTCAAGATGAGTAAATGATGACAGATTTGATATTTTTTGGGGAAACTATCATTTTAAGAAGAAACTAATTAACTAAAGAAAGCTAAATTAACTAAATAACCTAAAAAGCAAATGGTTCTTTAATATCTAGTGAGCTGGCTACACCGACAGCATACTACATGAAATGTAACCTCATTAGTGAGCAATTTGGAGCATTCTACGTAGGTGGCATCACAGATGATTTTAACAGAGCTTACTGTTTGCATCTTGCAATGGACCAAGCATACAGTAAAATTAACCACACAAAAATTGGGGGTAAAATACATCTTTTTAGGCCTAAATAAATGGTATGGTCTTAATTAATTTTCTTCATCTGTTATCTTGAATTAACATTTTCCATTCAAATTTAACCAACCATCATGGTATCTTCCCCATTGAAGAATGCATGACATGATACCTTGTACATAAGCTTAATTCATTAAAAATGGAATAATTTTGCTGCCTATATTTTAAAGCTCTTAATTCACTTTGGGTATTGTGAAGTCTTCCTAAAATAGACTGCTATCCTATTTCAGAAGTATAATCAAAACATGGCTTATTTTTAAACAAATCAACCCACAAAAATAGATTGGTTTAGTATATCTGTGTTTCAATTCACAACACAACCCTTACTGCATTGCCTCTTAACCACAGAGAAGCCTGTGAGAGGATGCCACGCGTGTATTCTGAGATAGAGGGGTTCTCAGTTATGTAATTCCGCCTAAAAAACAAATCACCAAAGAACTTGGGTCCAGCTCAAAATCATAAAAAATGTGGTCCACAGGTGGGAACTGACTATATTTTAGTGCAATATCAAGGCCTCAGTAGTGATTACACATGAGAGATATATTCAGAGGATATCAAAGTGGTTTACACTGTACAGATTAAGACAAGTCTTGAAGTTAATGTCGTAATTCCTCCCTAAGAAGTCCTTTGCTGTCCGGGCTTCAGAGTTCTTTGAGATAGATTTAATTTTCTTTCTCTGCAAAAGACAAAATGTAGCTCATTTTAAAATAAAAATCAAGCTTTACAAATGACCAACACAACTAACTACAGTACATCTAATCTCTTGTCTGTTATCTCTGTGTTAGCTGATAATGATGAAATAATATATTTTTTTGCAGAGAATCAAGAGCCAGCTGTAACTGCATGCTTCAGCAAGTCTCTTAATGTGATGCAGAGGAGCTTCTAATTGGTGATTAAATGTGGATATGCAGGCGTAGCTAAAAACAAAGACTCCATCAGTCGCTTTTCAGGACACAGATCATTGAAGCATACCCTCTGGGAATAGACCACCTGACCACTGGCTGGACACTGATCCCTGACCAACAGATCTTTGGGACACTGACCACAGCGGTGTAAAACCAACTGCACACCATGGTAAAACATATACACATTTCACTGATGAAAAGTAGAGCTAAAAATTGCTCAAATAGCATCTTACAAGAATATTCTGGGTTCTGTATAAGTAAAGCTCAACCAACAGCTTTTGAGGCATAGTTAATTACCATAACAAAAAATAGTAACTCATCCCTTCTTTCCTTAAAAAACTTTCGGTGTAATGGAAAAAAAATCCATGCAAAAATGTTGAAATACTCACAAACTTTTTATTTGGGAATAATTAACATTATACCCCAAATGCAGAAAGAACACATCTTACTTTAATAGTGTGTCAACAGATGTCTCTGCTTATTCAGGTGAGGTAGGAAAATTAACACTGTAAAATCTCACATTTTTGAAAGGGCACTTGTTGCCAGGTGTTACAAGAAAAGTAAGCAAACTTGGCTAAGAAAAACTCAAAATGAGTGACCCGGGTCATTAAGGAGAGGATAGAACTAGGGTAGAATGAGGGGAATGTGAATGTATATAAGCAATTTTAGGATTTTTTATAATTTTATTTCTATGTCTCATTACAAAATTACGACAGAGTTTTAGTGGCACAAAAAAAAAAAGAAAAATCTAAAACTATGAGTCGAAAACTACGAGAATAAAGTTTTAATATTACAAGAATAAAAGTCGAAATACTATGAGAATAAAGTAAAAACTAAAAGATTAAAGTTGAAATATAATATTTAGTATAGTGCACTTGTAAATGATGTGGATTGAGAGAAGGCCACCGGATATAGGCATATTTGAATATTGTTACAGCGCCCCCCCCAAAGGAATGTGGACTGAGTGTGTGAGCTGATGTTAAGATCAAAAGTTCAGCGC
>JAUCMU010000026.1:6918087-6949610 GCA_032275025.1 Enteromius treurensis | reverse complement strand
AGGCATAAGATAGGGGAATACCCGTCTTAATTCCTTCCATAAGATCAATTTGCTTTTAGCATACACTTCTGAAAATTGTTGTCAGACATAGTATTTAATTTTTAAACTAGAAAGTCTGAACAGAGAAAAAATGACAGCCGCATAGAGAGCGCTTGCTGAATGAATGAGGCTGGTGTGCACTGTTTCTCACGTGCTCTTATACTTCCTGGTCGGTCACTTCAGCACTTCGTTGGACGTTGTCATAGCAGTTTCAGAGCGTGGTTCCCAAAGTGTTTTTGGACGCAGTTCGAGTTCCTGAAAAGGAACCTGTCTGGCATTACTTGATTTGCATTGCTAGAATTGCATACTATAGTTTGCAAAAGGTTGCAGCTATAATGTAACTTTTATAATGAAGTTTTTAATTCCATTATATTATATGGCTATAGCTCAAGATGGTCATTGTGACTGTTGGTTGTTAAGATTAGTAAATAAATTACAAAAGGTTGTGCATTAAAGTGCAATTGTGCATGATCCATAGTGTAAAATATTAATAGTAACCAATTTTAAAGGTAACGTGTTGCATGAGTTTGGGGATGGACTATATATAGCAATGATGGGTGCGAGAAAAACGGGCATAACTTTTGTTGTGCAGAAATAATAAAAACAAGACATAAATACCAAGATTTGCATTGCCAGAAATAAATATCACTGCTCGCAAGGGAGCAAAAGAAAAGTTCCAGATTAGGTTGGAAGCTTTGATTATACTTCAAATTAAATGCTGCACCCGAGCCACTTAGTACTTTCCTCTTAGTATATAGTTCATTAGCTTTATACTTACAAAACATTGGCCTATAGCAATGTAACATTAATATAGAAAGTGCTTGGAATGTGGCTCATGAAGTCAGATTTTAAAGCAGGAACTATTTTGTAATTTGTGGTGCTTGCATTATTCAAAAGCCCTAATCATAAGCAAGGTTCATGCATGTTTTATAATGGTAATTGTGACAGCTTTTTAATGCTTTTTTTTTTTAAAGAACAAATAGTAAATACAATTTAAGGAATAAACTGAAGGGAACACAATAGGTCAATATCTTTCCTCATTATAAATGTCTAGGGAGAAAACAATGGGTTGTATTGACAACGCTGTGCAAGTTTAAAAATATAAGTTTAAACAGATCTCCAATCCTTTTTAATTAATTTTCCAAAAGAATAGATTAAGGCTTGAACACTTCTGTTTCCAATCACTAGAATATGGAAATAACCCTAACTTTTATGGTACTTGCAAAAATGTTCTTCCTCAGTATTTTAGTACAAATGTCTAAAGAGTCAAAATTAAGATAAATCGATCAAAATAAATTGATTTCATGACTTTAAAGCATTAAAGTTCAATATGTAACATCCCACAGTGTGCTTTTAAAAAGAAATACCTACAATTGTGCTATACTTCTCAAACGGATAAGATAAATAGATTTCACATAGAAGAAAAAAAAAAAACTGTTTAGAGACCTGAGTAATCAAAATTTTCCTCAGATTTTAGAAGAAACCACCTAGAACATTCAGAACAGCCCTGTGTTTAAAATCAGTCGGAAAAACCTTTTTACTCCTTACTTACACTTTTCCAAAGTCGCAGTGCTCAGGATCACGCACTTAATGGCATTATATGGCAGAAATATCATCATAACCTAGTTCTTAAGTACAGCAGAAGAATTACTACAAATGCACACTGTGAAAAAACCCCTACATTATATTAGGAGAACACAGAATTTTATGCACAATGTTCTTTGAGGCCATTTATGGCTCCTCTATAGAGAAGAACACAGTTCCTCACCTGCAGGGCAGCAGGGCTTACCTTATCATCTGCTCTTTTGTCAGAGCGCTTTCTTTTTCCATTTCTTTCATTCTGAATATTCTTATTCACCCTCAGGGTTAGAAATGGAGAGAGCTTTTATAAGTTCACCAGAGGATGGATGAAGCTTGAGTGGGTTTTCTCAAAACTGCTAGATAAAAGAGACAGTATCTGCTCTAGTAGGCTCTGAGGTTTGAACTGTAAAAACTTTACTGGAAGTCTATTTTCTATGGAAACCTGTTTTCATCGCAAAGTAAAATCTACAAAAAAAAAAAAAAAAAGAAAGCTAAAATATAATTTTGAATTTTTTTATTTTAAAAGTCTCACTGTAAGATATTAAATTGCAATTAGGGGTTATTATTAAATAAAATTACAATGATTAGAAAGGAGTAATTACAAGTTGTAAAATATAAAGTCAAATTTTGAGAGATATTAGAAAGCATTAACCACAAAAATTAAGATATGTAAATGACATAATGTTGACATATAGTCATCTTTTTAAAATTCAAGGCAGAAAATAGCTTCCATTGTTAAAACAAATAAATCCGTAAAGCAACCAATAAAAGAAAGGACAACAATAGCTGTGACTGCTCCCATCCTGTTAACGAATATGCAGCTATTCTTTTCTTTTCTTTGTCATCTTTTCACAGTATCAATTCATGCTCAAGTAATTTAGTGACTGTAATCTCTCGTCCCCAGCAGTAATTTGTTTACATGATGTGACAAAACCATTCAAACCATCCAAACATAATGACAGAACATCATCAGTGTTTACACACCACAACAACCTGTGTGCTGTGACAAAGACAAATGAGCGGTCGTCATGGAGCTCTGGTGGGCTCTCAATTTCTGATTACAATATATTATATGCCTATAAATCAAAACAGACATTGTGACTGATAATCAGATTTGGGGATTATAAATAATTATTTTGTTAGATAATTCTGCTTGACAAGTAAAATGGGTACATCATTACATTTAAATTAATTCATTTGACAGATGCATTTAACCAAATCAACCATATGACGTATTCAATTAGTCGCAAACATAAAATAAATAAGAAAATTGCAACTTGAAAAGCTAACAACCTTTAGATCTAAAGACATACGTTTAAATGCTTGAAATTAATTCTCTTCCACAAATATGCGTCTATGTCTTCACAAAACTTTCATTTTATTGATGCATTGAAATTGGGTTGAAATTTATATTTAGGAAAAATCTTTTAAGGTGTTTCTCCTAAAATTCCTCTGGCAAAATAGGACATATAATGGACAGTTTATACAGTAAGAGAACACAACACCGATCTCTTACCTTCGCACACTTCACAGACTCCAGAGCAGAAACCTATGCCTAAAGTAAAAGCCCCTCTCATATATATATTATATATATTTTTTGCCTTTATTACAATAGGACAGATCACAACTGTCAGGAAATAAACTGGGAGAGAAATAAGGGTGGGATCAGCAAAGGTCAGGATCGGAACTCAGGACACCCATAGCACCATAAGGTTGTCGGCGCCGAGAACAAAATTCAATTTTACATGTTCGAACATAAATGTATGATGGGATTGTGTGTACACAACCACCCTATAATGATGAAAACCCACCCACTCCTTTTTTTATCCCCATAAATCATAACCAGTGTCTCAGAACAAGTTGTTCGCAGAATCTGTACAATATGATAACTTTGTTACTGTTAAAGGACAATGCTGTATTAGCAGACACCCTGCCTTGAGTGAAGTGCACACAATCATTCATGTTGATCTTCACGCTCAAGCGTTTAAAAGCATTTAAGTAAGAAATCTTATTGCAGCTTTAGAAGCTATTCAGTTCAGAGCAGTGAGTGATTTGGTTTTATTTTATTGTTTGGGTCATATTAACGGTGTAAACAGCAGTATAGGTACTACGCTGATGTCCTTTAATGTACAGATATATATACATATGCAATATCTTTCCCAATTATAACCGACTTGATTTAAAAAAAAATGTAAATATAATTAGTTACGCCGCTATAACTAGAAACTACACTCTAATTCAGGCTAAATAATCAAGAACTTTGCTGCCGTACCATGGGTCATGCAGGTCTATTTTAAGGCATTGTGTAATATCCTAGTTTTTAAATGTATCAGCCTAGAAAATCACGAAGTTTAATTTTCCGTCATTCTTAGTACACAATGTAACTATAGAAGAGTCAGGTTTCAAATAGGAAACATATTGAAACTATTTGGTCGTTTTTGAGTGAGATGCTAATGGTCTAATCCCAATTCAATGATCTTTGCTAAGCTGCAGCTAAAAGTGCAACAGCCAGACCCGGAGATCGGCTGAATGGATTTAAAAATGGTAAAACTCAACTTGTTATCTCTATGGGAGATGGAAAATTAGCCTATTTTCAAAAAAAAAGTCCCTTTAACAGACAAATTCTGGGGACACCTGAGACTTATTTTACATGTTATAAGAAGGGGCGTAATAGGTGGCCTTAATTGGAATATTCTAACCAAAATCATTTACTCACCCTCAAATGTCTGTTTTGTCTATACAGTGCAGTGAAAGTCAGAAGTATGTTAGGCAGAATCAAAGTATCAATTTGTTTTAGATCCTGAAGGTTTATATGATCTGAATGAAACAATGCAATAATGTCACTCGAGCAACCAAGATTATAACTGTTTTGGAATGAGGAAATACTTAATTTTTGGTTTAACTATCACTGTAAATAGCGAATGGCTGTCAATTTGTTGTGGTGTTGTTGAGCATCAGACTGTACCGGCACTTGACTGGTTAATCCATCAAATCTCAGGTTTCACTCTATATGTCTCCCACAATCTCTGTAACAGCTGTTTAAACTCTTGTTAATATTTGCTGAATATGTGAATCAATTTGTATAAATATTCATGCGGGTCAGATGCATATACTCAACCTTGACCTGCTCATTCTCCCGTCTGCTTGCTTCCCCCACTAACACAGACAGGCACTGATCTAACAGGTATGCAGTTATGAGTTTAAAAAAAAAGGGGGGTCAGTTAAAGTCGAGATGTTACTCAGCATCCACAGCAGTGTCAAAATGACAGTATTTTCCACAATTTCCTGTGCTGAGACACAAAATTACATGAATCAAATGAAAATTTCACATTTCAGTTTGCTTTGTCTGCCTGGGGAGTTCGGACATAATGAAAAATCAAAGAGAAAGATGAAAACAGACAAAACAATTTTCTTTCGAGCTAGTTTACTTTGCTTGAAAGCAGCGGTTCATGAGATGACTGACTGGCTCCAGCTCCTTCATCCAGAGGTTGAGGACACCAAGAAATTGACGTCGGACAGATGACAGAGATTTACTCGTGTCCTCTGAGTGAGGTAGGGCCATCAGGGCTTCATAAGAGGTTTGATTTGTCCTTGCACTGAGTGAGCACCACCCGCAACAGCAGCGCCTCATGAGGATGTGTGGAGAAACAGGCACATTCACAACACACCCACGCACAAACATACCGACAAGAGCAAACATGCATGATCAAATTCTGCCCACAGCTAATCTGAACAACGGTCTTTAGGAAAACATAGATCACACACTATCGTCCACAGACACAGTGAATCCCTTTCACTTGAAGTCAACTTTGAAATCAGACTCGACATTGTTTACTTTCTTCCTAGTCTTATAGTTTATGATTCATCTGTGCATGCTATTCCAAAGAAAAATATTTGCCTACGTAATCTTTCATTAAAATGCAGCAACTTAGTTCTTCCTTTGTAACAACTTTTGTGTCCTGCTGGTGAGTTTATAGTATACGAATAACTAACAGGCAAATAGCTATTTAGGCATTGCTTTAGCACACTCACAAGTGCAATTCTTGGTATGTAAAAGCACAACTACAAATACACTACTAGTCAAACATATCCAAATAGAAGTTTTTTTTTAATCATCAAAACTGCATACATTTTATAAAAAATACAGTAATGTAAAATTTTCTCGAACTTAAATATAATGACTGAATATAAGAAAAAAATATTTATTTGATCCTTCAAAAATCATTATATTATAAGGATTTGCTTAATAACTATCGGAAATCAGTTATTAATAATGAAATAAATAATGAATTAATAATACAATTTTCATTTCATTTTACAGCATTACTGTTTCTTACTGTAGTTTTTAGATTAAAAAAGCAGCCTTGGTGAACATAAGAGACTTCTTTCAGAAAACATGAAAACAATATAATTATTCCAAACTTTTGAATCATACTGCATATCAATTTTCTGTTGTTAGTTACTGAAAATAGAAAGAAAAACATATGAAGCTACCAAAATAGAGTAACATAAAAACTATATATTTTTTAAATAATGGATTTATTGTTTCATAAAGTAAATGTAAAGTCACTTCCTCTCCTGTATATATATATATATATATATATATATATAAAAAAACATGAATCGTTCATGTGTTTTACATGCCAAAGTTTAATACTAAAGTGTTAATAGGTTGTTTAATCTCCAACATGAGCAATAGTACTGTTGATGTTTATCTTAAACATCGCTAATTATTGAGTGATACTCTCCCTGTATGACAAATGTTAGGCTCTTGTATACTGCTGGGGGGTGTGTTATTGTTAAGTAGTAACTGTTGTACTGTAAGCCCCTCTGGCACGTTGAGGCATGTCCGGATTCTTCCTTTGAGCCCCCAGAGCTGTGATTAGCATCCTGACAGAGATAAGGAGCCAGTGTTGATGCTCCTGCGGGGCGGGCACACATCACGCTAAGCTTGAACGACAGCCCCGCTACAGTCGGGACCACTGGTGACCGTTCCACCCCCTCAGCCCCAACACACAGCATCTCTCATTCTCCCTCACTCATTACTTCTCGCCTCCTTTCTTCAGGCTCTCTGTCACTTCTGTCTCAGCAATCACATACGTAAAGTGGTTCAATATAAACTGACGGGTGAGACGGAAAGACAGACAGAGAGAAAGGGAGGAACCTTCGCAATCTCTATAATAAACAAATTCAAACTAAAAATAAAATTAGGGAAAACCAAATTTAAACCTCAGTGTGTCCTAAATTGTAAGAAAAATGTAAAATGCACTTTACATCCACACAGAGATCTGGTCTCTAAATCATCCAGTCTGTCAGGTCTGAAGAAACAGAACAAACTGAGACAGACTACATCCTGATGAAATGTGGCAAAATATCTCCAAGATGCTTCAAACGCAAAGGATGGCCACACCGAATGTTAATTTGAATAAGTTAATAGAAGTTAATTGATAAATAAAATATATTCATGACATTATTTTTGAAAGCGTCCTCACTTACAGCATTGTACACAAGTGCCAACTATGGAAAACTAAAAATAGCTAGGCTTCTACGAGTGTCTTGGAGATATTCTATACATATATGGTATATACATATGTAATATATATTGTATAATAGCATAGCAAAGTTTATAAAATATAGATGAAAAAATTACACACAAATACAATACAACTGTAAAAGAGTACACATACTCTTGCATATGCTTGAGGTGCATTTGAGAGAGGCGGGGTAAAAAGGAACTACAATAATGTTCAGTATTTGGAAAATACTGTTTTTTGAACATTAAAGCATGTCAACATGTTATGTTACACCAAATAATGATCTTTAAATTAGCATGATATGACCCCTTTAACAGGAGTTGTTTGGTATTTTTGTTGATCAGTTCACCAACACCCAATTAACATATATAGGGAGCTTCACAGAGCCGACATCTTCTCTTCATCAAGTATCTTTAAACCTAACAGGAAACACAGTGAAATACAAATATAGACAGACAGTCATTCACTCACACTTTCTAGCACGCACACACACACACAGCCTCATTATCTGCAACATGCAGTGGTAGGATTAGCTCTTGAAGTTCCATTACCTAGCTTAAGTCTACCAAAGTGAGATTTTTCTTCCTTCTAGACGGTCCTTCTTTTCCTTATCAGCATGTTTTCACAATTCTTTACCTGTCTTATCTGAGCTTAAATGTGCACATGCACAAAACACGCATGCATGTTTCAAGCAGTTTCAAGAGCATACAAATTTAAGATTCAAGATCTTTTATTGTCAATGCAACAATATACACAGTATAAAGCGTATCGAAATGCCATTTCACCCCAAGCCCCCCATGGTGCATTTATAAAGAATATCAAAATATATCTACAAGAAATATATAAAGATAGACAGATTAAAAAACACCATTAACCAGCTACCAATCAATCACAAATCAATCAAACCAGCTCGCGGTTCAGCCCACCACAATCACATCCGCTCAGTCAGAGACCTCACGCTGCATTGCATTTAGGTTGACACCAAGTAAAAAAGTGTACTCACAGTCGCTGCAGTGAGAAAGCATCAGCCAGTAGTGGATTAGCACCAGTCTAAACAACTTAAGAATGACTAACTCGAGGCAACCAATAAGAATTAACTAAGCAGAAATTGTTTAATCCAACTCTGATTTACATTGGCTGAGGAGGCTTTGATCTGTTCGACTTCTTTATGATTGGACATAAGTGGTACGTGGGATTGCCTAGTATGCCTTACTATCTTCTCTATTCAGTACGTCAGGCCCGAGGCACTAGCTGTCCCAGTTTTGACACACATTTACATGTACTGCAATGAATTACAGCATCAAAGTCGCAACATATTGAAAAGGAGCTAACAGGAGAAAGAGCATGTGTGGGTAGTTAGGTGTTCAAAAGAGAAAAAAGAGAGTGTGATTGAGAGACACGCTAAAGGTGAGAAATGGAATTGCAGATGAATAGCAAAAGAGAAGACTGTGAATGAAAAGAAAGAAAGATCCATAGAGCATCAAGTGCACTCGATTTTAGAGAAACCTATCAGCAGTTATAAAGTAGTCTAAACTAAATGATAAGCCTTTTTCCAGCTGCAAGCAAAAATAACATTGGCCAATTGGGGGAAAAAAATCCAAAACAGCAGGTTCAGTCTAAAAGAAATATCCATGTTTCTTAAAATCTTGTAAATTGATAAAGTGTGTGTGTGTAATGATTTAATGCTGATCACTCCAACTTGAAGGTCTTGCAATGTTTCTGTTTCTTCATTAAAGATTAAAATAATTTGACTCTCCATGGATGTTGCGTACTTAAAAGTATGCATGCTTCGATTTAATCTGCACACAGTGAGCAGAAAGTGTAATGCAGACAAGTCACACCTGTTCTACACAAGCCACAAAATAAAATGCATGCATGCACACATACAATAAAGTGCATGCGTTCCTTTTTTTGGTGGGGAAGAGGCTGAAGGTTGGGTTGTGAAGCGTATGACATGTCCCTTGGGAACAAGGTTGGGAACACTCGGCTACATGAAAAGGAAATTAAAGTGCAGCACAGGCAGGTTTGCGAGAGCTGCTCTGTCACTTACTAAAGAAGATGTACTCCGTGTAGCTGCTCCAGATCTTGTCGTCTCTGTACTGGTTAACGAATGCAGCTGTTCCAGTTGAGTTGCAGGCCACCATTTGGAACCCAGCCTCACTCAACCTGTCGAAGGCTTGCTCCAGGTAGGTGAACTTCAGGTAGAAGCGGGAGGTATACTTCTCCGGTGGACGGTCCGGATCTCGACTTTCATTCAGAGTGTCTCCAAACACTTCCTTCGCCAGGGCGATACGCCCGCAGACCATGATCCGTGCAACGCGCCGAAACTTAGCATCAGCTTGGTTATCCCTCACCATTGTGTAGGATCCCCGATAACCTATTGTAATAAACCCAGACCTCTTATCAAGGGGGGAAGAAGTAGTCGCGTAGTTGGTGGCGCAGTTTCCAGTTCGCGTCACAAGCTCGCTACTCTGCGAACTTTCCTCAATGTCGCTCTGGCAGCCTTCGTCATTGAGCGAGCCTTGCTTGGCTACACGTGGACCCAAAAGTCTAAGCAGTTCCCCCAGCTGGAAGTGCTCGGCCTCACGCTGGAGACGTTCCCGCTCTGGGAAGTGTTCTGGTAGGACGAGTTGGCGATCCCGTAGGAAGTCCAGCACGTATCGGAACAAGAACCCATCGCGGTCGATGAAGAAGCGCCCTCGGCTGTCACGGGGCAGCTCGTGCGGGCTGCACCGCGTGAACATGCTGTGGAGGGTGGTGTCAGGTACGCTGACCAGGGTGGAGCGCTTGGTGACGTACACCTGGCCACCGACGTTGAGCTCCACGACCTCCGGGTACGGACTCAACACCTCGCTGATAGGGAGTATGGTTTCCTTCATGGCCATGGTCCAAACCCACCGACACGACAATGTAAACAGAAGACAGAATGAAGAGATGGGTGACTCTGGAAAGATCTCAAAAAGAAGCAGGGAACGAATCCATAGAGGTCCAGGTGTGAAGGATCTCAGTCAAGACTTCATTGCCAAACAGCTGCTAAAGTTTGAGAGAGAACTACATCGCTGCAGGAGAATGAGAGAGGGAAAGAGAGAAGAAGAGAGGGAGATTAAGAAAAAGGGAAGAGGAGAAGAGAAGGGGATGGAGTGCTATCAAGTTTCCTCAGCTGCTGTCCCTCTGTTGATGAAGAGAGCAGTGGAGTACGAGATGGAGACACTGGGAGAGAGAGAGAGTGAGAGGGGAAGAGAGGGGTGGGAAAGAGGAGGAACGCCAAACAGAGACCCACATCATTTGTCCAAGGTCTAAGGGAAGCCACAGTGACATCATCAACAGAATGAGAGAGGCAGTGGAGGTGTAGCCGCACAGCCCTGCCTTTTAAAGAGACAGTGGTGCAACAATTTACACAAATGCATGCAGCCAAAAAAACCATAACCAACAAAGGATAAGTTATAAACCCATAGAAACGAGGGATGCATTTTTGGTTTGTTTTTTTAGTTATGTGTATGCTGTTGCGTAGAATAATGATCTCTCTAAATGACTATCTTGTGTAATTGAGTTGGACTCAAATGTCTACATGTTGTGGCACAGTGAATAATGAACAGGCGCACAATGTGATTGTCTCATGGGAATAAACACAGATTAGCTGTAATTCTCACATTATCTCTGCCAAACCATTAAAACGGAGAGAGAAAGGGAGAGACAGAGAGAGGTGCACTTTATTAATCACCCAGTAGACTATATCGCCACCTAGGGGCTATATGCAAGTGCATTTGATCAGGTTTGTCATTGAAAGTAAAAAGATAAGCAGTAACACCACAACCAGTGCATCATGGAGATTTTAAAATGATTTTCTGGTAGATTTATTAACAGTGTGAATATTGAAATAAATGCTGGATGGAGAGCATTTACAAGTTTCTCTGGAAAATTTTGCCATTGCATTTGGCTGTTACTGATACATATTTTCCTAATTTTATGGATTAGTTTGATTCAGATTGATAACTAGATCAGATCTAAAATTAACAAGCAAATGGTACACATTCCAAATGGTGGCAACCTTTTATATCTGCCATTAAGGTAAGGCTTTATATCAGCATACTATCTGAATATATTTAGCTGCATGCATTTACACCTTTATTCTAATGTGTGTCAAGTGTGAACCGACTGCACTTACCCCCGCAAAATGCAAATCACCATTTACACATTAATATAGAGGTTCTGTTAACTGATATACTTCATTCATTTACAGAATTTGAGAAAAAAAATAAAAATAGACTACTGAACATGCTTTCTGTCATTTCTTGCATTTCCTCCCTCTTATTAACACCACTGTAAAGAACTTAACAGGCACTTAAAGTGAAGAAAATGAGATTAAAAAAATGTATGCACCTTCTTAGGAAATGAGATGGCATTAATAAGGTTGTAAATGTGGTCAAAAATCATAGGCCCCTTGGTTAGCTTTTAAGCTACAGGTTGAGTGTTGAATATAAAAAAAATCAAATCTTTGGAGAGACAGTAGATTGTAGAGAAACCTTATCAAAACATATCCAGCTATGAGGTGAAATTTTCTTGAAGGACAGCAGCCCACAAGGCTTTTCAAGAGATCTGGATGAAGATAATGTCAATGCATTAATATTTAATCTCTGTCATTCTAGGTACACTGTTCCTGCTGAGGAACAATAGGCTTCCTCGAGGGACAAACTGAAAAGCAGAGCCATTGTTTTTCTGTGTTAATCACCTGGCTGAGAGCTGACAATGAGTAATTACTACGATCCTGAAGACCGCAGCATCTGCAATGTCTCAGTACTATTTGGTGTTGATGAATGGACCAACTGACCTACAGTCATATTCAGCATTTGCATGCAATTCCCATGTTAAGGGCTATTTCTGACAATGTATGGTGAGTGATTCACACATACACAGGAAAAAATACCCACATTCAAACAGAGTAGAGGATGGTAATTGGAGAAAATTACAATGCTGCAGCTGCCCTCTATCTGTGTAATTGTATGGTAAGCTGAAAATCACAGATCTTTCAACAAAAAACACTGGATGTGGGCATAACAGCAGTGGATATTACACACAGTTTTTTCCTTTTCTCTTCCTCATTCAGTCTTTTCATCTCCCTTTTTACTTATATAATATGTTCAGGAAAGCATCATTATGACAATTACTTTTCTCAGTAGGCTTGGCGGATGATAAAATGGGGAAACAAATCCTTAGCCTTACATTGAATGGACCTAGTCATCAATCTAAAGATCAGAACATTATAGAAACTAGGCCATTTTGGTCTGGGCCAGTAATAAGCAACCAGTCAAAACAGCCTAGCAACCCCATAGCAACACATAAAAAAACAATTGCATATAATCACCACTCACCTTTTTTTCAGAACAGGTCTCTACTTGTGTGACTTCACCTCATCATCAGCCTCCTGTCAGGTGATTCAATGGCGCTTCATGACACTGCTCATCCTCTTTTTTAATTTCGACTCCATTGGCCCATCACACTCCACTGAGACTCCACAGCCATCCCTCCATGATTACACTCCGACAGACACCAGTCAGCCCTGCACAGAGAGCTGTTCATCAGCCTCTCAAGACAGTATGCGTGGCTGATTTTATGGTGGAAAGCACAGAAGTGACATTGACCTTCCTTCTGAAATAACCACTCTTGAGGTAAACCGCCTGTTAAGTATGCAGCACAGTGCATGTGAATGACATACTGAATGTCATACTCGGCGCGTGCAGCTTTATCAACCAAAGAAAGAACACCACCACACATTTACACGTAGATATGCTTGAATAATGACATTTTACAGCTCTGATTTCTTAAAAAAGAGGGTTTCTGTACAGACACTGAAATATAATGTTTTAAATCACAATTTTATGATAGCAAAATGATACTGATATGATACTGCATGCAGAATTTTAAGAGTTCTCATCAATCAAATGCAACCAAACACAAGCCTATGAAATCACTCAGTGTTTGACATGACTACACAATATCAAATCTCTTACACTAAGTGCTTTTGGTGTGTAACTCGTTACGCATCATTAGAGCAATGGACATAATTGATGTCTCAAATTATGCAGCGTGTTGCATAGAGGTGTGCTATTATGGAGCCCATTTTTGCCAGCTGGACGGTAGTGTTATTAACTCAAACAAAGTATTCATTATTAAAATTATTTGAACTTAAATTCCAAGTATTTTAAATAAATCTGAAATAAATTAAAACATAAATGTTACATTTAAAACTATTTTATTTAATTATCATCTATCACTAACCGTCTCTATTCTAATTCTATTTTATCTATTAGTTTTTTTTATAAACAAAAATGAACCGTCTAACACATTTTCTACCTGCTTTTTTTAAACAAGGCCTCTAACACTAGCTTTCTCTATTCTATCTACTTGTTTTTTTTTTATTGTATATTTATTGCATATGTATTTATATAATATCTTATACACTAACTGAGACTTGTCATAGCACTTGCATATTACTGCTCTTTTGTCAGTTCTGATTGCTTCTATTGTTCACATTTGTAAGTTGCTATAGATAAAAGTGTCATGTAAATAATGTAAAAGTAAATACTACAAATGTGTAAATATGTAAATATAAAACTTGCTACACCTAACTGTATAGCAAAGTTACTAGAATTGAAAATGAATCATTATCATAATAATTTATTACCAAAATAACACTCCTGCTAAATAATAATCAAAAAGTCTCTACACTTACATTGGTTTAAAAATAATGTAAAAATCAATTTGTCTTAAGCTGTTTACAATTTGTTCTTTCGACTCAAAATCATTTAGCACAAGAGATTTTTATGTAGCAGCTCAAACCAATTGTTACAGTCGCTTTCAATGAAATGTAAAACAAAAACAAAAAAACACTCAAGCAGAGGTTGAAAAAAATCTCTGGGCCTGAAAAGGTGTGTATAAAGAACTGAACAGTGACTGACAGCAGCAAATGACAGCTCTTTGCTGCGGCTTTGCTTTTCCCTCTGCGATGTGAGGGGAATAAAGACATGCCGATCAGAGGGGACGCTGCCTGCCGCTGGCCCCCCGACACCCACCCGTTTGCTGTTAAATTACGGGTTGGGGTGAGATGACTTCCTGCAGAGCAAGAGCGCTGTTTCTGTAGACCAGCAGTCAACACTTCACACTGAGATGAATGAAGACGAAAGGTGTCTTCAGCATGACTTATCAAGTTGATTTAAAAGGTTTGAGGCAGTATGAGAGGACACATTTGAAAAAGAACAGGTAATTCAGTATGAGCTTGCCTTCCTTTAAGAACTTTAACAGGTGTCAATCATATCAAACTGTCTCAGTGCATCATTTACGAAAGGGCAAAAATGTAAGAAAAAATCTATTTCTTGGTAGATTTATTGTTACTTTGGAAGACATGGGCTGTAAATATTAAGGTATAAGGAAATTATTCATAATATTTATGTATATGAAGTCAATATATAATAAATAAAAATAAAATCTTTCGAAATGTTATATTATCTTTTGCTGTGTGCGTGTACAAGGCAAGGTAATATCAAGGTACTTTAATAGAATTTTAAAAGATTTCATACTGACAGTCTGCAAACTGTGTTTAGGCTACCTGGTAGTTCACAAGCTTCACATTCAGGCGTTGAATTTAATCTTCTTTATCGCTGACAGACGTGTGCACTATTTGCACGTTTGGTCAGATTGAAGGTAAATATCCACTTTACTCAGCTATTTATTTGATTCTATGTTCTGACGTTTATCTTTGATGTTTTGCCTAAAGAGAAATACAGCCTCAAACGGTTCACCGCGTGTGCGCGAGCGGCAGATAATCGCACGAATGATTCGAAGCTGATTCGAGAACCGACTCAAAAGAATGATTCATTCACGAATCACAATGATCGTGTCAAGCTAAATTGATTCTGAAAATTGTTTCGCTAATGAAAATCTACTTGATTTTAAACTAGTGACCTCCTTAATAAGAGATTTAAATTAAGTAATATTGGCGAATTAATTTGCAATAATGACCGGCTGTAACGTACAAGCTAGTCATTCGTAATATTGATTTAATAATTCGTTTTTATCTACCGGTTATACACTTTGAAGTCATTATAAAAAATTGCGCGCTTTTTCATGACCGTTGAAACCAGTAGTAAATGGTCTCTAATATAAATTATGTAGGCCTATACTGTATAATGACTGTCTTATTGTCTTTAAAGCTCGACTTAATGTATCTTTTTAATATCAGTATGATGTTAAACTATGTTTGCTTTGTAGAGCATTGACTTCTATGTACTTTGCGCTATTGACCAAGAGATGACGCTGTTTCTCAGCTGTCTTGAGTTGGTGGTGAGAATTGTTTACTTATACACAGGTGAGATGCTTAATTTCAAACCTAGAAGGTGCTGTCTAAAATAGATGAACTTTAAATTGCTTACAAGTTATGCAAGAATGATATAAATGCATGTGAAATAGAAAATTAAAAAGGAGAGAGTGGAGAAGTGTTTGATCATCCCTCCTACTCCTTGCACACGTGCATCCTCAAAGAGTCTTTTCCAGATTATGCAAAAACAGACCTGCCAGAAATGGAGAGGACATGAAATGACATTTCCATTCAGTGACTCTGAGAGAGACCTCTACATAGGACCTGCCTCCTCATAAACCTGTGAACCGGGCTGATATACGGCAGTCCCAGCTCAACCCCTGCATCCCGCCAGCTCTTTCTCTCTCTCTATTTGCAGACAGCAACAGCGTGATTTCTGTGGTTTCTCTTGATTGCTCTTGACTTCCACTGCCTGATCAAACTGTGATCAGATCTCAACTGAGCCCACAGCCAATTGACGTGATAGAAAATCTGTTTCTGTCTTCTGCATGCAGGTAAGCAGAGCATGGACACTATAAAAACAGGAAAGATCAATAATAAGATGCAAATATTGAAGAATTCCATAGTTGCATGCAATATTCCTATATGGGATATAAAAAACATAAACCTCATTTTATTTTAGACTTTTGGTTATTGAGTTGTTAACAAAATGTTGTCATCTTAAACATGACTGAAATATGCTCTCTTAATGTTGTAATTCTTGTGCACATTTTTAGTTAAGGGTTAGGGTTACACTAAAATATAGCCATTACATTCCTTGCACTGATATATTGTGTCATTCCTGTAGAAATACACAATTGACTGTTGCATATTTTAAATTTCTAAGAATACAAAAAGAACAAAAACACATGCATTATGTATAAAAATGCATAAAAGTGTATATATAAAAAAACAACCAGTTATATATTTTGGCACATGATAATATTTTGAATTTATTTATGCGCTGTAACAGCAAACATTGAAAATTAAAGGGAGATTTACTTTATTTTTCTGTAATAAAATGCACATTTGAAAACCATACAAATGAATGCATACTCTCTCCCTTTTTTTTCTCCCTCAGTTTTTCTTGCTCTCTTCAACTCTCACACTTTCAAGCCATGCTGAGAGGAGGATTGTGGGATATGGTGATTGCCACGGTGCTATGGGGTGTCTGGCTGCCCTCCTGTCTTGGCCAGACCACCTCACCTTCTCAGGATGGAAAAATGAAGTTTCGCCTGGCAGGATACCCTCGCAAGCACAACGAAGGGAGAGTGGAAGTTTTTTACAGTGGAGAGTGGGGCACTATATGTGATGACGACTTCACCTTGGCCAACGCTCATGTTCTCTGTCGCCATCTAGGGTTTGTGGAGGCACTAAGCTGGTCACACAGTGCCAAGTATGGACCGGGTACTGGTGAGTTACAAAGATATCTTATTAGCAAAACATTGTTTTCATTGTAGAGCAGCTACGGTATTTTTTCACATGTGAAAGTCCGTTTTCTCTATACACTCTCAGAATCTCAGTCATTGGTGGGGGGCATAACTTTTTAGATTCTATGATAGTCTTGTTGTGAGCTAACCTGGCTGGTCAAAAATCTGCAGGTAAAATCTGGCTGGATAATGTCATGTGTGGAGGATCAGAAAACAGCATAGAGAAATGTGTGTCCCGTGGCTGGGGGAACAGTGACTGCACACACCAGGAGGATGCAGGGGTGGTTTGTAAAGATGAGAGACTTCCAGGCTTTGCAGATTCCAACATCATTGAGGTAACTGATCACTTTCATCCAATGCAATATCACTGATTCTAGCAAACAGAGGATTTCATAGAGCGCTGCAGTGATGACATATTTGGATGTTAAAATCACTGTGGTTCCCTCAATAAAAACATAATAGGAATTTTCAGCTGATTTTTGGATCATTGCAAAAAATAAGGTTCTGTAACCAAAAAAGTTTATGATTCTTGGTGGTTGAGTTTACCTGTGATGTTTAATGTCCCCAAACACATCTGCAGTCCCATTTAGACACTTGTTAGCAACTGCCGTTTTCAATACAAGTATACAGTAAGCTTTAAAATATCCCATGGGTGTATTACTGATGTATTTTATGTCAGATTAAAACGTGAAAGTATCTTGAGATTGTGATAAATCACAGACCTTATTTTGGGCATTCAACCAAAAATCCATTAAAAAAACAACATACCGACTTCATGATGAAAGAACCAGAGGTGCTAAAATGCTCTTTTCTATTTGTTTTGTTTTTTTGCCTACAAAAATAATGCATCTTTGAGGCATTCTATTACACCAATAAATTATATTAATGTAGTAATGCAATCTGATTCAGTAGAGTGTCTTGTACTGTATGTGCAGTAAAGCTGATTGAGAAGTGCAAATTAAAAGCCTTTCAGCCTGCATGCAAATCATTTAGAATCAAAAGCACATTTTTACAGTTTTTTTATTGCTGAAGTTGCCTGTGTCTTTTCTCAAAACAATTGTTTGCTTAAAAAAAGTGATGGTGTTGTGGAGCGATGCTTATAGATTCAACATACTTGATTTGCTGTCCATCATTGGGGAAAAAAACGATTTTACATATATTTTGTAACATCTTAAGGAAAGGTGGGCTGTTACTTTTCAAAGCGAGAGTTTTGTGTCCTGGATCAGTAAACAACCACCTTGCACAACCCAGAATTGTATGACACCTTGTTTAAAATGCATTTACTTTCTGTCAGATTTATGCACTCCTTTTATCTCTTCACATGTTTTCTTCTACTTCATTTTTCTCTCCGTTTGACAGCCCCTTTCCCCTCCTATGTTCTCTCTCTCTTCCTCATCCACATGCAAAGAATGAAAGTCCACAGCCAATGTCACTGTGCTTCGACTGAAAGTCTTTGCTCTGTTGTAAATGAATCTCTGATGATCTGTCTGTGTGCTGGAACCAAACCAGAGAAAGAGAGACAGATGTAGAGATACAAGAGCTTGGAGAATTAGAGACTGAACACAGCAGAAGTGAAGAGATGGAAGGCCTTAGTACGTGCAGTCGTGCCGTTGCTCAGTTTATGTGCCAAGTTTCTCTGTGTTCTTGTCCGGAAGGCAGAAGGAACACAGAGAACATGAGTGGGTGTCAGACGAACCTCTGGCAATCTCTGCAGTTTGTGTTACACCACAGATGTGTTAGAGTCTACAGGAATGGTGCAAATGACTGATTTCACATCCAAATTTATAAATGTTTTTCAAAACATAGACTGACAAGAAGAATGTTCTTGTCAAAAACCTTCCCAAAGTAATTATAATTTGCACTCTATTTGATTCAAAGCAATGCAATTCCGTTTGAAACTGAATGTCATTTGTTTCCATGTGTTTTTAGATGTCAGCTGCCTAACTCCTAGGGTAGACTTGTGAAATAACCACACACACACACAGACAAAAACACTTGCCGACAAGTAAACAAATAAACAAATAAACAAAAGTTAAGCCTTAGGCAAAATCAAATTTCAGTTGATGGTTTCATGGCAAGGTGCTCGGCAGACTTTGTGGACTGTTCTGGCTACACATTTAGTGCTTGTGTAAATGGTGGAGAGAGTTTGTGTTTTAGCCAATGCACAGTTACGTTGTGGTTTGGCCGTTAAAGATCCAAAACCCTCATGTGAGATGACTCGTGTCCTGCATTAGCCAAAGAGACGGACTCGTTCATGAAAAACTTGTGGAATAGGAGATTGGATTTGCTGAACATATCCAAGGCTTATTATAAACATCTGAAAAACATACTGGACTACTTCTTCACTAGAAGCATCACGTACATCAAAAACTGGTAAAACATATCTCAAAGCCTGTATATGCCCTACATCCAACTTACCTGTTCTGCTGATATGTTTTAGATGCAGATGGATGAAAACCGAATGGAGAAGATCCGTCTGCGTCCGCTCTCTGGTGCCCATGCCGGCCGTATGCCTGTGACGGAGGGAGTAATAGAGGTGAAGTTTAAGGAAGGATGGGGTCACATCTGTAACACTGACTGGACCACCAAGAACTCTCGTGTGGTGTGTGGCATGATTGGATTCCCTTCGCAGAGAACTATGGGGAAGAAGCCAAGCAGGTAATGGATGTTTACAGAGTACAAATATTTAAAGTCTTTAGTGATATTTGAAAAATATTTGAAACCACTTAAGGTGTACTTAGAATGGTATAGTTGTTTTGATGCCATACACCGTTAAACTGTTGTGTGCTATGTACTTGAAAAAAGTATGGTAACAACAATACACTTAATGTTTTTGATATCTATCGATATCTTTAATGGAATCTACCCGAATAAATTGTGTAAAATTTCCTAAGGTTTTTCAACTATGACACAATGAATTTAATATTATTAGTCAAATGTGCTAATTTTTTTCAGTTGATTCTCAAAAGTCAACAATTTCGAGTAAGGTCTGTTTTGATGGAATTATCTTATATGAATAAAACGACTATATACAGAGAGCTCAGCCAGGAAAAAACAGCAATACCGGCCATTAAACAAAGCATCATGTCCCATTGTGTGTCCACAACCTAACCATATGCTTTCTTCTGCGTAACAACAGAAACTCCAACATAACAGCAGCTCTTTCACATGAGCTTAACCGAACAACATTAAACATGAACAGATGTTTCCCTTCACTCAATAACACATTAAATAGCAGTTAATTTCAATATTAACCTTACATATCCAGCTGTATGCAAAGCATGCTGGGAAATTACAATCACTGGCAAAATAAATCAGAATAATTGAGCTAAAAATAAATAGGTAGCCTTCTTTCCTTAATTTTATCAGCTTAATCAGTTCCACAATTCAAGCTTTATAACAGCTCAAGTTTCCTTAAAAATGAGGAAAACGTATCTCTTGGTTTTATTAGTGAAATGTTCTCAGTATTTTCTGTACAACACTGAACCACACTATTTTTAATTACCATATTTAATCATTTTAAATTAAAATGACATGACCCATGTTTTTTTTACAAGAACCAGTTTTGGTTTTCCAATGAACCTTTCGGTGAGCAGTCTTTAAAAGAACAATTACTTTCTTAGTCTAACCTCGTAATAATCGGAATAATTGTAAATGTGCAAGCTTTTAAACAAGGGAAAATTCTGTAGCTCTTTAAGGTTCTTCATGGAACCATTGGTGCCAATGAAAATAGCGCATATAAAGCCAAATTCAACTGGTCATTTTCAGTTCTCCTAAAGCTCACATAGATATCTTCACAGAGCACTTGCAGGTTTTGTTCACCACATTAATAAATATGAGATCCACTAATTTTTGACAACCACAAATTGGCACATTACTTTTAAACAGAAAACCTTATCAATTACAAATGTATTTTTAGTGAAATATTTTTCTCAAAAAGGGTTCTTATCTTTCTTTATGTTACGTACCACTTTGCCTGATATTTTGTTATATAATGCAGTGGTTTATAGGGCAATTTCAGGTATATTATAACTTTAATCCAAAAGAAATATTGTATTTTACAGCTGAAACCACTTTGTGATCAAAACAGTCTTTTAAAAGCATCCTGGTCTGTTTGGAATTCCTCGAAGCTGACTGTCTAATTTGCGGCTGACTGGATTCCTCTAAATTATCGTTTGTCTGTGTGATCTTGACTATTTTGGATTCTATGGGGACGTTATTGTCCAGTTTTTATGTATATGTTATTTGAAACCCTTTTTTAGTGTTTGCATTTTAACCAGAGATTTAAAATATCATTTCAAATGCATTTTTTACTGCAAAGGTAGTTTTCTGCAAATACTCAAAATGAAGAGCTCATATACACCATAAATAAGATGTATAGTTACTGCATGCGTTAAGGCACTCTTAAAAAGATGGAAAATGTCTCTATTTCATGAACTCCGGCCAATGAATCATTATAGATCATCATACACTTCCATGCCCCAGCCAAGAAGACTTTCGTAAGAATCTGTCAGAATATGTAGTTATGAAACCTGGCAGCATATGTGAGCGCGCGCACACACACACACATCTGGATGGATATATTAAGTGTTAGAGTAAGATTCATAATTGCAGACCCCAGTGTTTCGTGGGGTCATATGAGATATTGTTCTGCTGGTCGTTCATACAGCAGTTTCTGTGCATTGTCACACACACAAAAAAAAAGTGAAATCAATCCCATATGCGGCCACTGGGCTACTGGCCAACGTGTTTTTAACTGTGTGAGGGATGTGGAAGTTTAATCATTGTGCCAGTAAAAAATGTACCATATGGATTAGTGAGGCCCTGATGGGAATTTCATACTGAGCTGCGGTGTTTGTTTTCGTATCTCTGATTGATTCTGATTTAATATCATAGCAATATGTACCAAATGTTGTTATGTTAATTTGATCTGATCCTTCACTATTTTTTACTGCAAACCGGGATATAACCATCATATTATTAATAATGCTTGCAAACAGACCATGCTTTTAAAAGGCTGTTTTGTTTAAAAAGTGGCTTTAACTGTTAAAACTGCATATTTATTTTTTACTTGAAATTCAAGTAAGTGTTATTTAGTTTAAACAAAGATAGCATAAGCATAATTTAAAAATAATATCTAAATGCTAAATATTTTTGACAGATTTTAATTTTTTTTTATTGAAAATATGAATCATTTTCATGTTTCAGGTCATTCTTTTCGACATGCACTTTATGAACAAATTTACAGTAGTATGCTTGTTTTAAAATACAATTTTTATTTGCAAATAGTTCAAACGGATTCTTTAATTTGTTTAATTTCTTTAAACAAAAAGACCAAAGACCTAGCAACACCAAAGCAACTGCAGAGAAACATGTTAAATACCACTCTGAACAACTTATAGGCAATGCTCTGGCAACCACCCACAACACCCCAGCTTGTGGCGGCAAGTTTCTGAAGATGCTATAATAACGCTGAATGTGATTGCATTGCTTTTTCTGCTTTGCTTGTTTGGTTTCTCTCCTCCATCTGCATTGTAACAATCATCCACATCTGAACTTTGCGACACTTACTCCAATTCACCGCAGATGGTGAAATGTAAGCAGTCTGTTTTTCGGGACGGAAAAACAAGCAAGCATCTGAGAATTCACGTGTGCATCCTGATTGTTTGAGAGAATGGATATGATTTCAACCAGTGAGCTCTCTGCGTGTGTATTAAACTCAATGAGTGACTCATACCTCCTTAGACATTAGCTCAAGTCCTCAGCATGCCGAAGTTAAGCTCCAAAAACACACTCCCACTGGCTTTTCTTCATTCTGACTGATGAAAAATCCTCTCTTGACAGAAGGCCATTTTATTTACACTTCATGTCGCTTAATATTTAAGTGTACCAGCTGACTAAACACGAGTAATCTTCAGTGGAGGGAAAAGATGCCGTTTATCTTTTCCATTGCTTTTAAATGATTGTGGGCTCAGACAATTTACTGAAAGGAAATGTGTAAAATACTGTACTTCTCTTCATCTTTGTAATTATGACATTCATATCAGGTTCCTGCCATAAGTGCTTGGCTAGGTACACTTCAGAAATAGCTCACTCTGCACATTTCTCAGATGAGAAATTCAGTTTAAAAAACTATATAATTTTGCACGGAAATTATTTGTTTGCTTACTTGGTTTTTTATTTTGAATTTATGCAATGGCATTCAGATATTTGGAAGCATGTAAATACTTTTTGGGTCCAATGTATGTAGATCTTATTCTTCAGTATTTTACTTGATGTTTTTATTTGATCATTTAGTTAGCAGATAGCTTTGCTCTGGAATGAATATGTTAACACATACACACACACACACACACACACATACACATGAGCGGAAAGTATCCTCTCTCTCAGGAGAGTGTTAAACCTCAGTGACTCAACCTCATAACGCCACTCACTACAGTAATATTACTCCATACCAGATTTCTCATGGTCATGTCATCGTCTGCGTGAGAGTCTAGAGCGTGTCATAAATCAGACAAACCAATGTAAAGGTCTGTAGCATTTCATAAAGCAAATACTGCAGTGTGAGCTATAGACATGCAATGGATGAATCTTTGAAAAAGAACATGTCTGGGTCATTTTTCATTAGATAATAAAAAAAGAGGTTGTATTTTACATGAAAAAAATTCCTTTTTTAGGACCATTAAGCACTTGGTGTTGGGTTAAATGTTTCTTGAGCAGCGAATCAGCATATTAAAATGATTTCTGAAGCAAACCGGAGTAATGATGCTGAAAATTCATTTAAACTATATTCAAACAGAAAACAGTTGAACATTTGAATCAGATTTTTGAAATAAATGCATACTTCATGAGCATAAAAGACATCTTTCAAAAACACTGAAATATTATAATTATTCCCAACTTTTATTCTAAAGCCTTCAGTGGAAGAGCAACGTTGGCATGCCCTATTTGCTCACACTGAACTGGATATTACTTCTCAGCAAGCTGATGGAATGTGAGAAATCTGTCATGCTTTCTGTTCGGTTTTCTTTTCTGAGCACTGCAAAGTTCAGCTTCAAAGACATCTTCTGGTGTATAATACTGAATATGGTACATAATATACTGCTGTCATTGTTGTTATCCTTTTAGTAGAATCTCTTCTTAATTTCTTTGGTTACAACATATATTTTTCTTCATTTGATCAGAAGATGTTTCTGTTTAGTCTCAAGGCTGTGTATAGGATCCACTCAGTGGCCTGCACAGGAAATGAGGCCCATCTTTCAGCATGCTCTATGGAGTTCAGCAAGGCAAACTCTAGCGCCTCCTGTCCCGAAGGCGGAGCTGCTGTCGTCAGCTGTGTGCCCGGGCCACAGTTCACACAAAGCAGAGCTCGCAAAGTCAAGCTGTATCCAATGGTAATCAGAAAATACTCATTTCAATAACTGATTTGCAATCATTAAGATTTCTGAAGGTAGTAACAGGATAACAAAGAACACCTGCATTATGGTTTCCAGTGACCTTGCTCCTTCTCATTCTCCAGTCTCAGGTACGTCTGAAGGGCGGGGCAAAGACAGGTGAGGGTCGTGTGGAGGTCCTAGAGGGGAGTGAGTGGGGTACGGTGTGTGACGACCACTGGAACCTGCAGTCTGCCAGTGTGGTGTGTAGAGAGCTGGGCTTCGGTACTGCTAAAGAGGCTCTGACAGGAGCACGAATGGGCCAAGGTGGGCTTCCATATATCTAATAGATACTAGGTTTAGCCATTCTTAGTTGTGCCGTACAGATATGTTCAGCATTCAAAAACTGTTATCATCTCTTCTCCAAAGGTATGGGTCCCATTTACATGAATGAAGTTCAGTGTCGTGGTGATGAAAAGAGCCTCTGGGACTGTCCTCACAAGAGCATCACCGCTGAAGACTGCAAACACATGGAGGACGCCGCCGTCATCTGCAACATCCCCCACATGGGCTTTGAGAAATCGGTCAGACACATACATGATGATTCTACTGCTGAAGTACACCATAATGTGTTTGGAGAAAAAACTGCCTCAAATCAGCTTTTGTTCAAAATTTAACAATTAAAATACTTAACCGGAATTCTCTCTGATGAGTCCACACACAGAAAACCTTTAAGGCTCTCATCGAAGTGCCCTAATTTGCAACACGTTCTCATTCCCAACTCGTCACATACTGAAGCTTGGTCAGGATCACTTAGCTTCCCTTTTTGATGCTCAAGGTACCCGTTTAGTGTAATTTTTTTTTTTTTTATGTGAATGTCCTCCGTTGTTTGCCTTAATGTAATGATTTGCATGCATTTGTAAAACAAACAAAAAAAACTTTTTTATATTTTTTAAAAATAAATTTAGACTTTCATTTGCGCTCCTAACGCCTCGGAAGACTTGTAAGACTTTTTTTATAAATAATGATCAGCATATTGATACCAAGGGTTTATTTAATTCAACGGAGGACATGCATGTTGAAAAAAAAAACTAAAGGGGTACCCTTTGCCTCAAAAATTGACGCCAAAGTTACTAAACAAGTGGCAATATGTGAAAGCTGGGAATGAGAATGTGCAGTCAGTTGCAATTAACATAACGTGTGATGTGCATTTTTGCTCAGCTATGAAAACTAACAAGGCTGATCCAAACTAAAGCATTGCACAACCAAAATCTGTAAATAGGTGATGAAATGCATGGTAAAATCTAGTTCTCACAGTCCTAGATCAGCACTGCTTATCAGGTTAATTGATCAAAGCCAAGGTCCTTAAGTCTTTTAATTCTTTCTCATGCTTGCTCTGTAACCCATCACAGATCCGCCTGACAGGGGGTCGTACGCGGTTGGAAGGGAGAGTTGAGCTGCTGCTCTCTACAGGCAGTGGGGTGAGGGACTGGGGTTTGGTCTGCGGGGATGGATGGACGTCTCGGGAGGCCATGGTAGTGTGCAGACAGCTGGGGTTGGGACATGCCAGCAGTGGCTTGAGAGTAAGATAACCACTGTACATTATACAACATAAGCACGAACATATGGTAGATAAATAGGTGAATATAGAATGTATTTGGGGCGGTTGCTCAGAAAACGCATCTCAAGCACCATATGAAAAGGCTAGATTCACAGAGGCGCAGAGCAATCAGAAGGTTGGATTTTGTCACCGTGAAGAGACAGACTAGACAGACAGACAAACAATTGGTTGCAAGGGTTTTCCAAAAATATGAAAATCATGTTTTTAGGCAGTTCCAACAGATGAAGTGGTGACAGTAAGTTTTGACACAGTTTTCAACCTGCAGTGCATGAATAATAAGCAGACCCAGACAGAATCTACACGCATTCCACATTTTCTGTGTTGATTATGTAGGAAAATCTGGAAAAAATTATGGCAATTGATGCGTGTGTTTCTGCTTAACTTTCTGTGGATGCACATTCTGTGCAGACTTTGAATTCATAAGCTGAATGAGCTTAGCATCTGAACAGAAAAAGGTTGCTTTTTGAAAGTAGTGAAGGAAGGTAGGCTGATCCATAAAAAATATTTAGTGTCATGTAATTAGGCATGAACGTTATTGTTAACATATCTGTTAGCTGTGACAATGAATTTAATACAGGTACTTGGAATCTGATTACATATTCCAAATGACATGTAATCAGTTATTACCCAGCTCTGTGCACCGTTTACCACAGCTAAAATACACAGCAAACAATTATTTCTGTTCATTTATTATTTCATTAAAAATATCTAAACAATCCTGAATGAAGATTTCTTACTTAAAAGGCAAAATTACATTAATGAGACCAAGTCCTGTTTTCTTAAAAAGTATAAAAATTAAGTTTACTTAGTATAAAAATCTGCCAAACTCAATTTAATTTTGAGAATTGATTCAGGAAACATAATACCAGTATTTTTGCTTCTCAAATGAATATCCTGATTAAGGAATGTTTAAATATTTGCACCGAAACGCAGCCATATTGGAGATACTCCAATAGCAATAGTACACAACAGCATTGATGCACTACTGAAGACGTTCTGCTAATTTTGATGTCTAATGTCTAAACCAGGGGAAAACTTGTGGAAGCTGCTAAATCATATAGAGAAGGACGTAAGCAGGAAAAGGTTATAATAGGTGGTCAAGATATTATCCTAATATTTCACTTACCTGAAATTAAATGATGGCACAAATGTTGTCAAGGTTCTTGCCCTGGAAATCCTGGTTCAGTTTGGCCAACCTCAAATGCCTTCTTTTCTCAGGTTTTGCGCTCTTCTCCTTGATTTGTTACAACTTCTGACAGTGTAATAGCATTCCAGATGTTTCTCTGGTCCGACGGATTAGTAAAACCCAAAACAACAATAATCAACCATTTAAAACAGCAATAATATGTAAGACTTTCAAGTTCTGCTTGGTTCAGTGGCATTTTTTGTGTAAACACATTTTCCAAATTGTGTGAGAGGGGCATAATGCTAACATCTCTTATCCCTGCAGTACAATCACTTATAGATAAAATACTATCTTGCCTTTGCGAATGATCACAATAATCCACTAAAATGACTACTTGATAAAACTACTTGATAGTATAAGACAGAATAAAATTTTGTCATTAAAGCATTAGCATAGCTGGCTCATACCTGGTTAGCACTGTATTTAGCCTACTTTGCATGCTAAGCCCTTGCAGTGGGGGTCTGTCCGCAGATCTGTATAGTGGGGGGCAGGACGGATCACGAGGGGCGTGTGGAGGTTCAGGTCAATTCCAGGTGGGGAACTGTATGCAGTGACAACTGGACCACAAGAGAAGCCATGGTGGCATGCAGACAGTTAGGCCTCGGATACTGCTTGCATGCTATCACTGTGAGTAAGAAAGACTGGCTAATCAAGCACTGCAGATTGATTAGTTGTGAAATCTCCTGTTAGCCTAACATGTGAATTATTAGGGCCGGTATGATTTTTTAAAAATAGTTTTATTCAGAAAAACTCTTTCAATTTATCAAAGGTGGCGGTAAAAGCAAATTTTTTTCAGAAAATATTTGTATTTCAAATAAAAGGTATATTAAAATTTTTACGTATATTTTGTCACAACTGTTTTTAACACTGGTAATAATTAGGAATGTATTTTGAGCAGAAATCAGCTTATTAAAATGATTACTAAAGGATCATGTGACACTGAAGACTGATCAGGTTTGTATCTAATATTTAATAATATTTTTACAAATATTACCACAGAAAATAATATTTATTAAAAAATATATATATATATTTATAATGAAATAGTATTTCAAAATATTACCATTTGTACTGTATTTTTGATTAAATAAATACAGTTTTGCTTAACCTGAGAAACTTTTCTTTTTTTTTAAGCACATAAAAGATCTCACATACCCCAAACTTCTGAATGCTGTAGAACATATATATATTTAAAAAATCAGCAAGAGGCTGCATTTATTATTTATTTATTTATTTTTTAATATTTTCTACTTAACAAATTAGCAGTGTTAAAACAGTGCAGATAAGGTTACTAGTAAAATATATACAAATATTAGTTTAATTTATTAGTTGTCAAACTGTTTCTGGCTTTATCTTTGATTAGTAATACTTTCATTCATCTGCTGATGAGCTGTCCCCTGTGTACAGGAGACATGGTACTGGGACAGCAGTAATGTGACCGAAATGGTTCTGAGTGGAGTGAAGTGTAAAGGAGATGAGATGACTCTGACCGACTGTCAGCATCATTCTGTGGTCAGCTGCAAAAGAGCAGGAGCGCAGTTCTCTGCAGGCGTCATTTGCTCAGACAGTAAGCCATATACAAGTCTGTACAAAACAAGTTTGTTAGCAAGAGAAGGGGTAATGTTATTCCTTCAAATTTGTGTTTCCCCCAATCCCTAGCGGCTTCGGACCTTGTGCCGAACGCTCCATTGGTGGAGCAGACGGTTTACATCGAGGACCGACCCCTGCACTTGCTGTACTGCGCGGCAGAGGAGAACTGCCTGGCCAAATCAGCTGCTCAAGCAAACTGGCCGTACGGCCACCGCCGCCTGCTGCGCTTTTCCTCAGAGATACACAACATCGGCAAGGCTGACTTCCGGCCACGGCTCGGCCGACACTCCTGGGTGTGGCACGAATGCCATAGGTAACACCGAAGCTTTGACTCATTTTCACATCTTGCAGACTTGACCGGCCATCAATGTGCCCACTCTTGCATATGTAGTGCATGTGTTTAACACCCAAAAACATGCACAATACAAGTATGCAATCAAGAGGTTAAATTCAGTCACTAATATTTACAATTTTTCTGAAAGTCTGCGACACAATAGTTTGCAAATGGATGACTATTAACACAACAAGACTGAAAGTGGACTAGTAAGCAGATGAGTTTATTTGTTTAACATGAAATAACTTTGTATAAAATGATGATGTATAAAAAATTATCATTGTTAGATCACAGTGTCTAATACATGGTCCGCTGATAATGTATTCTCAGCATTGACACTAAGGGCACCACAATGGCTATTATTCATAAACAGTTATTTTCTGTTGTCAGTTTCCTTTCAGGTCTAAAGCCATGGCAAGTAATCTATATAATACCAAGTTAATTAAACTTATGTTTACTTCCAATTTAATACCATAGACATTTGAAAATAAATCCAGTTCTTTGTTACTCGCTAGTAATCCAAGAATGCACCCAGAAATGGTCACTTATGCTAATATTGTTCGCAGAGAGCACTTGAAACTGTTTGCCTGTTTTGACCAGGGATCTATTAGCTGTTTGTTTTTTTTCTCTTTTGAGCGTCTGGCAGCCTCGCTGAATCTCCTTTTGCTCCGTATGGCTTTACTAACACTGAGCACTCGTGGTCATGTCTGCTGAACATCTGATTTCCAAAGGTCATAAACTGATATAAATGTCTTTCTACAAACCGGAGCAGAATCTTTCAAGACCCTGGGCAAACTACAGGGTGAATGAAAGTTCATGCAGCGATCTCTGCTTTAAATGAACACACGTGTGCTGACATGATCCAGAGCTGGTTCCATCATTCTAGTGGTTTCTGTTTGTCATGGTCCTAACATTTAACTGCACAGAGGTGAAGCATGGGCTAAGTGCTTAAATATTAATATTTTTATGTCTGCATGGTTATAATTTCTTTTTGTATCTGTAAAAAATACTATTCTGCTTTCTGCATTGAATTAATGGCAGCCCTTAAAACTGATATTTAAAATATTTGCTCTTATTGAGAATTACTGGGGACAAAAAAACCTGGTGACAAACATGTTACAATTTCCATATACATATCATATTAAACTTATTTTTTCCTCTGATAGTGGAATCGCCACCTACTGGCCAACATTTTAGTTTTTTGGCCTGGTATAATGCTTGCTTGCTCCATATTGCTGTAGAATATGATGACGAATAATTATTTATGGCCTCCCATATGCCTTTCCAACATTTAGAACAGGTTTCAAAATGACCTTGTAATTGCCACTTGCTGTTATATTTGCTTTTATGCCAGCCTTACTAACAACCTAAACCTGTCGTGGCAATACATCTAAAAATGAAAACTGTGTCATCATTTACTCACCCTGGTGGGGTTCTGTGGATCAGAATCTAGATAATTTTAAAACATTTTAAACTTACCAGTGAATATAACAGATTTGTGGACCAATTGCAGAACCAGCTTACACTGATCGGCTCTTGTGTTCAATTTGAACTGCCCAGGATATACTTCTTCAACATTTCTACTTTTGGGATCCACAGAAAAAATAAAAAAATTTAGATTTAAACTCATGAAATAATGACACAAATGTATCTTTTCTGTTAACTTATTCCCTTCAGGTAGTAGTAAATTATTTTTCCAATTAGTGAATTTCTCCTCACCATGCTTTTTGTGTTGTTTAATGAGTAAGTGCAGCTCTAAATAGACTTCATTAACTCTTTGTGGTGGTCTGTGTTTACACTGCGAGCTTCCTAGCAGACATTAGGTTTCCCAATACCTCTGCCTGACACACTGATGATGAGGAAACCTTTAATGTGCTTAGGCTAAGAGTTGGGTTCGGGACAGAGGCCAGTGTCTGAGAAGATAGTGTTTACTCTATGGCTTCAGTTCCCTCCTACAGGCCTACAGCACTGAATCTGCTCTCCAAGGCAGTTTAAATCTTTTTGTCTATGAAAATTTGCAGATTTGTAGTTTGCTTCATCCAGGATTCAGAGTAGCTTAAAGCCAGTTATTGTATTGTGAATTGTTTAACCCTGTTCGATTTCAGCAGACTGTGTTTATAATCTCCAGGCACTATCATAGCATGGATATCTTCACCTATTATGACCTGCTGTCTCTAAATGGGACCAAAGTGGCAGACGGACATAAAGCCAGCTTCTGCCTAGAGGACACAGAGTGCCATGAAGGTAAGGTCAAGCTCTTTGTATTAGGGTAAATTTATAAAAAAAACTACTTAAATGCTGAACTATGGCCTGATTCCAACTTAATCTAAGAGTTTAATTCATAACTATAATATCATTTTATTCTCTAAAGATAAAAGAATATATATACTGATATATATATATATATATATATATATATATATATCAGTGGCAGCTACTGGTCTGTCAAATAGGGTAAGCTCATTGTCTCCCTACATCATAA
>JAUCMU010000026.1:6891131-6902575 GCA_032275025.1 Enteromius treurensis | reverse complement strand
TTTTATATACTTTATTCTTTTTTTTCCTGAATCGTTCGGTTTGTAATGCGTACCGAACGGTTCAATACGAATACGCGTATCGTTACACCCCTAATATATATATAAGTTACAAAAAAAATAGAGATAACCAAGATATATATTTAAAATGCATAAGTCATACATTTATTTTCTTACTAAGCCCTAAATCAACTCATGCAGACAGGAATTCAAGCATGACTTTAAAAATGAATTTAAGTTATTTCTGCTGCCCTGCAACCAAACAAACTGAATCATTTGAAGTAAGCGAACAGAGACAACTAAACCTCATTCACTGGCCTCTGGCCAAACATTAAGTCAGCTCAGCTGCTCAAGGAGAAATAGACTTCATTGTATGTGAGTAAACCAATGAAAGAACCAAAAGACACAGAAATCAAGGGCAGAGCAGAGGAGGAGGAGAAAAAGATGACATCATGCTGGGAAAACACTGAGACACACATACACTTACCGTGTTACAGGAGGTAAGAAGGTTGATAATATTGTGGTCAAAATGTGTAACGTGATTGCAGATGTAAAGTCGGGCGGTTTTGTCCCGTAAGCGTGGACTGTTCTGCCGGACATGCAGACCCAACACTGAACACATTATTCTCACTATGAACCTATAACACCAATGACAAATGTGTAACAAGCAATACTGAAAACACATCCGGCCAAAAATAACCAAACTTGAATACATGTATTAGGAAAAGTTAGTATTTTAGGTGACAAGTTATTCACACTTTTAAACACCTTTTAGCTTGTTTGAAGCTTTATAAATAAATAAATAAAAACTGCATGTGAAATAATAATATTATGTGATAATTATATATAAATATATATTAAAAACCATTGAGAATGTCACACTGTTACTGTTAACTAAATCTATTTAAAATCAGAAGAAAAAACACTCTGTACTTAAAAAAAACATTTTAATCTTACTATCTATCAATGCTCCAGTGTGGCATCTTACCTTCTGACAATACTGTCAGGTAATGCACAACTCACTAGAAACACATGGACACCAATAAATATTCGCAGTAGCATCAAACACACGCCAACAGGGGAGTACAGCAACAACAACAGCAGGTTGAAGCGATCATTTGGTAACCTGTGGAAAGAGATGACAGAAATAGCAACCAGCTTCTATTTATGACAAGAGCCGTTTGGCAGAAACTAACATACATCTCTCTCCATAATTTGAGCAGTGCATGCATTGCAAACAATGTTTACTAGTGTAACCAGTGCTTGATTTCTGCTGTCATGTTCGAGTTACTCAAAGTCATCAGCCAGACGATTCTAAGAAACGTGTGATATGGGGAAAGTCCGCTAATATGCGAATATGAATTCTTATTTTTAATTAAACAGATTTATGCAACAGGCCTGACATTTACAACCACACATATTAATACTATTTGTGTTATTGTGCAACATAATTAAATTAAATAGAAACAGATTTTTTTTTGTACGGAAATACTCCCATAAACCATATAGTACTATTCGATACTCAAATAACCTTTATGGCAAATATGGTGTAACGTTATTAAATTACATAAGTGCCAAAATAACCCAAAAACATTCATTTGCCATCCATTCTTATCTGAATGTATCTGAAGATCTTTCAGCAGTCTCTAACAGACTTTATACGCTGTGTTCTTGTGAGTTTGATGGTTGAACATGCTACGGCTAATTATATTAGCTTTGCAACTGTTATCATTTCAAGCTTGAATGTGAGTAAGTTACCGCTTGAAGTCGAACATCTGCTCAATCCCCCGCGTTTCCATTATTTAAACTCTTTCTGGGATATTTTCAAAGGCTGCTGCATACTATTCTTCAGACTTTAGCGGCAGGTGAAAGGGGGAAAGACGCTAGCTCGTTATTAGCCTGTGCTGTTATTCGCCATGTTGAGACGCTGCTGATGTTTCTAGATGGGGGCCAAAGAACTTCACGAGAGATTAGACACTCTAGAGCTATTTCCGTGTTAGGTCACGTGCTTCGCAGTAGCGCATCTGATTGGTCCCTCTTGATGTTAAGGCTCGATTTACTGGATTTTACTAAATAATTAAATTACCCGGTATTTAATAAAGCACATTGTCAAATGATAAATATAGAAGAAGTACAATTATCTACAAATGCAGTTTAAAACAGCTACTGTTTGATTCGGAACGAAGTGTTTTTATTAAAACAAGGAAACAGATGTTTAATATAAATACTGTAAATAAGTATTTATATTCGTTATTTTGATAACAAGTGTTTTAATTACTGTTATGTATTAACCAGTTCAGTTATAAGCACTAGACTAGAAGTCCAGCGTCCTCATTGCGCATTTGTCCGCATTTGATAACTGCTACTAAATAGTGAAGAGTGGAACAGCTGGTAACTATAGCTTCTATGTTCCTCTTGAGTTTTCAAATGACAGCTCACCTTTTATCTTCATCTCACTCACTTGCTTTTCTATGCGACTCTTTTAGTTAAAGGCTGACATCTTGCGTTATGGAATATGAACTACGATGCAGTCTGACAAGCTTTAATAGCCTTCATTAAAACTAACGCAAAATACTTAAAATAAGCTACGTATTGTTATAAGATGAACTTAGTCGGCCTACTTACGTTTTTATTTATTTATTTTAATAGGTTAGAACTCTATTACCTCCAGGGGGATAATAAATAAATAAATAAATAAAAATGTTCGACTTATTAGTTCACAATTCTGGGTTAATTGCACAAATATCACTTTTTAATTTTATTTGCAGTCCTTTTTGGATTTTTAATTCTGCTAAAATCGAGAGAGAAAAAAAACTATTCCTGTGTGTGTGTGTATTATTATTATTATAATTTTTAATTATAATTATATTTTTTGTAAGAAATAAATTTTGTGCAGGTTTCAAACAATAGAGGGCAGCACAATCCTTTTTATTTGCCAATATTAGCCGATCTTTCCAACCCTCAAACTCTCAAAACTGAACTTGGACTGAACTTGTGACTCTTGATTAGCCCTCCATATTATTTCATAAATTAAAACCATTAAAGCAATTAATAAAACAACAAAATGCTTTATTTTTCCTATTTCTTCTCCTTCTAGGTAATAAGACAGAGCAGGGTCCATTAACTGTAGCAAATCACATCTCTCTCATGAACAGTTTGGCAGTATATTGACAAAACAAATAACGCAGTTTGTCATATATTGATCCAGGTATCCTGTAAAGGTAATATACCGCACAATCCTAAAACTGAAATGTCTGATCTATACGGCTGCCATCTATAATAAAACTCACTATGGATGAATGTGGTCCACAAACACAGACACAGACTACCAGAGTCAGATAACAGTGGTGCCCCTTGAATGCAGTGCATTCGCCCCCAGCTGCAGTTCCCAAATATGTCTCTTCAGTAAGAGATTGAATCTGCCCCATTCATTAGCCTAAGTGGATGAGCTTCCCTAATAGATGCTCCCCTTCCCCTCAATAATTGCTGTTGATTGGCGTAAATTAGACCCTAGTTGCCAGACGAGTGATTCTCGACGACGATAATCTGATTCCCAGTTGAAACTAATAGGATTTTAACTCCGGTTTGGCCTAATGTCCGTCTGTAAGGCCTGGCCCGGCTCTGTTAGGCCAGACCTGCCCTTCAGCCCCGCAGCCTCATGCAGAACTTACGCTTACTGCAGGGCTGCAGATGAGAGCCGACCAATAAACCAATTTGCAGCCTCAGGTGAACACGCACGCACACGCGCTGTCAAACCAGACCTATTAACAGATGGTATGGTTAACAGTGTGTTAAGAGGACTTGACTTTAAGGCCTAAAACCGCACATGAAAAAAGCTAACGGTTGAAGATGTTCACCCTAAGGCAAAGCAAAGGATGCTTCTGTTTGGCTAGAAACTAGTTTTTAGAAAGTTCGACAAAAAATAGTTGGAAAAGTTTATATATATAAAAAGTTTATGCACAAAACACACACACACACATATATATATATATATATATATATCTAGGCCTATAGAAAAAACATCTAATGTTTATATATTAAATCTATTTATCAATAATATAAAATATAATACTATAAATATACAAATGTATATACATGTAAATATATAATCTGTATATATATAATCTACTGAATGTGTGTGTGTGTATTTATATATAGATAATAAATAGACACAATGCACATACATATTATGTAAACAAAACTTTATTATTATTATTATTATTATAGAAACTTTATTATTTTGGATGCAATTAATAGTTTGACACACACACACACACACACACATATATCATTACATTATAAAAAAATTATAAGCTATAATCTCAAAGCCTCATTCTAGTGCTTGGTTATACATGTACGATCAAATTTTTTTTTTAAAGTAAATGGAAAATAAATATATCAATCAATAAATCCTTTACAAAATATCTAACAGGACAGCACTATGTTGAGTAGAAAAGAAATTGCATATAATATTTTAACCCAACAACAACAAAAAACCTATATATTTTCAAACTTATAATATTTCTTTTTTACACAATGTAATATATGGATCATATCTTGTGGTCCATGGCATAAACCCCTTGTAAATGTACACACATGTTCTTTTGTTGTAGCAAGTAAAAGTAAATTAATTGTTACTAAAAGCATAATAAATATACGTTCGTAGATGTTGTTGTTGTTCTGAATGTGTTGCTATGAAGTTGCTAGGCAGGGGGTTACTTCCAGGTCCAAATCTATGATTTTCACTTCTGTATATATTTAACATCTGTCCTTTGTTTTTTTAATATGACAAAAGTCACTTCAAACTTCACTCTTTTGAAAAAGCTAATTAAAGGAATCGTTTGTGTCTGTGATACACAAATACATGTTAAAACATACAACACCGGCTTTGTTCAAATATTCTCGTTAGACTAGTACACTAAACCTCCATGTTGGTCATGTTTCATCATGATGTCCCAATCAGTCTATTAACACATTTTGCTTGAACCTCTCACAAATCGAAGCTTTTCGAGACACATGTCCCTAATGAAGATCCCCCTTATTTGATATTATTTGTCATCAGGCTGATAAGAGCGAGCAGCACGCCTCGAGTCTAATGAAACTCCACTCCATTAGCACTGAATCGGACAGATTGGCCTCCCAGAGAAATGAATTGAGTTTTTTGTATTTGTGAGATCATTCTCCCTGCATTAACTGATCTTTATCCCATCTCTTCATCACAGCCAAATCAGGTTAGGCGGCCATGATTAGCTGGGGTGGCCTCCCTTTTTAAGCAGTAATTGGGTTTAGCGGCTTAGCTGATAGCGCCATTAGGACCAATAACGGCCTTGCTTGGCTCGGGGAGTGAAACAGATTCTCCTGGAACAGATGGCAGATGCTGGTAAAGGGGTTTGATTTAGAGGGGGCGAAAGCAAAGTTTGTGTAACAGTAGAAGTTCTGGTGCTGGGCTGCTTCAGTACGTCCTCTGTGTCCACCGGGTGTCTGTTTCAGTGCCTATATATATATATATATATATATATATATATATAAATATAATTGTGTGTGTATATAATATACTGTATTAGTGCTGGGCAACGATTAATCGTGTCCAATACAACAATACAACATGTGTGTGTACTGTTTATATTTATTATGCATATATAAATACACACACGTATATATTTAGGAGAAATATGTTATATGTATTAAACATATGTTTATATAAATTATATGAATACAAATATATTTTTCTATATATATACAGTACACACATATATAAACAAAAACAATCATTGCCCAGAAAATACATACATGTTTACATATAAATATATATAAAATTTATACACGTTTTTGTTTACATTATATATGTATGTGCACTATATATATATATATATTTACTATGTATATATACACACACATACAGTACTAACATCTTTATAAATGTATATATTCACATTCTTATATTTTATATTATATATTCATTACATAATAATTTATTATATGTGCATTATAAATATACACAGTACACATGCAAAAAAAACACGTTTATTATGGATGCAATTAATCTCAATTAAGCATCTAACAACTCTAACTTTAATTTTTATATTTATTTACTTATTTATATATACTTTTCTCAATAGTTTCTTGCATCTGTCTAGTAACAATGCACAACAATGTTATTTCTGCCACAATCTCAGTTGATGTTTTAAGGTGTTATGTTTAATAGCTTCATGTGGTGGAACAAAATAACACTCACTTGTCTAGACCTAGGCTAATGTTCTTAATCATTATTTTAATTTATTCTACATTTTACAGGTTGGTAAAAAAAAGGCCAATGAACATATTATGTTCACAAGTGATATTTACTTTGATCTATTTTCGTCACAAATAAGACTCACAATTTCATCTTAAAAATCTTGTACAACTGGTAGACCTAACTGTGTTTAAAAAAATTAGTTTTCAGTCAACTTTAAAGCTTACATTAGACATCCGTGTATTTAGAGGCTTCGGTATGAGGCAAAAGTATGGTGGCCACATTAGGTCTTTTTAGTAAACCTGAACATGCTTTCCTCAATGCATCAAAGTCATGAAATGCATTGATAAACATCTCAGACGTGTCCTTTTTTTGTTATAGAGGAGTGACAGTTATGGTTGATGTCATTAATGGCTGTAAACTGTATAATATTGGGTCATCCAGTCATTCTTTACAGAGTCCAGTTGGGATGCAACAAAGAGCTTCTCATTAATGCAAGTACATCACGTATACAGTGCCGCCTTTTCCCGCTCAAATCCATCTCTAGAGAAAGACTTATGAGAGAGCACTTCAGATGAATGAGTGCACACAAAACCACTTCAATTATTCAAGTCCAGCTTGGCACAGGGTGTGACTTTTGGGAAACACAGCACACTCTGCCCAGATCTGTGTACCTGTTGAGCATTACAACTATTAAAATGATGGAATTATGCTGCTTAAATGGTCCGTCTCAGCAATTCATGCGGACTGGAAGATTGCAAAGAGACCGAATCAACCACCCTGACCAATATTACTTGCCTTGATTGACCATTTCGATGTCCTAGCGTGCCAAGTCCTCAAGTCGTGGCTAACGCTGTGAGGCTAATGTCTGTCGAAGGAAAATAAAGGCACTTTAAAACAATTTAAAAAGAAATCAAGGGGTGCACTTTGCGGGGAAAACATCCTGTGGTGAGTCGACGGCAGTTGGATCGTGTTAATAACACTGAAGTTAAGTACCTGCCTGGTGAGATAAAAGACTTGACAGGTTACAAGGTGTTTCATAATATGGGAAATAATGGATAATGAAAGTGCCATAAATGTGGATTGGTGTATTTTGCAAAGATGGGCTGGAGAAAATGATTGCGCTGATGTATTTGACTTGTTTTGTTTAATATTATTGTTTCCTCCGCTAACAGGCTGCACGATGCAAGTGAATTAAGATACAATTCAAAAATGTCAGCGGAAATATTTTCCAAAATCCATTACGCTAAATTCAATACCTTCAACACAGCGTGCCTACACAGCCCGACAAAACATCGTACTGTGATCTCACAGCAGGTGATGTGCTGAATGGGATTTATATTGCTTTCTCGAGGAAATGCATCTTTACAAAGAGTTATGAATATGTGCTTTGCAAGAGCACAGTGACAAAAACAACTACTTTACAGTACGACAGAAGTACGGTAGGCCTATATGAATATACACTGCAAAAAAAAAATATATATATATTTTAGTGCAGTAAATAAAGTCTTCGTGGAACACTCCGTTCTGATTGGTCAGTCACCACATTCCAAGGTGTGTTAAGCTGCGTTCCAGGCAGGTTTTTGAGCCGTAAGTCACGATTTCAAACCATGACTCACGACTTTGTAGCGTCCCAGGCAAATCTGCCTAAGAGCAAGTAATTGTGGTCGCTAGATGTGAACAAACCAGCATGCCGGCTTATGCTCATTTGCAATCATTTCTATCGCCAAAGGTGCTTTCCTTGCTTATCTGAGAGAAACGGAGGAGGAAAAACGGCACATAAGGCAAGAGAAGCTGTAATGCCTTTTATTTTATTCTACTGCATTCGTAGGGGTTTCGCCATTGTTGTTTCGCGGGCTATGTGACGTCAAAACTCGATCTGGGAGAACATTGATCTAGTACGAGTTCAAGGGTAGGAAGTCACGGGTTAACTGCCGTTCCAGTGCACTTTCACCAGTAGAAGGCTGGAATGCAGCATCATTCCCAGATAACAACTGGTAAAACTAAACACAGGCTCATCCGGGTACTACGCATCACCTTGACCGTCAGTAATTATATCACTGACGGCATCCTGTGGCTTAAAAATGCTTAACCACAAGTTAAAATGGAGGACTTCAATATTAATTTCAACAAAAACAAAAGCAGTGGATTTCAGCAGTGGATAGAAGATGACTCGACGGACTCCCCAGGTTAAAACAACTATTTATTACTGAATTATGTCATTTATTTATTGTTTTATTATTTATTTTTGGGGCAAGAAGCCGTGTGGGATAATATACAGCCAGCAGGTTGTTATCGCAGAATAAAGCCCTTCAGTCTTATACAACATGAGCCTGTCCGGCTTTATTCTGCAACCTGCTGGCTGTACACTATCCTGATTCACTACATCAAGTAAAATCTAGAAAATTAAATCATTTTAAAAGGCAATCTGAATTCAACTCTAATTTGGGACTCACAAAATTGGAACAAATAAATAAATAATAAATGGATGAATTTCAATTCAGAAATGTAACTAATTACTTTTAAGAATGTAAATTTAATTTATTTTAAAAGGCACCGAATTTAGCTCTAAGTTAAGACTCTCAAAAGTACTTAAAAGATAATTAATTAATTAATTCCAATAAATGAAAGTAATGCATTATATTGCATTATTTCTAAAGAAAACAATGTGCTACTCAATATATTAAATATAACCTCTTACACAATCATTTTTATTTATTAATTACCTGTCTATCTATCTATCTATCTATCTATCTATCTATCTATCTATCTATCTATCTATCTATCTATCTATCAAACAATAAAGAACTATACAATTATTTAATATAAAATATTAAGTTTGATAAATTCCTCAATCTGCTGTGTTTTGTAAAGGAACTTATCAAACTACAGCATTTAACTTTAAGGGCTAAGGGCTCACACTGCACTGATTCATGGCTTCAGTGTTATCACAAACCAATACATCTAATCCCAGAGGTGATCCGAACCTCTCCCCTGCTTCACCGCCTGTAATTCCATTGCTGGCCCTGTTTAATACACCATACAGCCATTTGGATTTACAAGCATTTGCTCCACATGTGACCTCCGCTTGGTGACATCATTGTTATAAAGGAATTGAATTTGGGAAGGCTCCACGAAGACTTGAGACAGCGTGTGTGTGAGACACATGAGAGAGACAGACAGGCAGGATAAGGCAATTGATCTTCATGAAACGGACATGCCTGTCCACTCGAAAATAAATCACAGGAGCAAAGTACCCATTACTCTGGAAAACAGACAACAGAAATGGACATGAATAAGAATGATTTACATATCAAGTTTTGTTTTCTTTTCATGGGTCTCTAATTCCGATTAAAGGTTTTCTAAAGAATATTTGATTGGTGACACTTGCATTTCTGATAATCTGACAATTCTGCATTGTTGATAAATTCTGTTATAACTTTAATTTATTGCTTTATGATTAGCTACATTCACATTGCTGGTATATCCTCCAAAGGTTTCTTTAATCACTAACACGCACAAAAAAATAATCATATTTCTGTCCAAAATACAGAACACCATAAGAAACTATTTTGCAATACATATACATATTCCCACATTTTTTTTTTTTATCCATTATATTTTTATGAAAGCACAATAAATTAAGGGAAAGAATTCATATGTTTTATTTTTTCAAGTTTATTATCATTCTTTTAAAAATACAACAATACAGAGAAATGCTGTATTACGTTAATGAAGATAATATAAATCAACATAATGGAAATTGCACACACACGCAATGAAAATAAATGTCTAAAATATTTTTTAATTGGTATGTAACATTTATGACAAATACATACATTTCTCATGTGAGAAAGTGCCATTTATATTATATAAATATATAAAAATAGTGGTATAGAATTTAAGAAATGAAGACAGCATGCTCCGCAAACTCACATGGGGAGAAAATTTAACATAATTTGTTGCTGTCGTCTCAACAAGAGTTTACACAATCACAGACAGCTGGTTTGCCTTCAAGCTAAAACTTGTGACGTTACAGTCTCAGGTTGAGTATTACTTTCTAACAAAGCATTTACAGAAATACTGTAGACACAGTCTTCGAAGGCTGTCTAATTAAACTGACAGCATGTATTTTTTTCAGTTTAAGTCCTTGAAGGTTAGTCATACAATTAAAATGTCATCCCACACTGACCAGGAGCTGTCAAGATCCTAAAAACAAACAAAACAATAACTACCATCGTAAAAATGGTCTGTGCTCGACATTCAGAAGTCTTGAGTCGTGTGAGTCATGTGACCTGCGTTCATGGTGCTTTTTTCGGACAGTTACAGGAAAGCACATAGTAACCTTGGGAAAGATTCTCAGAGAAAGTTAATTGGAGTGGGGTCTGATCTTATCATGGACGTTCAATCTGTGTTAGTTAACAGTAAAACTCAAGGCACACTCCAGAGCTTGCTGCAGCCTCTCCGGTGTTAAATAGAAATAGCCTGAAGCAATTAGCCCACTAAGACCCACTCATTAGGAGGTAAGAAGTGAATGAGATCTGCTCACCACAGCTAATCAATATTAATGATGGATTATTTACAATTAACAATGGGCCCTTAATGGCCAGCTAATTGTTTGTTTTGGCTTAACGTGGCGAGGTGAGAGCAGCAGATAAACTAAGGACATTAGTGAGAGAGAGAGGAGCTAAATGTTCTTCTCACTTTCTTTCACAGCACAGATAAGCTTGTTTGTAATAGAGGAGCGTTTTGTTTTTCATGTAGGACTGCAACAACTCATCAGCTCAATGTTTTTTTAGGTCCCTCTTAATCAAAATAAGAGGTTTGTGGCTTTTAATGTCTTCACATTAATGTCTTCACAAGTGTATATATATATATACGTGTGTGTGTGTGTGTTTGTGAACTGTGTATATTTATTATTTAGCACATTAATGTATACATTTAAGAAAGACATGCAATGTTTATTTATTAAATATATGTATATAAAATATATTAAAAATATTATATAAGTGTATATACATGTATATATATTATTTTATTTTGGATGAAATATATATATATATATAAATATACATATACTGTATATACTACTACACACACACACAACCCCATACAACCTGCAACACAGAAAATCATGGTATTTCTTACTAGCTATTTCTATCATATTGGACAGGGTTCCTCAAATCTTACCCCGGAGGGGGGGGGGGGGGGGGGG
>JAUCMU010000026.1:6858488-6891031 GCA_032275025.1 Enteromius treurensis | reverse complement strand
CACAGCTAAAATAATGAAGGAGTGGCTTCACAACAACTCTGTGACTGTTCTTGAATGGCCCAGCCAGAGCCCTGACTAAAACCCAATTGAGCATCTCTGGAAAGACCTAAAAATGGCTGTCCACCATCCAACCTGACAGAACTGGAAAGGATCTGCAAAGAGGAAAGGCAGAGGATCCCCAAATCCAGGTGTGAAAAACGTGTTGCATCTTTCCCAAAAAGACTCATTGCTCTATTCGAGTATTTGATCAAAAGGGTGCTTCTACTGAATTACTGAGCACATAACTGATACTTAGGACCATGTGATATTTCATTTTTTCTGCAAAAATGTCAACAATTCTGTGTTTTTCTGTCAATATGGGGTGCTGTGTCTAATTTAATGAGGAAAAAATTAACTTAAAGGATTTTAGCAAATGGCTGCAATATCACAAAGAGTGAAAAATTTAAGGGGGGTCTTTCATACTTTTCCGTACCCAGTGTAAACCAGGAGGCTTTTGACTGTTCCATTGACTGCCAAGAAATAAAAACTGTATGAAAAGTATGAATGTATGAAAGACATCGTCAGAACGTCAGATGCCATTGACCACCAGTTGTTCTCCCGTAATGCTATGAAGAGACAAAAACACCTTTTGTATGTAAATAAAAAAATAAAAAATAAATTAATTCAACAATTTGGTACCTTAACATCACCGTAGTGCCATATTGGAGAGCATCTACTGGACACACATAACATACACTCTTGTGAGATGTGCAGATGCACTTTTAGCGTTCAAATCAAAGCATGTCTTGACTGACACAGAAGAGCGTATTTACGGGTATGGAATGACATGGGGGTAAGTGATTAATGACTTAATGATTAATTCTTGAGCAGAAAAGCGGTATATTATGATTTCTAAAGGATAATGGGACAATGAAAACTGGAGTAATCATGCTGAAAATTCAGCTCTGCATCACAGGAATAAATTGCTTTTTAAAATATGTTCAAATAGAAAGCAGTTCATTCAAATTGTAATAATATTTTACATTATTACCATTTTTACTGCATTTTATCAAATAATGCAGCCTTGGTGGAAAAAAGACAATTATAGAAAAAATTAATGATTCCAAACTTTTATGCATGCATTTTATCAGTTCATTCCTTTAAAATATAATCATTATATTTCAATCAGTATGAGAAATGAAGTGGCTTGTAACTGAGTTGTTTTGCACTTAGTTAGAAATCTGCCAGAGCATGCAAGTCTTTAAGAGTGGATGCCGAGAAGAGTCTTAAGATGACGGCTGAATGGACACTTGTAAAATCAATTCCTATTAGGCAGCTGAAACAGTTACCTTTCCTAACATACATAAAAACTGTGTTAGTGTAACAGAGCTGCGAACAATGTGCAAGATCAATTGAAATGTCACTGGTCAGTAAAGTTTTGAAGTTACACGCTCGATCATGGCTCAGTGGAGTGGCGTTTGTGTTTGTGTGTATGGAGGACAGCTGATTACATCAAATGCTAGCGTGCTAATGATTAAGTGCCGTCCCCTGGCATCTGTAATCAGTGTCTGGCGTAGATTAAAAAGCTCACTGCGCTCCTCTGTCTGTCAGCTGTCTTGACTCTACAGCTGTCCTTTTCCAACACATAAAACCGCCCTGCTATATAATGACTGCACCACACCGGGCCTCTCTGGCCTTCTGCCAGTCCTGTGTGTGTGTGTGTGTTGTGAGTGCATTTGTCCTTTAATCTGATACCTTTTGATCTATCGCATGCTCGTCAATCGCTACAGAGGAACAGGGGATTATTTATTTTGTTCTTACAAAGAAAGACTGGAAGACGTTGTCCCTTACTTTATGTTCCTCCTTCACTTTCTTTCATCTAGCAAGACCTAAAGTTCTGGAGGATTCTTGAGGGATGTTTACCTGTTCGCCTTGAAACTAAACTAGTACACAATCATGAGTCTAAAGATGCTTTGGTTTTGTGCTGTTTTCTTTTTTTGGAAATAACTTTTTTGTCTTCACACCAGTGGACTCAGGTCTTATTTTAGTTTCTTTTCACAAAATTCACCTTTAGACTATTTTTTTATATTATTATTATTAATAGTTAACATTAACTTGCATTATTTTTTTAAATGCAGAATGTTTATTGGCTGTGTAATGTTATTTTAGAGTGATTTACTCTACTTAAGTATTTATATATATATTTGTTAATAATTGTTAATTTTAGTTGACGTTTTAGTAATTATATAATGTAGTAATGTATGTATATTTAGCTGTAGTTTAATTTTATTAATTTAGTTTCCCAGGCAGTAAACTAATTTTTCACTCTAAAATATTTATTTTAGGGCTATTTCAGCTTAATTATTATTTATTTATTTTTTCAATGAAGGAAGATATTTATTTATTTATTTGCTTATTATGTTTTAGTGAAAAATCACAGTAAATTCAGCTAATTTAGCTTCCATTTCTTACATGAGGCCATAAAAAGTATTAATATATATATTAAAATATATCTAAATGCATATGTAGTATCTTCATTTAATAACTTTTAAAAAAAGAAAAACTAATAGATATGCAATAATCACGCCACTTGTCAAAATGATCTCAGTTGGGTTCAATTTGAAGCATTCACATATTCACATATGCCAGACCTTATGCTTCATTTCTTCCCTTTTCTTCCCTTTGTTATTTTTTTTTTTACCTACTGTGTAAAAGAGGGCTCTGTCCATCAGTGCAACCCTACAATCAGTGCAGATTCCTGGCTGGGTGGCATGCATGGACAGGCCATTATGTATGTCTGTGTGTGAAAGAGTGAGCTTATGTAAGTCTGCAGTTGGATAGTATCTCTCTGCCGAAAGCTGGACACACACCTGTGCCTGATGAGCGCACACAGATACAGACCAGCTCTTTTAGAGGGTGGACACCAGATTCTTTAGTGAAGTTGTAATAATACAGACATTTGCCTTCACAGTCTCTCAGACCTTCTGTACTATGACAGAGGATCAGCACATAAACATTTTGCTTTCAAAGCACCAACACAGACACCGTTTACACCTGGTAAACTTTCCTGGCTTTGAAGGAAAATTACCATCCGATGTAGTCACAAAATCAGAGACCTGCCCTCCTAAACATGATCACAAGCGGTCACAGACGCTAATAGCATCTGCTACAGCACTTGCCTTTGTGGAATTTTCTTGGGAATAAGGATAATTGACTCAAAATATAATAGCAATGATTTACTGAAGGATTGTATCAGACAGTCAATACAATACTGAGGACTGATTTTGACCTTCCTGTCCTCTTTTTGCCCCTACCCAAGCTGAGTGAAGCTGCTCTTTATACCTAAACTGCTTCCTGTATTTGAAACGCACAAACACACACACACACACACACTTCTTCTCTTCCTGTGCACCAAAATAAACATATGCAAAAAGCTGCAAGCATGCAAGTAAAATATAACACTCATATCTCTATAACTTAACTAAATCATCTAAGATAATAGACTCATAATGGAATGCAATCAAGAATAAAACATAAAATCAAAGATAAGGTAATTCAATGGAAATGATCACAATTAATGCAAATTAAAAAAGAGCTCAGACAGTGCCAGACATTGTCTTTTCCGGTATAGAATGTGCTGCTCGATGCTCTGCAAAAGGTGTCAAAAGACAGCTTAGTATACCTTCAGAATCAATCTAAACCAGCTCTGTGGTCAGCCTTGTACGTGCAGTGATGGAAAAAAACACATATATTCAAAACATTGTAAAACACATACGTTTGAGCTAATGCATTCTATTATCCTTAAACTAAAATAATGCAATAAACCCAAATAATGAAGCAAGTAATAAATGACAGTAATGAAATTCGACCACACTGCGTGTACTTGAGATACACTGACTTCAAACACGAACTGTTTCCAAAACCTACCGTATAAAAAAAAGCCTAAATTTAGATTTATTTATTTAAATTGCATATCAAATTTTCATCCATTTGGACTGCATTAACAGACTAATGTTAATATGATGCATATTTGCCAGTCAGTCATAAATAAAACTGGTAAGAAACAGGCAAAAATCATGCCTTAGTTTATATTGCATAGAGTTGATTTTATTTAAATATGCATATTTAATAAGCTCTAAGAATGCATCCAATATTTGGTTTCTGTGAGGGAAAGGATTATGTTCTATATGTATCCTATATTAGGGTTAAATGTTTACTGAGAAATAAGCATTGTAGCAAATAAATATTAATTTAGTTATATGGAAAGATCTATTGAGGGCTCTTCATGTGGCTCTGAAACCATCTTCATCTTACAAAAGAGTCAGTAAATTGTAAAAATAAAAAAAGTGAAGTTATTTTTGAAAACCTGCAGGGATGTTTTTTATCATTCTTGGTTATCATATTAATGAACATTTATATAGAAGTGTTTTTGTGGCCACAGTGTGTAATCATTAGTCAAAGGGTGCTGTTATTAGTGCAGAGGTCTTTGGTTATTAAGGTGACATGGGTCAAGGAGCCTGCTGGTGTGTGTTATGAATGAAACTAAACATTTTGGTTTGTACATGGCCTTTTGTTTTTCAGTATCTAGGATGATGTGTGAAATCTGATGCTTTTAGATTAAAAACTCAACTGGGAACTGTATGAATATATTTATGTACTGAGTATTTATGATGTTTCCTCCTCATTATTGTGAAGCTGCTGTTAAACAACTTGTATAAAGCGCTTATTTAGAAATAAAAGTTAACTTAAACTTTTCTAGCTTCAAATAATTACATTTTTCTTGTTTCAGACACCACAGAAAGTAAAAGACAAGTCTGAAGCAGGGCCTTCTGGGAAGTCTCCCGGCACTCCCAACCTGAGCGAGGTCAAAAGCAAACTTTCAACAGCAGCTAAAGAGGTACATATTTTTTCGCACATGGATATTTGTCTCTCTGCTTTTCTGTAATCACACACATGCTTTCGTCCTGACAAACAAACACACACACACACACACACACACACACACATGCTGTGTGTTAACAGCAATAAGTACACCGACTTAGCAAATGATGAGGTGGTCAAATGTTAATGAAGTGTCTGAGTTAAAGGCCGGAGGGGGAATGACCAGCTATATGATATCATCATGTCAGGATTATCCAGTCTTTCTGAGTCCACCTGCTCACTTCCTCAATCAGTTCCCAAATGCACCCCTGAACACTAAACCTCTTCATGCTCACATCCTCAGATCCATAAGAGCCTCCTGATCTTTGAGAGACTCTCGTTACATTGCAATGTTTTTGAAGCCAGTACTGATCCTGTAAATGTTAAATGACTGCATGCAAACACACCACGCAGTGAGATGCTATAAGATTTTTTTTCATGCAGTGTATGTACTGCATGTGTGATATTCTGTCGTTCATTTTATCCAAACTACACAAGGTATACACTATAGTTTATAATAAGTATATGCAAAACTACCTTGTCTCGTCAACACCACTTACCTTATTGTGTAATAGTTTGGGGTTTGAAAGAAGTCTTAAGGCTGTAATAATATTGTGAAATTACTAAAATGCAAAAAATATATATCTGAATATATATTAAAATGTTGAAAACAGTTTTGCTGTTTAATCTTTTTGTGACTATGATTATTAATTATGAAAATTAAATTTTTCAGAATTTCTTTATGAATAAAAAGATAGAAAAAAAATGCATTTGTTTGAAAAACACTGCAATTGAAAAGTTTAGGATCAGTAAAAGTTTTTAAAAGTTTAAATGTTTTAAAAGACGTTGATACGAAATATAACAAAAAATATAAAATTTTGTGAAATATTATTGTAATTTAAAATAACAAATTTCTATTTAAATATACTTTAAAATATAATTTATTCCTGTTAAGAAAAGCAGATTTTTCAGTATCAGTACTTCAGTCTTCGGTGTCACATGATCTTTTACAAATCATTCTAATATGCTGATTAATTATGTACTGCTTAATATTTTTGGGACCTGTGATACTTTTCAGGTTTCCTTGATTAAATAAAATAAAATAAACAGTGTTTTTCTTAAAGAAAAAAGAAAAAAAGAAATGAATAATTTTATTGAGTAGGAATGTGTTAAATTGATTGTTTTAATTTTTTTATTAATCAAAAAATCTAAGAAAATTTTGCCATAAGTTCAATCTGATTTCTGAAGGATCATATGACAAAGATTGGAGTAATTGTTGCTGAAAATTCAGCTCAGATTTTAGTGTATTAAGATGGGAAAACAATATTAGAAATTGCAATAATGTTTCACAAAATCTTTTTTTTTTCAGTATTTTTCAATCAAATAAATATGTGAGTGCACGTATTGAGGGACCAAAGTCTGTGGCAATTAACAGCAGGTTGAGAAAACCTGTAACGCTCCTTAAAGACAACTCTAAACTAGCTGTACGCTTCTTAAATGCCAGAAACGGAAGAGTGGGATGAATAGTATGTTATGCCGTAATATCTAGTTTAAAACTGGAAGGATACAACGGAGGGATTGTGTTGAGCAGATATGATGATTTGTGTCCGTGTGATTTCATTCAGTCTGCTGTAGATAAGGGGAACTGGAATTACTGTAAAGGCCACAAAAAATGTGAGTTCACTGAAGTGCGTCCAACACCCAACGACTCACCCTGTTCATCACGGCAGCAGTGCTCTGGCTTTGAGTCAGGATGATCTCAACACTTAGCAGAGAGACACAAGTGATGAAAAAGGGCCATTTCATTTCTACAAAAATATGTTTCTCTGAAACAGGGGAGGCCACTTCCAAAGACGGAACAGAAGTTTGAGAACTACGCTAAAAGCTGTTTCAGGATCTCCGATAAACAAGTGAGTATCGCTGCTTTCATAAAGCACTGTCACCCTCTGGCTGGAGTATTTCTAGTGTTCGCACATTGCTAAAAAGCATGTATAGCCCTGACCAAATTTATCAACACTTCTAAGAGGTCTTTTATGTAAGAAATGTCCACTTAAAAGATTAAGGCGCTCCAGCTCAGAAGATGAGACATTCCTCAGCTGGTGAAGAGATACAAAAGCATCAGGCTTGAAATGTACAGGGAAACTGTACTATTTCTAGTTCAACATTACTGCAAATTAACAAACCTCAAGGCTGTGTTACTTAAGTGTCATTGAGATACTAATGTAGTGTTTAATCAATATTTTGAATTACTTTATATTTTATTATTATTATATTACTTTTTATTATAGTACTTCAATGTACTAATTGTAAAAAGGAAATGGTAACTTGGCAAATAGCTAAAATTAAATACAATTTTACTTTTATTTTAGTAATTACTTAATATTTTTATACTTTTTGCTTTCATTTTAGATATATGTAATTTAGTTGTCTTTATCCTTTTATTTTATTGGTTAAAATCGACAATACATATTTTTATAATTGTTTATTTATTTATAACAATTTTATTTATTTTAGTGCATCAGATAAAACATAATATAACATAAAACATGTTTTGTTTTACTTTATTATTTCAAGTAATGGAATTTAATTTTTTTTGTTATCATTTTAGGTTGAGAGTCAAAAAAATTGACACAACATGAGGTTGTATTTATTTTTTTATGTGTGAAATCACGTTCACACACTGCCTCCGAAACCTTTAGCCATCATAAAAAAGTTCTGATCAGGTTCAATTTTCTGTGTTTCCACATCCGTAGCAAGCAGTACAATAAAAAAGGTTGAAGAACACAAAAAAAAAAAAACGAAAGTGGAATGATATAAATAAAAACATTATTCTTTCGCCAGACAACGTATGTTTGTAGAGTATTTTACAACAGTTTTGAACACTGCTGAACCAATGACCGGAACTATCCATTTTATACTATTTGATTTGTCTATGGGTCTGCGCAAGCATGCCTATATATTGGCAAATACCGCCCTGGCATGTATAATGTAAAGATGGCGAGAGAGTTATCTTGAATTGAATTTGTGCCACTATAGATGTTCTTATTTAGGTCACTAGTTAAAACCCGAGTGTAATAATCGCATCTACATTCAGTTTGAGTGTATTTTAGGCCTTAGCATCTTCTGTCTTAGTGGGTCGTATGGGGGGGCATACTGAGATGTTCATGCCGCTCTCTTTTTTTATCAGCAAATGAAATATGTACTGACTGACCTCTTGGCGTTTAAAAGAACAGGAGGGAACTGTCATGCCTGACATCTTTAGCTGTGATTTAAATCCCTCCTTCACTCATTCCTCTCTCGTCGTCTCTTTTAGTCTAGAGCTTTTTTTTTCATTCGTGTTTGTCAGGCTGGGTGTTGACCTGAAATATTGCGGTAGTCTAAAGCAGCCCTCACAAATGGCCACGTTTGGGTCAAAAGAGAAAAATCTTTCTTTTAACTAAAGCCCACTATCAAGTCTGGTGTAGCTCCTCTTTTGTCAGGATGAATTACACTCGAAAGAGTCCAAATGTCTGTGTGTGTTAGTGGTACCAATGGGGTGGATCTTACAAAAAACACATTCAGGTCTCATTGTATCCTAATATTTTTCATTGTGATCTTATTTTTATTCACTTAAGCATATTTTAAATATAAACGTATTCATTTGGCAGACGCTTTTATCTGAAGTTTATTCCAAAAGTAATGCTATAGCCAGTAATTCTGTGCGTTCCAGGGCAGAATGTTTTTGTTTTTGCTGTACCCATTTTAACCACTAGCTGTCAATCCTACATACCGCACCTTTAATTTAAAGGTTGAAAATTACACATTCATAATGTGTTTCTGTTTTTGAAATAGATAGATTTATGCTTTACATAGCAAGTTCTTGATTCTATTATACTGTGGTATTTTACACAAATCAAGAAGATGATGAAAACATAAATAAATTTAACAGCTGGATTCGGTTGTGGGGTTCGTGACATTAAATATTTACTAGATAGATATACAATATTTAAAACATCATGTTTGCTGAATGCAGTATATGGAAAGAAATGTATTATAAAGGAAAAAAGGATGTGACAAGTGGCCAGGTATGGTTTCCCATACTTGGAATTTGTGCTCTGCATTTAACCCATCCAGGTGCACACACACACCGTGAACATGCACCCGGGGCAGTGGGCAGCCATTGCTGCGGCGCCCGGGGAGCAGTTGGGGGAACGGTGCCTTGCTCAAGGGTCCCACCTCAGTCATGGTATTGAAGGTGAAGAGAGCGCTGGTTATTCACAAACCCCACCCACAATCCCTGCCGGACCTGGGACTGGAACCCACGACCTTTGGGTTACAGGTCCGACTCTCTATCCATTAGGCCAAAATAAAGTCCTCTTCCGACACTACTTATTGTCCCACACTGTCAAAAAATAATCGTAAAATTTTCAGTAAAAAAATTGCAGCTGTAATTGCTGGAATTCAACCTTGCAGAAACTTAGGTTTAACGTTAAATTTACAGTTGACTACCGTAATTGCATTAACTGATATAATGTTAATATACCAACCTATTAAAGTACTGAAATCTGTTTTGTACTCTTTGAAATGCTCTGAAAGCCACCAAATGCAGGTGATGATGAGAAGGTCACATGATGAACCAAAGCCCATCACAAGCAGTTTTTAAATATGAACATATGTAGAAGGTGCTCAGTGTCATTCACACAAACACTGAACACCAGCATGGTTAAACTGAAATATGCAATAAACATTAATTTAACAACATTGCTTGTAACATACAACCCTAATAAACAGAAGTGATCAGGAAAAAGTAAGAAACAGTTATTTCAAAGAAAAAGGTTTTTCAATGTAAAGTTGACAAGAATTTAACCATTTAACAGGTTTTTACCTTACCATTTTCACTGTCATTTTTTAAAGTGCAGTGTTTGACCTTATGTTACATTATTGGCATTTCCTTTTCTGCTTGGCTGATAAGAATCAGAGGAACGTAAACTCCTCTATTTTCTCCCATTTCTTTTATTTGTTAAATATTGACTCTTGTCAATAAATGACTCAACCAACCCTCATAGACATGGGAATACAGAAGAAACAGCTTAAACAAAAAATGTTGATTATAAAATATACACTTAAATTTCATTCAGTACCTGAAACTGTTTCAACTTATTGTATCCAATTTTTGTGATTCTCATATTTTTTAAGTCAAGACCACAGGAGCCCTATTTATGCTGCTGCCTATGAAGACAGTTCCAGATCACTTCTGAGATCCCGTTTCAGTTGGAGGTTGCCTTCGAAAGTATTCAGCAAGGCAGCTTGCTAGGATTTGGAGCAGAGTTTAGATGTTTTCCTGTTTTGGTCGGTAATGAGTTATGAGCTATGTGATGCCTTGCGCCCTGTGAGTCTGTTCTAGAACAAGGCTGGAGCGTGTCAGACTTTGCAGCGCAGGTGTCCTCTCGTGTGTGTGTGTGTGTGTGTGTTTTCAAGCACAAATGGCTTTGGGAGCACAGCAGGCAAAGAGGTGTGAGACATGTCTTTGTCAGAGAGAGGCACTAGTCATACCCTCTGGTATGTACAACGACTGCACCCCCTTCCTCTGGACTCGGTGCTGTAGTTATACCCCAGACGCACCGCTAATATGGAGCTTTTCATCCAAACTGACTCACACGGCTCTAATTATTAAGCATCCAAATGAGTCGCTACATCGGAGAAACTCTGTTCCAGCTTCACCAACTCATCCTTTTCCCCCTCCTCTCTCTCTCTTTCTCTCTCTCCCCCCATTTGTTCTCTTGCAGGTGATCAAAGACCTTTGGAACTTTTTACAATCACTAAAAAAGTAATGGCAGCTCTGCGCTCCCCTTCCCGTCCCGGTGCAGCAGAAGTCTGGGCTGAGCCTAGCTGTGCGATCTGGCCTCTTACCGTCATAACGCAATCCGTTAAAGATGGATAGAGCAGAAGGAACCTCAGCATTGACACATCATGCTTCATGTTTTATATATGGTTTTTGTTTTAATTTTGGAGTTTTTTTTTTTGCCTACAGTGGTTTCTTAGAAGAACATTTAATGGGATGTTGTTCTAATTCATAATGTTTCAAGCAAACTAAGGGGGAATCTCATATCACATATTTTATCCCATATTCTACAGTACTTATATTTTGCATGAAGTAAATGAAGCCTGTTTTAATAAATGTTTTTTTTTAATTATTATTGTCCTAATGTGCAAAAAGAAAGAAAAAAGTATTTATACATCATGGATTGATTTGTGTTAGGGATTCTATTTTACAATGATTAAAACATGGTAATCGTGGTAATTAAAATAGACACGGAATGAAATCAGTTTATTTTACAGTAATAGGAATAATTAAAAATAATGTGGGGAAAAAGGTGATATTAATGAAATAATGTTCATTAAAATAGGCTTTGTGTTTTTTTTTTGTTTTTTTTTTGCAAAATATAATTTCCTGTGTTTTCTTTTGCTTTTCAGCTACAATTTGATCATGGGTTTTTTGTGAGCATCATTCTTAAATTGAAAACTAATGGTCAGGTTTATTATAATTTTAGAAAAATTTTTGTGAGGCCATTTAAAAAAAAAAAGAAAAAAGAAAGAAACAACAACGCTTGAACCTTATATTGGACGAAATAGTTTTTTTCCTTCTTGTGTATATTTGAAACCCTAATCACTGTAAATCCCGTTAATTTCTTCAATTGAAGATGGCAGCTGAAGTGTTATACTGTTAAAGATTCAATGGCATTCTGAGTGTTCCGTCTGATTGAAGATTCCGTCTAGTTCCCAGTATTCCGTGCAGCCCTCAGGAGTCTGCCTTGAAGCAATTCCAATGGCCTTCAACGTTTAAACTTTACAATTATCTTAAGTGCTATAGACTCCCATAAAAATCCTCTTGAGTAGCATGGCCAGAAAATTATACCTTGTTAAAAAGAGGAATGTTAGGTTTAGTTTGTTAATTATGGTAAAAGAGAAAAATGCTTAGCTGATATGCTTTCGCTATTTTATGTTTTGTCATATCAGTTGTTTTTATTTTATTTTCACTAAGCTATTTTAATTTGTTAACGCTCATATTAAATATATGTAGGTGTTTTCGAAAGCAAAATAATCTGTTTTAATTTTTGTTCTTTTGTTCTTGTTTTGTTAATTTGTGTTCTCAAGCATGATCCCCCCCCAACACAATGTATATACTGCAAACAAGCAGTGCATTACAACAAAACTATATTGTTCCATCGTTCCAACAAAACGGCGCTGCTAGTTTGTTGATGTCCATTTCGTTGGGAGCATTTGAATTTTGTTGCATCATTCTGCTCGCTTGCAGTGTTAGATTGGTTTCCTTTCTTGAATGGAAAAGGAAGTAATCCAGCTTTAGTTAATCTGTGTAATAAATACTGTATAACAACTTTCTGTGAAGTATAACCATGTGAGCCTATACTCCACCTTTGGATGAAGGTAACCAAGTGCACCCATAAGGTGTTGTTGTGATTGCTAACATCAAAGGCCGGAGGCAAGATCATGTTCTTAACTATCTACAGTTTTCAGAACAAGACATCTGTCTAGCCTAACACAAAATAAACTAAATTGTCCACCTATCTAACCTGAAAATGCAATGCCTCATGCATATATATGTTGCATCACACCATGCATCTTAACTTCCGTGTCCAGCTATAATTATTTCATTTACATTTAACTGGTGTGAATTAATTGATTTAATGATTTGATTTATTATTACACCTACATAACCTTCGAATGTTGACTCAAAAGCGGCTCTGATGAATAAATGTTTGATGATGCTCTAAATTTTTGTAACTTTTGCCAACTGAGACCATACAGAACAAAAATGTACTGTTTTCTTCAACCTTTAACTTTCTGCTGCTTTTGAAAGTCTCCAGCCTATTTGACCACCTGTGGTGTATACCTGATCGGCTTGTTTGTTTTGGGTTCTGTCTGAAACATAAAGTAAAAGTGTCTGCTGAAACGTACTTCTGCATGTTCTTGCTTCTCTTTTTCTTCAGCGTCTGTAGTGATTTGTGAAAAAAAAAAAAAAGTACTGTGTTGATCAACATGTTTCCTAAACTTTGGGACCTGGTCCAGTTCATGGCCATTATGGTGATGTATATGTATTTGTTGCCATAAAATAGAACTTTTTGAATTATACATAATACTTGATTATTTTACAGCTCTCATTTTTCAGATGCATTTTGAGGAGGGTAAGGTTTAGAGGAGAAGAAATGTACATTTATCAGCAGGTCTCTCCAAAAGCAAGGTACTTTTGCTACATATATATATATATATATATGTTTATTCTAACTTGTATGATTCTTAATGTCTGGTTTAGTTTGATCCTTTCTTCTGAATTCTGTCTTGAAGTTGCTTTGCCAGTTCAGTTTGGAAATGATGATTCTTCATGCATTCACCACATGGTGGCGATAATAGCTTATAATGACATTGAATTTTGATTTATGGAACGTTCATTCCCTCTATACTGTAAGGGACAATTAATCAGCCTCTCACCTGAATGATGTCCCTTCATTATGCCTGCTGACACTTACCCGCTTCCTGTTGTCAGAGTCTACCGCAGGAAGTGAGCTCAGCAGACAGGGTGTGTATGTTTAAGGGGGTGTTTTACTTGAAGTATTACTGTGTGGAATTCCCCGTTTCCTAAGCGTGAGGAATTCCAGATCAGCGCACACTCCAGGCAGAATCGGGGATGAAGGAGAACGTACAGAAATCCGTCCTGAAGCTATTCAGTTTTTTTTTCTGATTCAGCTGTCTGACTGAAGTGTCCAGTCATGACTGAGCAAACAACAGTGTCAGCAAGATCATGTTGGGAACAGAAATCATTTTGATCCCATTTAATAATGGGACAGATGCAGCTGTCCCGCGTGTTGCACGTTAGTGTTTAACTCTGTCAACGTCAGCCCTTTAACATCTCTGTGTTCACTAGTAGATTTATCAGACCCTTTTCCATGACCCTTGATCTTAGACTATTCTGGTTTTGTGCAGTTTAGGACATACAAGAAACTGCCATTTCTATGTAAATATTAGTAAAACCTATTAGACGTTTCTACAGACGTTGCTTTAAAGGTTCTTCATAAAGAACCATTCAGTTAAAGGTTCTTCAAAGAACCATCTCCTCTTTACCTTTTTATTATGTTAAGAAGAACCAGCTACAGAGGACCTTTTTTAGGCCACTGGTGCCACCTTTTAATAAAATTAGTGCATGATTCTTGTGCACACAGATGAGATTTGAGATGGGAAAGTGGTATGAGAACTCTGAACATCATGCAGATTTTTTGTATGCATGTAATACTCTGATGTGCAATATACAATCAGAGCTGCATGGGAAAACTGTGTCACAATGAAATGCGCTCAACTTGACCTTCCATCCGTTGTGATGAATGAACTGGAAGCGATGTCAGCCGTCATCTTTAATATCTCCTCCTTGGCTCATTATCTGGTCAGACCGCCAAAAATAAGGAAATGTTTTGCACAAAATTGGATTAAAAATGGCAGAATACAGTATCAGTATTAGCTTCTGAGATGGTAACTGGATTAAGCATGCAACATAATGAGTCATGTGAAATCAATGTAGTGTGCTGCTGATTGAAATGTTTATGGTTGCACAAAGCATAGTTTCGCATATTTCTTTTATGGTTACAGGTGCAGTGGAACCAGTTTAGTCCCTTCCTCAATGGGATCCCATCTCTTCCAAAACCTAGCAAGCTGCTTTTGTAGGCATCATTACACATAGGAAGGGGCCTACATTTAAGATTTGTGTGTGTGAATTGCATATCAATTTTCTGTCCGTTTGGATTACACATCACCATTAATGAATAAACCTAATATGATGCATTTTCAGTCCCGAATAAGATTGGTGTATGACTGAAGAACAGATAAGATTGTGACAATAGTGTTTTACATTTTACATTTTATATATGTATCACTAATAAATCAAATTAGTTCCAATTTCAAACAATTTAACTAACTGAGCATCGCTGGTATATATTGGCATTTTCTTGCATTTTATTTAAATTATATTTTATATTATAATTATATTTTCTTGCATTGGATTTAAATGATTAAATTATAAATATATTTTATATTATTTAAAGAATTGCTAATTTTATTGAGCAAATATTTCCTGTTTCATGACAAATATGCATCGCAATAATTTGTTTAGGTTTATGTGTACTCTGTAATCCAAGTAGAGGGATGGTTTATGCAAGACACAAATACATAAATCAGTTTTTATTTATTTTTTATATTTCTGCTTTGTTTAATGTGCAAAGGTCAAATGTTCTACCTACTTCTAAATAATCTCTTTAGACAAAGTTGTAAATGTGTAATTGGATAATGCATTGCACCAAGGCTGGAGTCAATACCAAATGTATCTAAAATGTATTCACTTTTAATTAGAAATTTACTATATTGTACATTATTTGAGGATTAGGTTATCCTCAAAAACTATTTTACACTTAAGGAAACTGTTTTTAGCTTAAACAAACGTCTGTAAAGACTATTTTTATAATGCAAGTTGTTGCCTGCACAGTTTGTTCCAGTTCAGTTATCATGCTCCCTTAAAAGGTAGCTGTCCATGTAGACAGTAGACAGCTTACTTGGTTTGGGAGCAGAGCCTAATCTCAACGTGTTAGTGCTCTATATGGAAAGATGCAGCGCTGAACCTGTCTGATATACCTGGGCCGGGTAAAACAAAACAAAAAAAAATCATGCTCACGGTGATAAAACAGACTGCTGAAGTACAGAGGAGACAGATTTGTAAACATTCACTGTGGGAGAGTGAAGGAATGGCAACTTGGCATGTTTATCGGGAAGCCTCCGGGCAAAAACTGGTTGGATCAAGGCTGATTAAATGTTTGACGTAGCTTCAGTTTCAGCTGTCATGAGCTTGGCACTCTCGTTCAGGTCCTCAGACCTGTGAAAATGAGTGACGGAGTTGGACCTGGACACCAGTATTCATCAGAACATGGGTCAAGCACTAGTCTAAACGGCAATTTATCTGCAATCACATGGCGTGAAGTACAGAGCAAAAATGAAGTAGTTATTCACTGGTACTCTTCTGCATACAGGTCATGCCAAGTTTGATATCAGTGATGCCGAATGCCATTGTTACCTATGACTTTTTGTGTTGATGCAAGCTTAAAAATGTGGCAGTGGAGATAAGCTATTGCTGCACCGTTCATGTATCTCAAAGAGGCACTAAAAGTACCAAATTGCACACACAGTCATGGGTTTTATTCTCAATGCATGCATAAACTGACAAAATGTATACTTTAAGAGAATTTCATTTGATTTGGATGAAAGCATCTGCAAAATACATATAAAGATGGCAAGGTTTTAGGTCAGGAAGTGAAAATCTGTCAATGTTAACACTGAGTTACGCACGAAACCGTATTGTGTGTTGGATTTTGTTTTATCTTGGGCAGTTTTGTGCTGGTTTTTGAGGATGAAAGAATGATGAGTGACACTCTTCAACCAAGATGCAGGTGAATTTGTAATAAAACCATACATGATGGTTTTGATACCATAACCTTTTACTAACAAGAACTAGTAAGGATTTAACCATTGTTTTTTGGACATTCAAACCAGAATAAACAGAATAAAGTTTTTATTATCCAAGTTGAAAACCACCTCATGTGAAAAGAAGTGCAGACTCTTTTGACTTCTTGATTACTGGCAGCTTTTCATTTTCATGAGGTTTTCAGCGACAAACGCGGTGCAACAATACCGTACAACATTTAACAGTATTCTTTTTTTGCTCACCAGAAAAGTCGAACCTAATTTCTCATCTCCGCAACATATGTTTCATCTGCTCCATTGGATCATTAGAAGCAAACTAAGCTCTTAACTGTTTCATTAACATTGCGAGCTTGTGGAACCGTTCGCTTTCCCACAGTCTCCGGCTACGCCTGTGCTGGCGTGAACTTTCTCTCAGGTAGCATGGGCCTCTGGAGGAACACATTGCATAATCCTTTCCCCATCGATGGAAAAAAAGAATGCCTGAAGTATGAGATGGAGGGACTAATTATTCTGCAATATCACACTGGAATCTGCGCTGAAGCAGGGTCGTTGCGAACGTGGCCTCGATTTCCCAGCAACCGAACAAGGTTGGATTCAGTGCGTCACTCAGAGGGTAAGCGAATATTTGTATTGTATTGTACATTTCTGAAAGACGTCTCCTATGTATGCAATATTGCCAATGCGTCTGTGTGCATTTCGCTGTAAGAGGTCCAGGTACATCAAAAACGACATGTTAACACACTGTCTAGATACAGCCCAAAAAAAGCAAAGAAGCATTTCAACTATTTGTGGAGAGCTTTCAGAATACGATAGCCCAAGGGGAAAATAAGTGATCATGCTGGTATGTTTAGATTAGACTGAGAGGAAGCCATCATTGTCATTGTCAGATTTCTATTTTTTATACTGCGCCGAGCTTTGACACTCGATCCTGTTCTAATCTGTTAGAATGACACCTAAACCAGTGCTTCTATAGCTCTCAAAGCAGTGCGTTTGCTCAATGGTGTGGTTAGTGTGAACGTCTGCTTAATGTAATATTATATATCGTCACATCTTGAAGGTGTCTGTGTAGGACTGTTGCGATGTGCTCCGCTTGATTCATGAAGTGGTAAAGACCGAGCTGCCAGTTTTGAGAGAGGAGGCCAAGCTTTATTAATAAGAGACAAGGTGCGCTTCCCTTAACATGTGCCAACATGTGAGTGCATTACCTTCTCGGCTGGCTATGGCAGAGATGTGAGTTGCATTCCTCTACCCACAAAAACCCTGGGCTCTGAGCACTGAGAGGCATTAGAGGCAAGGGCCAGTTTGGAAGCGATTTCATTTCAAGTTTTAATGGCTTGTCAGTGGTTTCTTAGAAGCTGCTATGTGGTTAGTTTGTGGTTTCTCGGTGGTTACTCCTGTGAAACTTTATGAATCATGGGTTTTTGTTAACAGCCAAAGGACTGTTCCTCAATCTTGATCTATTGACGGCCAATCCAAACGCAGGACTCAATAATAAGGGTGGCTTGATGGCCCAGGGTCGGTGTGAAAGTGTTTCAGGCCCTTTGAAAGAACCAGCATCACCCTACACTCTGAAAAATAAAGGGTTTTTGCAGTGGTGCCATAGAAGTACCATTTGGGTTCCTTAAACAACACTGTAAAAAAAAAAAATGTTATTTTTACGGTAATATGCCGGCAGCTGGGGTTGCAGAAATTCTACCATTAAATAACGGTAAAACCTTAATTTCTTTTACGGCAAAAAATTGAAAAATATAATATAAAACATTTTGTTATGTCAATAGTTTTATGGTTTTATTTTAAATTTACAGTTAAATACTGTATTTCCTAATAAGACACTGCAATATTTGAAAAATAATTGTGAAATCCATTTTGTTCCTTTGAAATTCACTGATAACTACCAATTGCAGGTAGTTATGACAAAGTCACATGATGAACCAAAGCTCCTCTCAAGTAGCTTTAAATTAGTAAAACGTATAGAAGGTGCTCAGTGTCATTCACACAAGCACTAAACACCATCATGGTAAGAATTATTAAACTAAAATGGGCAATAAACATTCATTTAACAACATTAAATGTAACATACAACCCTAATAAACATAACTGATACAAAAAACTATCGCAGTGAATTCTGGGAATGTCAGTTTACGGTGTTTCCCTGTTAATTTAACAGGAATTTACCATTAACCATTTAACAGTTTTTTACCATAGCATTTTCACTGTTTTTTTACAGTTAAATTTACTGCCATTTTTTACAGTGTAGTTTTTATTGCTAATACATACAGTATTTGATTGCAAATTCCACCACGCTATAACGCGTGGTTTATTTACATTCTCATAAGTACGGTTGTATTTTTAAAAATCACAGATCATCTTTGAATATGTGGAGTTTGACACAAATTTACCAACCTCTAAATTTTTCAGACCTAGAGTCATATGAGTCTGTCATCAGTACAATATAAATTTGCATACAGAAAAATGAAAAAAGTCCTTAAGTTTAAACCTTACTTACTATATGTCATAAATATAATATAAATTTTATATTGAAGCCATTTAGAGAGTTAGTGGGATTTAGAAGTCTACAGAAAAAAGTTAAGTTTCAGTGTGACTAAATATCAAAAGAAGCAAACACTTCTGCTAATTTCTAGAGAACTGCTGCCACACTATAATGGAATGAGAGGGTGTGGAGGGAAATCACACTTTAACTTAATTAAAACTCTGAACTGCTACATTTATTGTTTACCAAATAGGTTTTTAACATATTTTCTCCATCTTTGAAACGAGAATTGTTAGAAACCATACAGTAAGTGTTCTTAATTAGAGCTGTGCTGTAAAAATGTGCACTAATCAGATATGCTTAATAACAAAGTCCATGAAATTACTAATTAGAATTTCATTAAAAGGTACTGCTTTATCGTCAAAGGAAATCGTAACCTTTAAAATGCTTTCAGGAAGGCACACGCCTCTTCAAATGAGAAAAAAGGAGGAAATTGATGGCTTTTGATGTAATATCTCATTTAGGATTCAAGCTAAATTGGGCTATTTAAACATGTCATTGTTTTGAGCGTAATTTATCAGACTAATTAACACACGTTATTGCTTGGGCTGGGCAGCTGACAGCATATTGTGCTTCTCCAGCTTCCTAAATTGTCAAGCATCTCAAAAAAGTTTGTTTTGATTATTTCATTAGAGCTACCAAAAAAACCCTCACAAAATTACCTCAGCTAGTGAGTATAACATTATCGTTGTCATTCCCCATTTATTTTTTTTCTTTATAAATTACGCTTACAATTTGTGGCAAAAAAGTATGTACAGTATGTAAATTGGCGCTTTAAATTACAATATGGTTCAATAAAAGTTTACAACTTTTTTTATTATTACATTAAATGTGTCCTAATTATCTGTCCTTAACCACCTGTGCATGTCCTCTTACTTATTTTCCTACATGCTTTAAAATTGGTTAAAATGTTAAAACATGCTATTTGCCAGTGGTTTTTATCCCTTCTACTCCACATTTCTGACCTCTTATGTGATTGTTTTCTGTTTGGTGCACTTAGTACTTTAAATGATTCTTTGGTAGCACATGGTGAGGTGACCAGGACTGCAGAGACTAGACCAGTTGCTAGAAACAAAGGACTCAGTATGTTCCTTTATTGGCTGAACCTGTTAATCTGTGAGAACAGAAGTATTTCATAGTAAAGCTTGCCTATATCACACCTCTGCTCTTTATCTGACAACATGACAAACATTATGAGATGTACTTATTTGGTAATAACAACAGTAAACACACATATGCCCATCAGCACAATTTTACGAATGCATTTGAGTGTGATGAAAAACTATTTGATCACACATGACCAGACCACAGTCATGCCATTTTAAAAAAATGCTTTCCCGCTGTTGTCAGACAACCTCCTATGAGATTCATTAGCATTTGTCTTTAACAAGACAGCAAGTGGTTATTTAGGCCAGTGGGGGAGCATCAACACATGCCATGAATCAGCCGTCCACTATAATTAAAGGCCCCTATTAAGTTAATTACCAGTATCTCACACAGCAGTGCATGCTGGGAAGGCAGCTATTTGATTTGCCCTGTGGGCATCTTATGCAGTTTTTTTCTCATCATGTTCTGCCATGCCCATATCTCATCAGTACAGCACCAAAATTACTGCAAAAATATGAGTGGTCAGAGAACATCTTACAGTTTTTGCACTGTAAAATAACTTGTTTATAATCTAATTAATTCATTAAATAATTGTGACTCAATTGTCATGATTCGTTATTATGAAATTTGTCCCTTAATGTGATTATTAGCTGCCCTTCTTGTACCTTGGTTAGAAGCATATTTGTACCATGGCTCTGCAACTATGTGAATGCACCTATAATTAAGACAAATGACAGATGTCAGACCTGCAATCATAAGATGTCAATGCATTGTAATGCTCTTCCTGTTTTATAAATAAAGGTCAGATATACCTGTGTTACTCAGGATTTATTCCCCTAACAGGTCATTACAGTCGAGTTGCTAACACCAGGGCCAATGTCCCTCCTCACTACAGCTGTGAGTACAATTAAGGAGAACAATAAATGCAGCTGGGGGATTAACAACGAGCAGGACTTCACTTACAAATGTGTCATCAGGTGGCTTGAGAGAGAAACAAGGGATCGGGAATTGACAAATGGTGTGCTCACCAAGCACTCATTCCCTAATAAGGCTAGAGTTCTTTAGAGTTTGATTAGCTTCTGAATGCCCAGTTAGAGGCTCATAAATGGACCTCCAAAAATGTGTTACTTCGAGAACAACCTTCATACCAGAAAAAGACTAATGAGGCGTTTTAATGAACGAGTTGTCTTGCTGCTGTCTTTCTGAGGAGGGTAAAGGGTAGGGGGTCAAGACCATTACCAGCCTTTATGCAGACACAAGGCTGTTGGCTAATCTATTGACAGCCACTAAGCAGTTCAAGTGCACTGAGACTTAATTAGAATTACATGTTTGAGATTGACTCTGAGATCTGTTGATAAGTTTCCGCAGTACAACTGGTTATAATGAAGCATTGTGAGTTTGTCCGTGACACTGGTACAGCGGATGAAATTGCACGGCTCTTCTACAGTCACCTCAAATAGACCCTGCACAAGAAAACTGTACAGAACTTTGGTCTTGTTGCTTTAAAGTCTGTCATTTTTTTCAATGATAAAACACACTTTCCTATCCCAGCTTTATATGCAACTATACGTAGGACATTTGTAGGCTGATTTTCATGAAAAGTGCTATCGCAATATTGCTATCGCTGTTTGAGCATCATGAACAGTCTAACTACAGCATCGTTACTTTTATAATACTAATGAGTTTGGGGGAGATGAACTATTTGTCCAACCAGTGGAAGACCAGTAAAAAAATTCAGCTCTGTAAAAAACGTACTGTTACGTAAAATCATAACAATAACTGTCAGTTAACGAAATCTTATATTCATTGTGAAGATATGTTGACAGCCAAAGCTGTTTTGTAACTTAAACGTACTGATAACCACCATAATGTAAGTAATATATATTAACTACTATATAATTATAATGTTATTACATAAGCACTCTGATGTGATGTTCTACTGACCAGGAATAATATGTGAAGTGAACTTCTGGTCCTTTTACTGGTACTCCATAAAGCATGTGGTGCAAGATTCATATATTTGACAGTTTTAAGACAATTTTTCACTTTATATATTAACTATAACAGGCTTTTAGTGTAGCATTTGTTAAGCGTAAAAATTTCAAGCTCTGTACATTGAGGGAAACCTATCAGTTGCATAACCAATATTTTTTAATAATATATAACTAATAACCTATTATGACTAAATTATCCTAATTTATTCCATCAGAGTAACACTTAGTGACGTGATGATATCAGACCACACTTTCTGTAGTACTAATTCATAATTTCATCAATTTAGGATCATTTAATTTAGAGGAGGCTTCAGCAATAGACTTATTGGAGAGTTCCTTCCAAGCAGACAACTGTGGACCAGTTTTATATGCAAGTTCACATATACCCTGAATAAACAAAGTGAAGTGCAAGCAATGCTGTTGTTGATCAGCTAATAATGCAAAAACACTGTAAATGAGCCTCCGACATCTAACCAATGCCGAGAAGGAAGGGTTGTGGGGGGCGAGAGAGAGAGAGATACAGACAGAGACATGGTAAGAGGAAAGAAAAGCAGGAGACAGAGGAACTAAGAGCGAAAAAACATTAATTATTAGCCCCAGTGGGATCTTTTATATTCTGTTGAGCTTGGACAACACCAATTAATACAGCAATTATTATCCTGGCCTATAGCGAAGGGTTGACTAAGCTGCCTTGCCATCTGACGATCGCGTGAAGAGGGGAGCGCGCCGGGAGAGGCATGCTGGAACCAGATTACTCATCTCACCAGAAGCCTCTTATTATGCATGGAAGATGGAGAGAGAGACACAAACAGAGGGTAATTATTTAGTCTGTGAATTTCAACCCAACAATCACTAATACACAGCCTTTCATGAGATAATAAGCAGTTTGCTTTCACCTTCTGGGGCTTGGAACGGGGCTAATGAGATGAATTAAGACTAAAGATGGTGGAAATATACTGTTTTTCTAGCTTGGTAAAGAGCACTTTAGAGTGCTCGGACCTTTTCCATATTCTGTTTCCTTTCATCACGTACGCGCTGCTCTCATTCTTCTTATAGGCTCTTCTTACGGCTCTCATCTCAAATTATTCAGCTTGAGACACTCTTATATCCAGTTTATCCACAGATACTTGCTCTACTCTGCTTTCATCTAGAGCCAATGCATAACCCAATATGGATTTTAATGTCAGCAGTCCACTTCTTTGGGACTGTTACAATGTTAATGACTTCTGGTCTTGTGTTGTAGTGAAGTAAATCCCAAAGTGGAACTGATTATACAATACTTTAACCTGTTGGTCTATTCCAGTCTGTCTGTTACTTGGCAATATTGAAAAAAATAAGGCTTTGGCATTTTTTGGAACAATTTTTATCGATGGAGTTCCAATTTTGTTACAAAACTTGATTTAACATTCTTGATTTAGATTTTCACACTTACTGCAAATACATTCGACACTCATCTACTGCGAACAGCCTTCTTGCTTTAATATCTTACCCTTTTAAAAATGTATAAAGTATTGGCATTGATGGTTCCATAAAGAATCTTTTGATATCCAATTAATCTTTACATTGCACAGAGGGTTCTTTGTAGTGGAAACTGGTTCTTTAGATTATTAGAATGACCTTCACTAGCAAAAAGGGTTCTTTTCAGCACTGTTCACCGAAAGGCACTGTTCACTGTTGGGAACCCAAATTGGTTCTTCAATGGTATTGCTGCTAAACCCTTTTTTTGGAACCTTTATTGAGTGTAGGGTAGAGTGTAAGGTTTAGAAAACGGCCATTATCATAGAGCAGGTTTCTCGGTCTAATGCCTCCTCTGTCTCTTTCTCTGTTGCTCTCACTTTCTTTCCCTCTCTGTCTCTCTGTTTCTCACCCCCATCTATTTCTTTCTTTCTCTTTTTGGGTGCTATTTTAAGTCCCCTGTCCCTGCCTGGGAAACATAGGCTCCATTTTCTCAAGGCCACTGTAAAATCTCATCTGACAGGCAATGAATGCCCACTAGATGCTTACATGTTATCTTGACATGGCCATGTTAAGCTGGCTTCACTGATGCTAAATGGATGTCATAAACCTTTTAGGAGACATGCCGCCTAATGTGTACTTGTGTAAAAGTGTTTGGCGGTGTAATACATTTATGTTTTTATTTAGACCAAGGGGGAACTTATAGTATAACAATGGTTTTAGGGTCCGCACTCGTCATACTGATCATGCAGGCTGCACTGCAATTTATTAAAATCTCTTGTGACGTACAAAACACAAATGGCGCAGAATGCAAATGGCATAAACGCAATACGAATAAAATAATTCACACGTGCGTAACAATTTCCAACATCTAAAGCATGATGTTTGCTCAGTATTAATGTCTACGCCTGTGCCAAAATAACCATACATTCTCACTCTGCTCTTTCAAACTATTGTTTCAAAGGCAGCAATGTGATATAAAATATTTCAAAGGAGAATATGTCTTTGTGTTGACGATGACGTGATAGGAGTTTATGTTTCATTGTGCTTGGATTTGAAAATTGCCACAATAACGTTTTATGGTGAATGATGATTCCTGGACGTGTTTTTTCGACTTTAAGTACAGTTTGTTTAGCTAATAGTATAAATACTTTAGGAACAAAGTCATTTGACCAATTAGGACCAATTAAAAGATCAAATATGCATTTTGTTTGAACTGTTAATAAGTGAAATTATGACCTGCCTTCTCAACTTGTCTAGTCACATTCTTTTCTCTGTGTTTTGTTCCTTGGCTAGCCCTTCCTTCTGGAGAAGCTTCATTTATTTAAAACGGTGTTGTATTGCACCCCGCGCCCCGTTACACAAAAGCAAAGACGAGCAAGGGACAGAGGTGCTGTCATTGTCACCGGCAGGTGTAGAATAACATCTCTTGAGCAGCTTGTAATTAGAGTGGCTGCTATGTAATGAGGGTGCAAGATTCCTCCCTCTGTTGTTTGTGCCAAATTGGACCTGGCTGTAGATGCCCATCATAGAGGAAACTGCAACAGCCAAAAGCAAGAGAAATCGTTAAATTAAATGCATTGGCAATTCAGTTCAGTTTGAATCATTTGCCTTTTTTAAACAGTCAGAATGATTAATCTTTGGATAAACTGTCAATGAATACTTCAAGAAAGCTCTAAGGAATTATATATTATAAGTATTAAAAAATGAATGCATACTTCTCTAAAATTGTTCTAATAAATTTCAGGGTGCAAACCAGTCAGACAGTTTAACAACATTGTTCTAATGTTTAAAAAAAGTACCAAATATTCAGTCAAAGTCACTTCTCAGCTGTCCTTTAAAACTCTTGACTCCCAATGTTACTGCTTGTATATCCACATCATGTGTATACGGTCTCTCTCCTTAACTCTTTTTGCACTCTTGGCAAAATGAAAACTTCTGTCAGAGTCAAATTGAAATTTATATCAGTTTGTCAGGCACAAGCCAAAAACGATCTTACTCAACATTATTGTGATAAGTTTGCTGCCAGAGATAGAGGAGAAATGGAGGGAAGACGGAGAGAAGTGCCTCACGCTTCGCTCACCAGATAAATCCAGAAGCCAAGATTCTCCACTCTCTCCTCCATCAGAGCTCCCCAACCTGACCCTTCAAACAAGAAAAAAAAAGCCTCTTTTGTTAGGTTACTGCCTCTTTGCATAATGTTCAGCCTCAAGCGACACTGTGGTTCCAACTGCACACAATTTTCTCAGGAAAATATAATCGATCCTCCTCAAAATAGACTTGAACTGTCTGACAGTAGAGCAGCACAGTGTTAAGCAATCTGGTGGTAACGCAGATCAAACGTAGGCGTGCTGGGAATGCCTTGCCCCTCGTTTTTTTCACTTTTTTTCTTTCCAGCAGCATGGAACACTCGAGCTGAGTTTGTAATTACAGAAACACAAACCGCCTTGTCATGAACAAAACCCCAACATTAGTAGTAGCTGATATGTAGATATCATCTTACACATAATGATGTCTGAAACCAACATTGAATCCATATAATTTTTTTGATGGTGAGCCAGCGCACCGGTCACTAATTAAGATTAAATTAATTAATGTGTGCCACTGTGTTTGACACCGAGATACGAACAATTGACAAACAATTTCCTTAATTGCCTAATAATGTCCCTGATTCCCCAGTCATCTTCAGGCAAGTAAGAATGATCTGGATTTGCAAAGTGGGTGAGACACTAAGTTGTGTTTTTGTTTTTGTTTTGGAAAATAATGGTTATATCCTGGAAAGTGGGTTTAGGGGTTATTCACTGCTGCATCTGTACTCAGCCAACACATAACTGCACATATAACTTTCTCTCTCTCTCTCTCTCTCTCTCTCTATATATATATATCCCCTGAAAACTTTGTGCTCAGTAATGTTTTTAAGATAAATTTATTCAGCAAGGATGCATTAAATAAAATGAGTAAATATGTATAGAATACAGTAATAGATTTATATTTTAAATAAATAAATAAAAATCCCCAAATTTGGCACAATTACATTTGATTTACACAAAATAGTAATCAGCACAACTGTTTTCAATGATAATAATAAGAAATGTTCCAGAATTCCAAAATTTGCAGCATTGGTGAGCATATAATATGCAGTCAGTTTTAATGTGACGGTCCTAGGAGAGCAGAGCACAAAAATATGCCCCGCCCAGGAGTAGCAGAATGTCACTGAGCAGTAAAGAATGTCTTGGTAAAATGTCGAGGGGATTTAAAAACACCTGGAAACCCTGGACAAGGATTTACAAATGGCAGCAGGACTTAAATATTAACAACAACATTATCTGGGCTAAATAAATGCACCACCCCTACAGATGTCGATTTAATTGACTTGCATTCATACCTTCTTTAATATAGTTTTATCTTCAGACTTACACAAGCCTAAAACACAAAGCGTTCCAAGCACAGATATAATATTTACATTTCACTGAGACTTAACGCCATGTAGGGCTTTCAGTATCAACAGCCAGAGAAACAGTGCCAACTATTGGTGACTTACTATAAAAGCCAGATGATTCATTCACTATGTATTATGTGATTTCTCTTTACATCTTAATAAAAATAGCTTTGCATGATACGAACGGACACGGACCACATTCACACATTGTTTTGAAAGCACTGTGATGGTACAGTATGGAAGAACACAACATGTTCCCATGCACTCTGTTAGAAAATTGACCTCTTTACTTGGCTGGATATTATCCCATGGTAACCTGTAGTAATTGACCTTTGAGACCTGCACTAAGCTAACCTCTCTATAGCCTCTGTTGAAGGCCAGGTCTCGTAATAGCGGAGAGCAGGACGTCTCTCTCTTGTTCCCAAAGCAAGGTGCATTCAAGACTCTGTCACTGCCCACCTCCCTCATTGCTTGCACCTGCTAAAACATTTGAGGTATTTGCACGGCAGGGCAACACATTTGCTTTTCATTTAACCTGCCTGGCTAGATCTTTGAAGTGCAAAATGGCAGAGCCGCAAAGGTTTCTCACTCTCTCTCTATCTGTAGCTCTCTCTCTCTCTCTTTCTCCCTCCTTAATCATTTACCTCGTCGAGGCGCATTCTCTGCAGCTAACCCATCAAGCGGAAAACGAGGTTGGCCCACTGTTTTTCCCTCCCTCCTGCTCTCTGCCTTTCATTCTGACATTCTCTTTGTGGGAGACTTCATACTCAATCACAAAGAGCGGTTAGAGAGAAAGAGACGCACAGAGAGAGAGAGAGAGAGAAAAGAAACAGATCTCTGGTCTTGGCTGAATATGAATGTTGAAGCAGACAGCATGATTGAAGTGCCACTGATCAGGCTGGGATAATTATCTGATCCATCCAGGACATCCAGGTTCATTAGTGATAAACAATCAAATCTATGTGTTCCCATATTAACAGACAGCCTATGGAAGCTGACTGAACAATGAACATAACATGCTAATGATCCTAACACACTTCATAAAACTGATTACCTTTGAGTTTCTGGTGATGTTCATGAAAGCATTCATTAAATGACTTGATAATAATTTACATTGGTCTTGTAGAAGAATTTACTGATTTGCATTTTTTACACTGAAAAAAGATAAATAGTACATTTCACAATTATGTACAAAGAAATGACAAGTAACATTAAATAATAAAAAAAAAACACATTGAAGCAAAAAGGCTGATACAGTATTTTTTGTGTAAAATGTACAGTAATAAAAATGTTAGCCTAATACAACTTCCAAAAATATTTTTTCTTGTTCTTACACAATGAACATGTCGCAAGAATGAAATTATAGCAGGGTAAATATTTTTTTTAATCAATATATGTTTATATTTAAAAATACGGTTGTATTGCCATTTTGTGTAAACATAATCTGGGTCTCCGATGTATAATCTAATATTATAATCTTTTATGTCAACTACTAATATATAATCAAAATCTTAAATGCTTAACGCTTAAACTTTGACATTAGCTGAAAATATAAAATGTATTATGCATTAATGAAAACGTGGTAAATATCTCAGGATGATTTTTTTCTCTCTCTTGTACATGTCTCGCCAACGCTTAAACATATTACCTGAGATTTTAACATGCTAAATTTGCATGCTCAATTTATTGCAATCACTGCACAAGTGGACCACATCAGACCAGGCTATGGTAAAGAATTATAAATCTTGCTCTCTCTCTTTCTCTCATGCTCTCTAACACTTGTCTTTGGTTTTAGATGAACACTACTTGACCATGTAGAGACCCCCAGGGCATGAGTACAGGAGGAAATAGCTGGATTGATTCCCTCAGTGGAGGCTCTCCCCTGCTGCTATTTATTTACTGCTGTTATGCATCTCCCGCTCGCTCTCTGCGTTTCCCCTGCTCTTTAACTCTCCTTTTGTCATGTCAACCGTAACTGAAGTTACCTGTTAATATGGTCAAATCTTCTTGTTATCTATAAATCCTGAATAATGCAACAGCGGTCAGGTGAGAGCTGGGGGATGGTGAAAATCAGACGAAAAAAGGGGGCTTGAAATGAAATAAATCACACCTGCCGGCTGGTGGAAACTGGCACAGCGTTCCTTATATTACACTCAAAATTACTCCATTTGTTCCTCTAGATATTTTAATCCGTCCTGACCTCAAACTTCCCGTGAACCAGCGCCTGAACAAAAGGCCGCCCACTGTCTTCGCAGTAAATCTGTTGTCTCCTTTTCTAGGCTCTGGACTGGGGCTCATAGATCACCACTGCGCCACAGCTTGCTTCAATTTACTCAATTAACTCGGCTAAAGCACTTGTAAGTTCTGCAGATGTTGGTTTATTATCGAGGACTAAAATGTACAAGTGAGTTCAGGAGCCTGGGGTTATGGTAAGGTTGACAGAGAGGGGGAAGGGCGACCCTCCGTCTTATATTCCGATGCTGCAGCCGAGAGGATGGGAAATAAAAACGGAGAGCGATAGATCGCATCCAAAAATCTACAATCCCAAATTGCTGACATGAAGAAGAGCATTGTGAGGAAATGCTGGCGGAGAGACTACGCGACTGCTCTGTATCCTACGGAAGGGTTGGTGATTAACCGATTTTAATTGCTCTATCTCTCTGACGGAGGACTGGGCTGAAGACACTAGCGGTCCCGGCTAATCATTTCCGCTGTCGCAGCTGTTAGACTCGCAGCCTAGTGTTGCTTTATGAAACGTGCCTCTGCAGATCTTACACACATGAAATGGCTTAGTCGCTGAAACTGAATCACTCACAGATGACAAACGTTCAGAGAGTTCGTTAATCATTACGGGAGCATCTCGCCAACGCTTAAAGTTGACTTTGTTTAGCACCTTGCCTGTCCTCGAAACAAACTGTGCATTGAGACAAAGCCAGCATCTGAAAATCAATGACCCAATGTTTATACGAGTACGAATAAGCCATCTTATCTCAGCTTGACCTCCCTCGGATAAATCAAAGTCAGGGTGACGCATGGAATGTAAAATATACTGTAAGGGGGGTTTGCTAATGTTAAGCAGGTGTTGCTAGCATCGCCATAAAACATGCTGGCTGAGGCTCGCTATATTTCCTCGGTTAGCGGACTACATTTCAATTAAGAACCCTAACACATTTTGACATTCATGGAGCTTTAAAATAAGCTTTTGATACATGATTTTCCTGTGTTGGTCTGGCATGCTAACAGCAGGTTAGCATGTTTGGATGTAGCTGCTTTTCTTCATGAGCCAAGGGGGAAATTTTGCTGGTAGGGATAGCAAAACGGCTTAATGACATGGCTAATTCTGATTGGCTGCTTGTTCTAGCACAGAGCCAGTTCACACATCTTTAATAATATTGGTGGGGCAATACAGCAACAGGTTCATTAGGCTCGAGGCAGCTTTACTGCTGAGATTACATGGGATCATATCCATAGAAACTGCAATTAACAGCTTAGAAATTGGCAGCAGAAGGAAAAATTATAAGTTTATGATTCAGGCTTACAAAATCATCTGAAAGTAACAAGATTTAAAATTCCTGAAGGAAATACAAGAGCTTGCAAGATGGCAAAAAAAATGTTAGCTGTGAGGTTTCATCTAAAAAAAAAAAAATAATAATAAAAATAAATAAATAAAATAAAATAAAATAAAATTAAAATAGTTGTGCAAGTTTGAATGAAGTTTGTAAGTTTGGGCAGGATTAATATTACAAAAAGACTTCAGGTTCAGGTGTAGGACAAATACTAACCAAAATGTTTGCACAGACCAAAACAAGCTAATGTCGCTATGCTATGATGCTACTACAATTATTATATCAACTCAACACTTGTATTATCAAGTTCAGCTATTCTAAATTACATGGTAAATTAATCTAAAGCTGAGGATTAATAGATTCTGTCAGGCAGCAGCAACTGTGAGCTGAGTGTGCCAAGAAAAGCATATGCAACTGATAAATATGAAACACTTAGACTTTACAAATTACAGAAAAGTGTAGCCAAATTATTTAAGAAGCATAATTAGCAATTCCCTGCTAATGGCATTGCCTAAAAAGCTTTATTTTATGCAAACAACTGCTTAATTTAGGCTCTGAGGTGTGCATGACACTTCATCATGAAGCGAATTCAATTGTTCATCTACATGCAGCATGACAAACAGCATCTTGTTCATTATGCTCTGAGTCAGCTTGATCCAATTAGACTAGAACGGAGGCATTTGTAATCACTTCTCTTCCTACAAACCTCCACCCTCCTGTTCATTTTGTTAGTCGGAGGAAAAATAAAAGTTGTGCTTGGGGAGAACTTAGGAATACAAATGTTTAAGCTGTATTGGAAGAAAAACGGCGACCTTTCAAGGAGGGGTCGAGGATGTGGGGGTAGGATAGTAGATGGCCCTCTCACCCTTGGGCCTCTGCTAATAGGTTTTGAAGAACATGACCGAGCTCTCGCATTTCTTCAATGTCTTCCCTGTCCGCTCCTAAGGGAGTGATGGGGAAGTGGAGAAAAGTATAATGAACTCGTTTGCCTTTTTTGCCCCTTTAGCTGTCATCTAAATCACCAGTGTAGCCTAGCATGTCGCTAGTCCAACATCCAACACACACTGCACATCTTTCAGCACCCACTCAGGTCAGAGTAAACAGGCTAATTCACTTTATCACAGACTTGAAGCTCACTAAGCTTCTGGTCCTGAGTATAACTGGATTCTGTTTGAACCGTCAGACATCTTTAGTGGTCAAATAACAGAATATATCTTGATTTTTAGGCACACTAAACAATGCACCATACAATTATTCAAAATTCTGGGAAAGACAGATATTTTACTGAGGCATCAAAAATAAAATTTAGTATATATTAATGTAAATAATATAAAAATAAAATTGATGTATTTTAAAATGTATGTATTCCAGCAGCATTAACTTTATTTTCAGTGTCACCAGAGCCTTCCAGAATCATTCTAATATGCCGTTTTTTTGTTTTCATTTTGTTATTATTTTCACTGTTGCTAATAGATGTGCTGCCTTGTAACTTAGTGGTCCAGGTTCTTTAATCAACAAAAAAAAATTAACAAACAGAACTGAATCTTTTGGAAAATTATGAACGTTTTTTTACTTTTAATTTGACCAATTTGGTCCCACTTTATATTAAGTGTCCCTAATACCTGTGTACAGTACTTCCATAGTAACTAGATGTGTATTTAGTATGTAACCACAGTGTAAGTACACATCGGTACATAGTACAGTATCTACCAGTGATGCGCGGGTTGACCCGAAATGAGTGGGTGCCCGTGGCTACGAGTCATCCAAAAATATTTTTAATGATATTCGGGTCACCGTTGGTCGGGTCGTTTGAAATAAAGATGCCAATTGTAATTTATATAGTACTAGACACACTTTTCTATGAAATACACAGGCCTACACTTTATTGGCTAAATTACTGGCGCGAAGATGACGCACAAGCTCAGTCTGCATGTAGAGATCGAGGCGGCAAGAGAAAAGGTGAAGACTGGGGAGTGGAAGCTCCGCAAATATACAAATAGAAAGAGCAAAGTGTGGGA
>JAUCMU010000026.1:6825804-6858388 GCA_032275025.1 Enteromius treurensis | reverse complement strand
CGTGAAAGCTGAGCGTCCCGTGTTCGTAGACCGTGCGCGCCATCCACTGACATCCAGGGCGCCGTTTCTTCCTGCGGTACAATCCGCGTGAGGGGAGACGACAGGGGAGAGATCCACAATTTAATTTCGTGGTGTATGTGACACCAAAGGCTTAGGGGTCGTTCACATGCAGCACTATTTCATTGATAATTTATGAGTTATGTGCTAGCCACTGTACTGGTCAAACATTTGGACATATTATCTTTTTTAAATATTTTAAAACTCAGTCATTTTGCTCATAAAGCCTTCATTTATTTGATTAAAAATACAGAACAAAAAAGTTATATTTCTATATTTAAAATAATGGTTTTATTTTGTAATAATGTTTTCATGATGTAAAAAAGGGTGTGGCCATTTGTATATTCTATGGTTATAGCTTCCAGTCTCATCTGCGTCCAGCTATTTTTAGCTGTACAAAACAAAAAATGTGTGTGTCTTATCATATTATTTTACTGTTATCTTAATTATGAATAGTGCAGTGGTTTGTAGTGCAAAGCAATTTTACCATTGTTGTTCTCCTCTTTATTTACCTATAGCATTTGAAACGGGAAGCCTCATCCATAGACTTACTTCCACAATTTTGTTTTAGCTCTTTCCAGATACATTAGCTAGCTTTTGAAACGGTGAAGCTAAAAAGGGTCATTTGTCACTCTTAAGCATCTCCTGAGTGGAATAAAGTGAGCGATATTTGTGCAGATTGCAGTCCCAGTGGTTTTTGCGGTTCTGCACTTCAAACATGCTCGGCCCCGGGTCGCATGGGGCACCTGTAGCTCTCTGAGAATGATGGGATGAGGTTTGGGTTTTTTTTCCCTTCTCGACTGAGTTCTGGAGACTCTTATCGAGATGAATTGAACCCATTTGCTGCTAAATGGTGCGTGACATGGCATGTGATTTGCAGGCTTTTTGTTACGTTGCGACGGCCTCTATCTATCGTTACAACTTGGCCAGGTTGATCCCGACAACCTGAGACTTACCATACGAGCAGTGAAACGAGAAGAGCGCAGAAATGCGAATCAGACAAAATAATCATTGTAGGCTCAAAGCGGGACTGAGGTCATGCATAAACACCTGGTATGGATCACTTTTTGTTGAGGAAGAGAATTTGAGCTCAATTTACTACAGTTTTTACTAAATGCAAAACTCTTGTTGAAGCTTAGTGATAAGCACACGTTCACCCTGTTTTCTTCGTTACATTTTCACAGTACTTAATAAAAAAGCAAATGAAGAAATGCACTACTCTTTACTAGAACGCAAAACAATCCTGTGATAAAGTCAAATCTGTGAATGTATTACTAAATTAATGTTGCTGTGAAATGAATCCAGAGGAGGCAAACTGTGATTTCTAATTACCACATTAAGTCTCGCTGCTTTGGAGAGAGAAGGGTGGTTGTTTGTATTAGGGTACTTACCGTCAAGTCCTTCCATTTAGCACACTTTTCAACCAATAAACCATTACATACACCATTAAAATGAACTTCAGTTGAAGTAAAAGCTTAAATCTAATCACAGCAGCATTTCTGTTGCATCCAAGGCTTCGTCTTGTCCCACGCAGCCTGGCTTTAACATAAAGTCTGTTCCATTTCACAGGTTTCGGATTAACATAACATCTTTTGAATATATAAACTGTAAAAAAATCTGTAAGCTGTAGAAAATATATTATAAAAAAGGGGATGGGGGAGCTCTAGTCACAAGAACTTTACCATAAAATATACAGCAGCAACATGAAAGGTCACACAGAGACCTTTGGGAATGTCAATTTATGGTTTTTCACCATAAATTGTAAGATGATTTATTGTTTTTCACTTCTAAAGCCTGTACATTTAACAAAACTTTACAGTATGTACCATTACAACTGTTCTGAATATACTGTTAGAAACATAGCATTTTACAGTGTTTTACCGTTAAGATTACAAGTTCCACAAAAGAAAGAATGGCTTGCAGGTTTTAAGCAATTAAAAGATAACTAGCTATTCCCCTAAAATCTCAAATCTCTTTGGAAAGTGATCTTTTCATCTGTGTCCTCCTCAGAAAACATCTGCAACAGAAAGCCAGACAGGTAGTTTAAGAGTTGATTGGTCATGGATGGTTTTCTCTCTCTTTCTAACTCTCTCTCTCTCTCTCTCTCTCTCTCTCGGTTGGTTGCTGAAAGCCCAGAGGCTAGTATTTCACTGATTACAGAGTGGCCATATGTGAATGGTTGTTTGTGTATTGACAGAACAAAGGAAACGCAGGCTCTAAGGAGGTGTTAGACAGGGGAATGGATCAGACCCGCCCATAAAGTGCTCGGGAGGGGGGGACCAGACTAGTCCATTGAGTTCAAGCTGGTTTCAGCTAGCTGAAGGGTAACACACAGTACACCTCCAGCACACTTCTCAGAAAACTCTGCTAATCTGAGTGTGTGTGTTTATGCACAGGGGTGAGATGGTGTAAGAGAATACACCTGAGACTGCGTCAATTCAAACCAAAGAATATGGCTCGTTCCAGTGTTGTCTGCTTTCCCGAACAAAGCTTCTCTGTTTTAAACAGTAAAGTGCCCTTAGATGACCCAAGCTGGAAGCAAAGGTAGTGTTTACTGTAATCGGAGATACTGTTTTTATATAATTGAGCATTGTGAGGACAAGGCTTCTGTTCAGGACCGGTGGGTGACACTACTTCATTGTATTTTATTAAATGGATGATGTAAACAAGGTTATCTGGCTCACGTCCAGACCCAAGTAATTCTCTGACTGACAACGCAAATTTCGTCCGTCAACGCTTCAGAAGTTTCGACGCTTTATTGCCTCATTGCGAAGATTGAAGGCGTCACGGTGTAATTACAGCAATCAAATCACTTACGGTGTCCAATTTAGTACATTTCACGTTTAACCCATTGTATTTAAAGCGCAACACAAGACTTAATTCGCCAGCACAGTCCGGCCTCCGCCAAAGTGCCAAAGAAACCTGCTGTTCCCAAACCAATTACTCTCTCCAGTTTGAAACATCTACTCTATTGTGACAAGCTCTGACAGCCCGGCTCTTTAAAATCTATTAAACTCCACTCTGCAAAAACGACTGTGGAATAATTAAGGAGTGCCGAGTTCACCGAGCCATGGAAATTGATGCAGTCATGAAAATAAAAACATATGTTAGCAGCTAGTGGCAAGGGAGCCGTACCGAGTGTTTATGACGTTGGACGGGGAACGTAGAGCAAGAGGGGAAATATCATCATTAGCACCACGCTGCGCAGCCTTCTCATGGGCCGCGCTAATGCCTTCTATGCGCGGGGCCAGGATTTGCACCGCACTGACAGAGCAATTATCAACTTCGGTTGCCAAGGCAGCGTCACCTCCTCAGACCCATCGACCACGACATAACCCCCCCCCAACTGACCTTCAAACGCTCCTCACCCCCCACACACTCTCCTGTTCCCACCCACACACCTATCCAACATCACACACACTGCGTCCTGCACTTCAGTGGGCTACTAAACGGTTCCATGCAGTTGACGTGTGACGGGGGACAAATTAGGAATGCGTACACACCCACAAAGCAACATCAAGGCTTTGATTCCTCCACACACCCTCTCTGTCACCTTCAGAGTCCGACACGACTTGACCCTACAGCGACCTACCGGTGGTTTGAAACCTGGGATTGACCATTGCTGAGCATTAGAATAAAGGCAAATACGTATGCCGTAATCTACATTGATTTATTCCACATTCTTAATCCTACCCTAAATTTAAAGGAACACGCCACCTTTTTTAGAATAGACTCATTTTCCAACTCAGCTAGAGTTAAACAGTTTTCGAATCCATTCAGACGATCTCCGGGTCTGACGGAGCACTTTTAGCTGTAGCAGCACAGATCATTGAATCTGATTAGACCAGGAGCATCCAGCTCACAAATGACCAGAGTTTCAATATTTTTCCTATTTAAAACCTGACTCTTCTGTTGTTACTTCATGTATTAAGATCAACGGAAAATGAAAAGTTGCGATTTTCTAGGCCGATGCGGCTAGGAACTATACTCTCATTCCTGCCTGGTAATCAAGGAGCAGGCTCAAGGATTTTACACAGCTACTGAAAATGCTGTGAACTATTTTCAGACGCTGCATGATGTTATTGCGCCTGCTGCACCCATGGTACAGCAGCAAAGTTCCTCGATTATTATGCTAGACGTCATTACATAATTTTGCTATTGGTCTAATCAGATATCATGATCTAAAGGGTATTTCTACCTACATATTTCTACCTAAAGTGTGCATATTTGTACCTAAATGGTTCATATTAGTAGCTTTTGAAAACGTATTGCCCCACTGACATCTTTTAAACGTTTTTTCTGAGAGTGTACACAGTTATTTAAGCCACAAATGTCATGTTTTGTAGAGAATCCTTTACGCTTTATAACCTCCAAACATTGCCTCTTGGTTCTTAGAAGCCTCTGTTACTTTTTCACTGGAATCTGAGCCCATATCACTAGATCACTGATAATCTTTGGTTTCTGTGTTGCCACTGCTTTCTTCAAATCCCACAAAAGATTTTAAGTGAGATTACAATCTAGAGACTGAGCTGGAGAGATTACACAGATCATTCTAGAACCAATCTCTAAACTACACGCTCGGAAATAAAGGTACAAAAGCGGTCACTGGGGTGGTACCCGTTAGGTTCAAATATGTACACTTTAAGTATTAATCTGTACCTTAAAGGTACCAAAATGGTACCTTTATTTCTGAGAGTGTAGGTTTTGATAGATTTGGATGCATACTTGGGGTCATTGGCCTTGCTTGATCTTCAAGCTTCAGTCTGTACACTGAAGGTATGACATTATCTATGCCCTGACACTTTTAAGGATTCATGATGTCTTTCAAATGGTCAAGATTTTCAGTTTGCCCGTTCTGGTCATAAACCTTGCTTTTTCACATCAGACATACTGATAATCTGTGGGTTCAGAAGTTTCGGTTTGGTCGTACGTACCACTCATACTCCACAGGTTTATCCAAATTTCATTTAGGTTTGCTTTTTTATGATGTTCTTGTTTAAGAGTGCCGTTCAGTGAGGTGTCCAGGCATGAAGGCCATCCTTGTTTAGTGTTTTATAGTCTTTGGCAATAAGTGTTTTTTTTTTCTTCTTCTTCTTCCTCTTTTTTTTTCCTTTTTCTCAGCTGAAATTATTGACCTGAATGGAAATATTATTTTTGTGCACAACTCGGACAGTTTTCTGTGGAGAAATACGTTTTAGACTCATGAATGATGCTGCCAGTTGAGTCTCTCGAAACTTTTTGTATTTTGGAAATGTTCTTGTAGCCACAGACTGTCTAAAAATAAAGACTTAGTATTATATTATATTAGTATTGATTGTTTAATGCAAAATCTTTACCATCTATGGGCTAATGACACAAACGGTTCTTTATAGTGGAAAAAAGGTCTTTAGTTCATCACATTAAGAAAAATAATTGTTTTCTGAGAACTGTTCACTGAAAGCATCTTTAGAGAACCCAAAATGACCCTATTGCTTCTATTATTAAAAATCATAAAATAATGCAATAATCAAAATTAGTAAAACGTATTTACCTATTTTCAAGAGTATAATTAAACAATATATTGTATATAGCTTTTTTGAGAGCACTTTAGTCTTTTTTTGGCCATTTCTGCTACTCAGCATTTGCACATTCAAGTGGTAATTCTATGTAGCACCTCATTAGCATTAATTAGTGATTTAAAAACAGCAATATCTAATAATTATGACACAGCTGTGTTATAAAAAATACGACATTATATACTGATTTCACATTTATTATGCCACTAAATGGGTTTCAAATTATGGTGAAAATTATAATTATGTGAACAAAGTAAGGAGAAACAAGGTAAAATATTTGACAAAATTGTTGGTAACACTTTACAATAAGGTCCCATTTGTTAACATTAGTTTATTATTAACCTTTGTTAATGTTAGTTAATGAAAATACAGTTGTTAATTGTATCACAGTGCATTACCTAATGTTAACAAACACAAATGGTGATTTTAATAATGCATTAGTTAATGAAATTAACATTAACTAAGATTAATAAATGTTGTAGAAGTATTGTTCATTCTTAGTTCATGTTTACTAATGTTGTTAACCAATATTAACTTATGAACCTTATTTTAAAGTGTTACCAATTTTTTACATATGTGTTATGCATAGCAAAAATAGGTCAATTATTATTGTTATTTTTTGGTTTAATTTTGATTACGGATAAACCTTTGAATCCATTGGTCAAGGCACTGATGGAGTTCTTTCTCTTCCCACACTAGACTCAGAAAGCCCATCAGATATCAATCAGCCAATTAGGTCTCTCCATCACCTTCAAATTCAATAGGACACAGATGCTGTGACTCCCTCCATCTATACGTTTGTGTCAGAGATGAAAGCGGAAGCAGGGAGGAAGCTGGGTGTGTCGGAGGTGTTCTGACACTAATGTGGTACACTGGGCTTTACTTCCAGAACTGTGAAGTTACTCTGTCAAGCTTTAAAAGGTCTTGTAAAGCCTTTGAACAACTGTGTGTGACCTTTTTTCGCCTGCTTTATTAAGCTTCAGGGACACAGAAGTTGCGCAGTGTTGCAAACTTTCATTACACCGATGCACCGAGGACATACTGTTTTTATTATTTTTTTAGGCCTCGTTTCTGTGCAGAATGCCTTGATCTGACATATTTATCTTTTTTTAATGCATTCTATCCTGTCATTAAGCCGCTTTGACTAATGATCCTTTGTTGTTTAGTTAAATCACTCCTCAGTCCACTTAACCGCTGCACATACAAAGCGTGACCCACTTTAAGGTTTAGCTGTTTTTCACAAGTTAAATGTGTGATGAAGAGCTCTCCAGCTATCCCAGGAATAACTGCTGGAATCTATCGCTCATTCGTTTTGTCTTTATTCTTCCAAGTAGTGCAATTCTAATAAATAACAAGGACAATTTAAACACAACTATGTCTATGCTTCACATAGACAAATGAATTTGGCCCTCGCCGTAGCACAAGTTGCACTTGGAATCCGCCACGTGAATAATTAATACCGCATAAGACAGATGCGCTATCCAAAGCTTTGAATATTCAGAAAGATCTAGCCACTTCCGAATTCAAGAGAATGCCAGAGTTGAACTTCCTATTCGTTAGATCTGCGCGTCCCAATCTCTGCCTTGTTGCAGGAAATGTTCTGGAGGTTGTCATATTGCCAAAGCCTCCCTTGATCTTTTTTGGATGATGATGGACTAATCTTTGTGTTCGCTTCTTCATTGAAACCGCTTTTGTTTTGGTTGTTCCCAAATGGATAATTGTGAGCTTACAGCATGGTCCAGGTGATCCACTTCAAAGGAAATTTATTTTACTCTACATCGGCCTTCCTGATTTATAGGTTAGTGTTTTATTTTTATACATTATTTTATTATTTTGGATTATATAGGAGCTTGCATGCATGAAATAAGCAAATGCATGCAAAACAAGATAGAGCACATGCTAAAAGGAAGAAAGAAGAACAATAGGATTAAATTTGGTGTGTTTTTTATTTTTATTTTTATTTATTTTTTTTGACTACCTTCTTATGGAATGCTCCAGGTCAGATTTGAAAGCAGTTCATCCAAGTCATAATAGATATGGACACCAACAGGGGTCGTTTGTAATAGTTTGAATAAGCAAATAAATGTCAGCTGGACCGTTTTGTTTTACATCACATGCTTTGTTGGTTTTTAACCTCTAAAATAAATCCAAGCTGTGCTTTGTAAGTTATTTCCGTGCAAATGATAGATTACGGTAAAACACCGTAGAGCATTAATGTAAATTAGTAAATGTTTCTTTTTACTCTGATCACTGCTGAGAAAGGGGCTGTTGAGGGAATAAACTTGCAGCTGGCAGGGGGCATGTTCAGAAGACCTTGTAAACACATTCACACCTCTGATGCATTTCAATACCAGATGACTTATAGCACAATATTGAAAATTCGAGTTCGACAAGCACTTGCATTTCAATGCTGTCTGAGAGGAATCAACAAACACCACCAATAAAACACTTTCAGCTTTGGGAAGATGACAAATGAGCTGAATGAGGGTAATCAGAGAATGGACATTTTTTCTTTTCTTTCTTTTTTTTTCTTCTTTTTTTAAATACTTGCTTTTTATATCATCAATAATTACTACATCTTAGGAATTTAGTTTCCACCTCTACCTCAAACAAATGAATACAGATGTAATTATTACTTTTTAAAATGCCATTCGATTGGTCGTTGTGCGATATGAAAATCATTAAAAAAACTTTAATAAAAAAGAAAAAAAAAATATAATTAAATTATATAAAATTGTAATATATAATACATGCATAAATGTACACAAATTCTAGATTCATTAATTATAATTATAATTATAATTATTATTATTTTACAAAAATGTAAGAAATCATAAAGACTATATTTTAAAGAATTTAGGCATGTTAAATACCTGTTTTTTAAATATATAATATTTCTCCCTTTTATCATCTCTGACATGCTTATTTGTCTTTGATCCATGTATTAATTAACGATTATTTTAATGATCATTATGATTTTAATTGATACTTTAAAAGTAATTAAAACAATATTTTGATTTAATAACTTATTGAAACTTAATGACCTTGGCTCATATTAGCAGCAGTAGTATGCATTTAAGCTTTTTTTAAAAGTAAGTGTAACGCCTCTTTCTCTTTACCCCATCAGATGAGAATTTGGTTATCTCAACACAGCGTGTCTGGTTTTGCTCAACTGAAATGCACCTGTTTACGAGTTCGTATGTGAAATCCGCAAGATTCCAATCGAATCTACGAAAGAGTTTAAGAATCTACGAGAAGCGCGAATGAAACTGTGCTCAGACAGAGTAAAGACGCATTCCGCGCACCGATGGACTCTCTCGGATCACCCTATCAGGTGCAAAACCACTGACAGGTTTCCACCCACCACCAACCCAAAACCCCTCAGTGCGCTTCAGCCCTCCTCGGCATACAGACAGACAGTCCCGTACCATCACCCAGCGCTCTTCCAGGATTTGCCACGGGTCTGTGCGCCTTTTATGTACAAGCGACTCGGATAACAGTGAAGCAACAACTAGGCTAAAGAAGAGACTTCTAGCCGTAACTCATCTCTGCTTACTTTTTGGGAAAGTTTTCCCTCTCCAAACAATGGACACGGGAAGCTGGGTACGATTCACGTAAGGTGTGCGCTTTCAGGTGACTTCTGCAGGTACGAACGGAATTTATCTTTTCATCTCCTATACTGGATCAAGAGTAAGCACTAAAGGTCGCAGATTTTTCACCGAGGAGGAGACACCCCGCTTCAGCCTTCCTTACCAATTCAATCTTTGCGCGCTTTGGCGAGAGAGCGCAGCGCGCGCGGACCGCGGACAAGCGGGGACATCACGGGGAAGACTCTGATTTGCGTTTATTCCGCTCTTTTTCAAACAAGAAACAGCCTCATGCTGCTTCCAGCGGCACATTTACACTTCCTTCATCTCTCTTTTCCTTGGGATTGCACCTCTCCTCCGGGATTTTGTGTGTGAGACAGTGGCGGGTCTCTGCGCGGCACTTACTGGAGCGGTAAACGCTGGAAACAGGTGTATTTGACCAAGATGTCTGGTCTGCCGTCAAGGTTCATCTACGTGTAAGGAATATTCTTTATACTTTATTTGATTCACGCTGAGTTCGTACATTCTTGCCAATAGAAGTCGCTCAAAGCCAGGTTTAAGATGAACTGCTACATTTTTATCTGCTGTAATTGCTTGTGATTCACCCCTCCTTACTTCCCTTCTGTCTCTCCCTCTCATTCTCTTTCTCTCTCTCTTTCTCTTTCCAGGTGTTTACATTTTCTGGTCCTCTACTTCCAGTTGCAGGTAAGTCTGGCTGTTTGACTGTCGTCATGAATCTGGATTAAGGCAGGGATTATGAGGATGTGCCGCCGGTGCGCAAACACAAAGCTTGTTTAATTTGTTGTCTTAAGGTTTTTGGAAACACAGGCATGGGAAATCTACACCCCAGAGGCTGTAAAATCAAAACGAGTTTTTGGATTTGTTGGTGGTCTCGCCATAGGAATTGAATTTATTTTTCTCTAAAAACTCTGTGGTTTCCTTTTGAGCTTTTTTTGTGTTTGACCATGAATCTAGTCATTTATAAATAGTCATAATTGTTTCCGTCCAGAATAGTTATTAAACTCAAGGTTTGCCAAATGTCACGATGAATACTAAAATAAGCGATTTACATTTTATGAACTCCGTGACCTTTTACTGGAGATCAAATGCATTGTATGCGTGAGTGTGCGCGCGGGTGTCATACTTATTTCTTGGAGGTGAACATTGACCATAATATAAAACTAAAATGACATTAATTGCATATTAAAGATGAATAGGATTAGACTGAATAAAAAACGTATAAAATAAACATATCATTGCTACAGCAGTGTGTATGTATATTAAGCAATATATCACGATTAATTGTTAAAAGTTTTTGTTTGTGTAATATATATTTATTATGTGCACAAACATTTATATTTATAGATGTTTGTGTATAAGTATATTTATATTTATACAACTTATATTATAAATAAATAAATATATTTAATATGTAAATATAACCTATTTTTCTGAAATATATACATGCATGTGTGTGTATTTATACATATCTACATAATAAATAAACGCAGCACATATACATATACTATGTAAAAAAAAAAAACGTTTAATTTTGGATGCGATTAATCGACAGCACCAATATATGATTAACTTAAATAATATTTTAAGTATACAGTAGTCAACATTTGAAGTGGATCATAAAAGTTAATCAAAGTTGTCCTAAGACAAGAATAGGTATTGTTTTTGACTTTAGAACAACTTTGATGAAACTGTATACTGTATATATATATACAGGTATGCTTATATAAGTATAAAGCCTACATTTGTAGTGTGCATAGTAGTAATGCATCTAAAAAGCCTAAGAAGTGCCCCCCCCTTTCAAAAGCTGTTAAGGTAAGACTAGCTGCAATCTCAGACTCTCCCAAGACTTTGAGGAAGGTGACTAATCCTTTGAATTCAAACGACAAAATATACCTAACACATAAGTAATTAGATATCTGCAGTTCCTTAAATCCGTCTTTACTGACAGATGTACATTCCTCACAAGGCGGGAACGGCTTAATGAGAGCCTTTTTTCTCCTGGCAAATGGGTCAAGGCATTGTGATTATAAAACTTGCATCAGAATGTCGTAATAGAAGGGGGCGATCACCGCTCAAACCAGGAAACAAAAGCCACCGCTTTGAAGAAAACGAGACCCATGTTGGTTATATAATTCTGTGCGTTCAGTTTTGTTCCAAAGCACTTGGCACAAACAAGGCTTTAGTGTGGCAGGGATGACAGTAGTTGTTCTTCAGGTCATTGACAGACGGAGTACAAGTATCACTTGCTTCTACTGCTAACCGTGGCCTTTGCTGTTGTTGTAGGTTCTCCTTGAAAAAACAAACAAAGTTGTTATTAAGGAGATGCAGTGAAAGACGGCGTGATAAGCACAGTTTAAGTGGCGGTGCACTGAAGCGTTGTTTCCTGAGATGCATCCTGCGCAGAGAGTGGTGTCTGCAGATAGGGCCTATCTGACATGCAAGAGTGCTCGGGACGGGGCCGGGCTTTTGAAGTCGCAGTGAGATTCGTTTGCCTAGGTTGGCTTTGAAGGGAGTCAGGCGGCGTGATAAAAATGTTTGGCCGTGGCTCGTTCCCTGCATAGGCATGCCCTCTGCCTTCCCGCTCCCGTCCGTACGCAACTGTCTACAAAACACACCTCTGTGTCTGAGTAGATGGCCAGATTTCGGAGTAAATCCTTCCGAGGAGAGGCTCAAGAGTTGCATCTCTCTGTTTTTCTGAGCTTAAATTGGCCAAGACCTTAGAATTAACCTTGATTCTGTGTTTAACTGTGTTTAACTGCTTGATTCTGTTTAAATTGTGTTCATCTAGGAAAATAAAATGGATAACAACAAACTGAGTTACTTCAATTAACTCAGTTGTTTTTTCTAGAAGATATAAGGGTATCTAACTTGAACTATTATGTGTGTAGCTGTTTCACAACTAGGCTGTGAAATGTCCTTTGGTTTGTTGAACACTGCTGATCTGCAGATCTTTAAAAGTTATTGTTAACGTTCAGGATTCAGGATGTAATTTTACATTCAAGCCACTATGAACGATCACCTTTTTGCATAATTCTATATGACTGTCCTAAATGCAGTTATGTTTTTTGTTTATTATAGCATACATTCAAAGGTCCTCTCAAGTATATTTATCAATAAATGCTGTGTATGGCATCGTTTGAAAGTCTGGGGTCAGTAAGTGTTTATTTTTTATGTATTTATTTTATTTATTTATTTTAAATATACAGTATGCCACCATTTGAACGTTAGGGATCAGTAAAATTTAAATTTTTCTTATTTTTGTTTATTTTATTTTGTTTTATTTTACATTGTTTATTAAATAAATTAATACTTTTATTCAGCAAATATGTATCAAATTGATCAAAAGTAGCAATAAAGACATGTATAATGTTGTTCTTTTGAACTCTCCATTCCTCAAAGAATACTGTAAAATACATATATATATATATATATAAATTATTAAATACGTACGGTGTACATCTTAGGACATCCTCAGACCTCAGTCATAAAATGAAAATGCGTCATGCCTCAGACTAAAAGGTCTTTGTCAATGGACCAAACGGCATTGTGACTTAAGTCTGAAAGGCTTCAGGTCTTGGAAAAATGACGTCCGGTGTCAGGTCTCGTACAATCAGGCTTAGGGTAAAATGGCATCAGACAAAAAGTCATCAGGCGAAACGGACTCAGATGGAGTGCGACGTGTTGCATTGCCCCGCCCATGTGACGTCACATGCATGCAGCCCAAGCACCACCCCTTTGCATGGGCTGCATGCGTGTGACGTTTCGCCTGATGACTTTTTGTCTGATGACTTTTAACCTGAGTCCATTTCACCCTATGCCTGATTGTACGTGACCTGACACCGGACGTCGTTTTTCTGAGACCTAAAACCTTTCAGACTAATTCACGATGCAGTTTTGTCCATTGACAAAGGCCTTTTAGTCTGAGGCATGACTCATTTTAATTTTAATTTTTACATGATGTACACTGTAATTAAGTTAATAAATAAAAACTTTTTTTAACACATTGACAACAATATTATTGCAAAATTATGTGAAACTGAAGACTGCACTAATTTCTGCTGAAAATTCTGCTTTGCAGCACAGGATTAAATCTTATTTGTAAATATATTAAAATAAAAAACAAGTATTTTACATTGTAATAATTTTTCCCAAAATATTACTGATTTTACTGTAATTTTCATCAAATAAATGCAGCCTTGGTGCGCATAAGGAACTTCTTTCGAACACATTTAAAAAAACCTGACTTGGTTTTCTGAATATTGTTTTCATCAATATTTTCAATCTCTAAATTTGCTTTTTAATTATCTTGGGAAAAAGATTAATAATCGCATTGTTTTCAAGTGATTTTCTTTTGTAATTCCTACATTAATGGGTTAATTTAGCCAGTTGTGTCATGCTGATGTATTTCTTAGCAGTCTTGCGTTCAGCATGAATCTCTATGGAAGTATCTTTCTCAACTCTGTTGAAAAGATTTTTTTCTTTTTTTGTACTGTGCGCTGTGCTTTCCCCCTCATGCTCCCTAAATGTCATTAATTAGCTGAGGTTAAAATAACATGGAGTGGAAGCATGTAATGTGAGCGTAATTAACCACCTGAGAGAAGCCACATAAAAGCTCATTACAGGATAATTACCCCTCGTTTCAGCCCGTGAGAGTAGTCTTGGCTGGGACGGAGATTCCAGGGTTTTAAGAGGTATATGTTTTCCTCACATATGGAAAGAGGACAGAAGAGGAGGGGGAAAGATAGGAGGATATTGGATGAGAAGTGGATTGGTGATTTTCATACAAAGCCTCGGGTGATTGTGAATGTGAGCGACAGAAGATGCCATGGCAAGCTATATTGTATTTTATTATGTTAGTGCTTTATGTGTTTGTGTGTGTGTACCAGTGCAGCAGTCTTCACTTGTGTGCATGTACTTCCCATACTTACAGGTGTGTATGTGTGATTTATGAGTGTGATTCTTACCTTAGGCAGATATTTGTTTGATGACAGAGTTGGATCTTTCAGGTGGATAATTGCTGGAGACTTGCTTGTGGAAATTGAAAACTTGACTTCTCTGTGTAGCTGCAGGCTCAGCGTATTCAGATGTTTTATTTAGTGAGAGAGAGAGAGAGAGACGGGCACTAAAACATGCAGGAATCACTCTAAACTGAACTTCCATTGAATGTGTTTATTGCTTGAAACTAAGTCAAGTCACCTTTATTTATATAGGGCTTTGTACAATACAATCTGTTCGCAGGAGTTAGTAACATAATCAATTATGCAAAGCATTTTAAAATATGAATAAATGTAAGTTTCTGCTGTAAAATCAGTTTAGTGTTGCTTCAACATGAAGTACAAATTTTTACGCTATTTACTTTGTACACAATACACAGTCTTATTTTGACTGTTTTATCCCAGCATGTTTTTTCTAAAAAAAAAGTGTTGTCATAATTTTTCGGCAACATGAAAAATTGCTTTTCCTCTGAAACGACTAGCACTGTTCTGGCATGTAGTGGAAACTTTCCAGTCAATTCCCAATTGATTAAATCCCATCTTCTTGTTGGACACAATGAAAGTAAATCAGTTATTAATGCTGTTTGAGGCACAGAGGATTAATATATATTTTTTTTTGCTGAAAAGGCCAGTCAGTGTCCATGCACCTCAGTATTTAAGTGAACATTTCCCAAATTATCCACAGGTAATGTTTTTTTTTTTTTTTCTCATTCAAAAACTGAAGTGCATAAGACCAGGGCTGCCTTTCCCGAAAGCATCGTAAACAATGGTGACAACGGTTCTAGGATCACTTTAGGCTTAAAATGCTTTTAGGAAACAAATCTCAGATCAATGAAGCCTACGAGCAATCGAATCCAAAACTAAATACAAAACCTGTGCTAATTACAAGACAAAAAATGAATCCATTCCAAATCCAACTGAAAGCATAAAGCAGTTTTTAAAATGCATGCAGTTAAAAGTGAATCAAGAAATACATCAACACATTTTGTTCTCGCTGGTTCTAGGAATCTCACCAGAGTTCCGCCGACTTTCGGTTCTACATCGAGAACCACACCAGAGACGACGTGAGTCGGAAGCAGGTGCGGATATATCAGCTCTACAGCCGAACCACTGGGAAACACGTGCAGATCCTGGGCAAGAAGATCAACGCCAACGGAGACGATGGGGGCAAGTACGGTACGGGAGTGTTCCTGTGCTCTGGATAAACCAAGCAGAAGAACCTGTAACATTTGACTCAGTTTGTAGTTTGCTTTTGAACTCTTAAGGCAGAATCATCAAAAAAGAAATTTTGTGATCAGTTAGTCACCCATATGTCATTCCAAACATGTATGACTTTGTTGGGTAAATGTGCTATTTTAATAGTAGGTTATATAACTGAGCACAATAAATCGTTATTCACTGAAAGTAAGTCAGCTGCTGTGGAAGCATCAATGGCTATTTTCATGCTCATAAAAATTCAGTTTTAGGTCTATAATTAGGTTACAGCCATATTCTGAATATAATATTTACTGTCCTGTACAATATTTATGTTTATGACGTTTACATACCATTTATATTGGCGGGCATTAGAATATTCCTTAATCTGACAATCCAATTGTGGCATGACTCAAATATTGTACGATTCATATCTGAATATTATTGTGCGTGTCATTGGAGTTACACTGAACGAATCATTGAACAAATTCAGACACTTCTACTCCACTCATTGAACTCTCAAGAACAGATCTTCAGTAAAAACATTGTGTCTGTGTATTTCTCACACTGTCAAGTAAATTGGACCATTTTTATGAAACTCTTTTTGTCAAATTCAACAAGATGAAATAAAGTCATACAGGTTCAGAATGACACGCAAGGGTGGATAAATGATTAAAGATGTACTATGCCTTTAACGCAGATATATTCTTATGCTGCATGTTTTCAAGTCTTCCTAAATGTCTTTATTTGTTATTTAAATCTCTGATCGTGAGCGTGCTTTAATCTGTTTTCTGATTTTAATACATAGAATCATTAAATCTGCCTTCTAAATAATTAATTTAAATAATGCACTCCAACATAAAGGTCTGGTTTTACAGACAGGTCCTAGACTAAATCAGGATTAGGCCATTTTTCAACTAGGACATTTAAGTATTTTTAAAAACATGCCATGTGCATCTTGAGACAAAGCAAAGACATGTTTAAAGATCAGCCAGTGCAAGTTTCATTCAGTAGAAACAGCTCAGATTTACATTTTAGTCATGGACAAGGCTAAAGCCTTGTCTGTGAAACCGTGGGGAAGTGTTTAGTACTCTCCATTAGCTCCATTTATCCTATTTTACTCTGTTTAAATACTCATTTTACTGTGTTTAAAACCAGAGAATTCCATCTAGGCCTGCTAATATCATATCTAAGATAAACTTCTTCTCTTTAACATCCAACCTGAGCTGTTATTAATCAAAATGTATCAAAGTATAAACAAGACAAAAACCTCAGAACTGATGGGCAGCGTGCCCCAGCGGTACGAGTGTGAGAACAGAGACTCGGAGTGAAGATAAACACCCTGAATGCTGCACTTAACTTTGCCGACTGATACAAGCATGTTTATATTTCAGTCTTGTGCTCGTTTGTGTCAGTCAGAGCTGCTCAGCATAAAGATTCCACAACAGACTCCATAAAGCTCTAGTCCTGGATTCCTATACCTGCGTAATCCTGTTTTCTAATATAGTCTTATCATTTCTGGATGTTTCTGTTTGCGTCTTTTTGTTTGGAGCTTTATTCCTTTGTTTGTGCTTAAAGGTAGAATTCACCCAAAAATGAAAATTCTGTCATTAATTATTCACTCTAATGTCGTTCCAAGACTTTAAGACAAAATGAAGTTATTTTTGATGAATACTGAGAGCTCTCTGACCCTCCGTAGACAGCAAGGATCCTCACACGATCGAGGCTCAAAAACGGAGCTTTAAAGTGCTATAAACGATACACCTATCTAGTGAAACGATCGGTCAAAAAGTATATGCTTTAAAAAGGCAGATGTACTGAGTCAGTATTTACAAATAGTTGAGAAGGAGGACTGTTCAAAAGTTGTTGAATGTTCAATGACACACATTCAAATGTCTCTGTTTATTGTTTAAAATGGTCAAATTGTGACTTTAAGACTCGGTACTTATGCCTACATCTAGCATGACCTTTTCAACACAATGTTGTATTACGCTAATGGCGGAAAAGAGCAAGACGAGCTTATGAGTTTATAAAGCGTATACATTTTATATATATATATATTTTTTTTAAATGACCGATCGTTTCACTAGTTAGGACCCTTATTCATCGTCTCGTATCGTTTATAGCACTTTGAAGCTGCATTGAAACTGTAATTTTGACCCTTGATCGTTTGAGTCCACTGAAGTTTACTATATCCTGGAATGTTTTCATCAAAAACCTTCATTTGTTTTTGATTAATTAAGAAACACATACACATCTTGGATGGGGGTGTACATTTTCAGGAAATTTGAATTTGAATGTGAACAAATCCTTAAATTTGTGTTCTGAAGATGAACAAAGGTCTTATGAGTTTGAACGACATGAGAGTGAGTTATTAATAACAGTATTTTCATTCTTTTTGGGTGAGTATGGAGAAATTATTTAATTTGGGCTGATGTTTTTTGTGTTACATTAGGTAAACACTGGGAAGCTGGATCCAAAATATTCAATTTTGAAGGCATAGTTCACCTAAAAAGATAATTTACTGATATTGACCTTGCACATTTATTCAAAGTTATTAAGATAACTATGGTGAATGAATCATAGAGGTTTGAGAAACATTGGCATGAATCAATGATATATGCATATAATATGCATGATATCAGAAGCCGATCGTTACCACAGAAGACATTTTGTGCTTGTGTTTGCTATAGCGTCCCTTGTGGCAGTTCTGAGAATGCAGAATCTGTGCATCATATACCAGGTGTTTCCCAATCTGAATTTTGAGAGTTGAAAAAGGATAATAATTAATTAAAACATCCATCCATTTATTTTCCATACCTCTTATCCTCTGCAGGTTCACGGGGGCTAGAGCTTAAAAAACACCATTTTAAAATTAAAACAATCAAAAAATATTTTGATCTTTTGTTATTCTGTATGTCTTGTGACCATTAAACAATATCTGAGTACCGTGAACATGCCAATGTGTTGTTAATTTATTAAAATATGAATTTAAAATCTCAAGTGGTACTGTGAAAGGATTTTCCAGACTATTTTCAAATGGTATTGCAAATTGTATTTTCAATTGCATTTTCAACATGTGGGTGCGTAAACTGTGACATAATCAGGGGTCTAGTACTCCTCGAAGTCTGGCCTCGAGACATTTTTCTTTTGTCTCGGTCTTGTCTCGGACTTCTTGGTGTTTGCATTCGAACTTGTCTCGGACTTGGTCATATGTTCTCATTGGACTCGGCCGAGTCCAGGAATATGCTTTTTTTTCCTCCTTCAAAACAAAACCATAGTCGCATGTCGTGCCTAAAAACGTGTGGAAAACGCTGGGCGCAACGCTTTCTATATCTTCGCAAAGCAACTAGTAGCAGACTGTACTCTCCTGTGGCATCTGCCGTTGCTAAGCAACCATGACCCAAGCTCTTAATGAAGACGCGGATGTTTGAAAGCGCTATATAAATGAAAGTGACTTGACTTTCAGCAAAGAATAAAATGATTTCCAGCACTAAAGATCCCTTGAATTTTTTTTTTTTTTTTTACAAATGGCTATCCTTGTACAGCTATGATCAGTTGAGCTTTCAGTGTTGTTACGGGAAAGGATGAAGCTGATTGGTTGGTTCTTGTCACATGACCCCCGGTACACTTGCTGTTCTGAAAAGTTAGGTGTTTCTAATTTAATTTTCTAACTGTTTTATTAACCTCTACACCTACCCCAGCCCTAAACTTACCTTTTACAATAATGAAATACAAATTTTTCAGGTCTCACTGTGAGAAGAGATGTGAAAATCTCAATGTGATTTCCTGGTTAAATAAAGAATAATAATTGCTTTACAGAATGACGCTGCATTTATGTGCGCATGTCTAGTAGCACCAAAACTTATCCATTCCATATATTTTTTTAAATTACACATTCAATACAGTTAAGATAAAAAAATACAAAAAAAATTTTACATTTCAAAGGGTGGACCCTCCAGGATTAAGTTTGGAGACCCCTGCTTTTTGATCATTACAAATAATAATGCAAATTGGTTTTCCTAGTAGAGGAAATATGCTGTCTCTCGCATCTCATACATTATCAGTAGTTATGTATGCAGTCAAAACAATTATTCACTGGATGAAGGATTTTCATCCAGTAAATAAGTGTAGCCCAAATGAATGAAAAACAAATGGATGCAAAGAAATTTAATTGAGTTGGGTCAACTCAATTTGATCAAATATAGTTTTAATGAAATTCATACATTTTATGCTTGTTGAACTCAAACTAAAACATTTAACCAGAAAATAAATTAATAGGAAGAAATCCTTCCACACTGGATAAAAAAAAAAAATCCTACGTTTGATTTACTTTACTTACTGTAAGGCATTAGCCAACTTGTTATACATAACATAAGATGGTTTTGATACATCCATGGCATGCTCAAAGTATTGTTATTAATATTATTTAAACAACTTTGAATCATGTTAACAGGTCCCCAACCCCATGCTCTACACTTTACCACAATGGTAACCCCCAAAAACACAAACATTGCAAAAGGTCTTTTAAATACAAACATAAAAGATCATTAAACATTAACGTACATTAATACATTAAATATTCCAATTTTACAGTCTTAATAAAAAAAGCCTAAAATAACATAAGATTTACTATCCTTATTCAGTCCTGTGCAGAGTATGATGGGAAGGGGAAATCCACTTCCTTGTTACACAAGTAAAATAATTTATGTTCTTTCAAAATGAAAATATTGAGTTGAAACAAAACAGAACTTGTTCAAGTCAGTTTAACACAATGCAGTCGTTTAAATAGGGAACCAAACATAATTGTATTAAATTAATAATTTTTTTAATAAACTGAACAGTGTTGGATAATAATTTTTTTAAATGTGTGTGGTCTTGAAAAGGATCCTTTTTTTCTCTCTTATTTGGACTCGGTGTTTACTTGGACTAGAAACTTTTAGAGTTGTACTTGATTCGGACTCAAACCTCCTTGAACTCGGTCTTGACTCTGACTCGACTAGTCTGGTCTTGGACTCGACAAAGCTGGACTTGACTACAGAAGTGTAGAAATAGTTAGAAAAATCCTTTCATGTGGCATGTTCAGCTGAAAGAAAAGTTCGGGAATCCCTTCGTTGCACTGTTAATAATTGCATTTGAACGCAAAACATGTCGGCACGTGGAATCGAGCTTATTGGTTTGCATTCATATAGTTGTGTTTTGATCTTTAATGTTTAGCAGTCAGTATAGTTTATGGAAATGTTGGAGTAATTATGTAGCCGGAATAGTTAATGTGTGTTCATTTTTATGTGAAAATAGAATCTGATGTTTTTGGCAACATTGGCAGTCAGTTGTCATTTATAGCAGTGTGAGCTATTGTTTGTTATTCAGCAAGTGTTTACTGCAGTGTGGTTTTACTGCTGGAGTGTGTTGATGTCTGTTAAGCAGTGCAGTATTGGTTATACCTGTGTTAGCATGACAGGAGGCAGATCCAGGTAAACCCTCACACCTGGCACCTGTGAACTCAATGACACACACACACACACACACACACACACACACACTGTACTCCTCTGTCTCAGCTTTAACCTTGTGTTTCAGCTGTCCTGTCAACATTAATAAGTTTGAACATTCAAAACCATCAAGAGAGCAGAGCATGACTCGATTCTGAGCTGCTTTTAAAGAATCAGAGTCAACACATTAGATTTCAAACGAGCATTTATGCACATTCACATTTCCATTGAAGTTTGAAGTCAGCAAGATTGATTGTAAAAGACATGTTAAATCAATTAAAAGTGACAGCAAAGATTTTACAAAAGATTTCTGTTTCAAATAACTGCTTTTCTATGGAACCTTCTATTCATCAAATCCTGAAAAAAAAGTACCACATTTTCGACAAAGTTGTTTTTAACATTGATAATAATAAGAAATATTTCTAGATCATCAAATTGGCACATTAGAAGGGTTTATAATAATATGTGACTTGTTATCATGTTTTACTGTGTTTTATTGTGTTAGCTGTATAATTTAGTTTTTATTTTATTTTTTCAAACCAAATCAAAATCACCCAACTTTAATTTGATTAGAGATTAATTGGAATACACAATGAAAAAAAAAAGTATCTTTGTTTTGTTGAGTTTTTTCAAATTAACTATATATATATATATATATATATACATACTGTAAATACTGTATATATAGCAGTTTATTATGTCTGTCTGTCTGTACAGTATGTAATCTCTCTTTCTCACTATATACAGTATATATATATATATATATATATATAGTAAAACTTTAATAAGCAGTAACTTTAAATTTTAATAATGTTTCACAATATAAATACCTTTACTATATTTTGAATCAAATCAAGTCTTGTTAAGCATATAGGAGAAAAACAATCTTACTGACACCTACATTTTGATGAGTAGTGTATGTTTAGAGTCAATGCAAATAGCTGTTGGCAACTTGATCTGTGCAGAGTGAGACAGACGTGATTTTATCCATCAGGAAAATAAAAACTGAATATCCAGTTTCGCTTTTTAATGCGTCATGTTACAGAAATAAAATGGGTGGTGAACAACTTTCACATCGACTTTAACACGGCTAGTTTTCTTAAATATAGCAAAAGCAACATGAAAACAACACTGCATGTTATGTTTGAACGCACTGCTGGATCAGGTCTTGCACTCATATGGCTCATTTATCAGCAAACACTCGCCTTCCCTGAAACATCTCAAAAATGTCTTCGCTTTCACCCGTTTGGGACAATAAAACATTCACATTACTGAAGGTCAGCGTGTCCGTTTGACATCTGTGCTTTAATATTAATAAGCTGCACCAGTAAGAAATCAGCTGGTGTGAGAGATGCACAGATGGTGGGCTGACTGCTTTAAGCAGTTGGGTTTTAGGTGCAGAGTTCATTTAAACAGGAATAGCTGCTGTATTTCCCTTCAAAACGTCATGTTCTTGTTAAAGGGGTCTGCACCGCTGAGGAGTGGGACCTTTCCCACCCTCATTTGATCTCAAGTGCCATGCATGGATTAGTCGTTCCTCTCATTTTGCCCCGGGCTGTTTTGGAAGGGGACAGTTTTGGTGTTGCTCTCTAAGCCTCTCTGCTTTGAGCACCTTTGAATAGCCCAGTGTGTTAAACAAATGGATCATCCTAACTTTTTGATTGAGTGAGCACGAACTAAAGGCAAGTGGAAACCCAATCCCTGGGGATCTGAACTGCTCCAAGGAGTTTGGCAGATTGCTTCCCCCCCAAGAGAGGGACCCTTAACAAAGGTGGTTAAAGAGAGAAAGAGAGAGAGTATGGTATTTTTTAGGGGTTGTGTATGATGAATCATTACTTTTCTCTAACCCTTTTTTTTTGTTCACATGCCAAATGTAGCTTTGAATAAAAAACTATTGTATGCATAAATACATGAAAGTAGTTTTTTTTTTAATACAGCTACATAAAATACCAAATAGTAGGAAAAAAATTTGACTAATATTTGCATGGCAATTATTAAAAAATACTACTACTAAAAATTTTAAATAATGTTTTACAAGTTAAAACAAATATTTGAATAATGTAAGATGTATGTTTTATATACATGTTTTTGACATTAAAAAGTTAAGCGAATTTGTTGGAAATGGTCAGAAATAATGTAAATTACAATTACAGAAATATCTAAATGGTCTTAAAACAAAACAGATATTTGGCATGATGGTCTTAAAATTATATATATATATATAAAACAATCTTTTTATTTTATTATATTTCATCCAGGTGTTTTTTTAATAACTTGACAGAGATATATGTTTTAGGAGTTTATTTCCAACAAAATGTATTTCATTCTTTAACGAACTCAAAGTAAACTGGGTTTTATTTTTACCTGCAGCTTTACTTCTTGTGGAGACGGAGACATTCGGGAGTCACATTCGCATTAAAGGGAAAGAGAGTGGATACTACATCTGCATGAACAAGAACGGCAAAATTATTGGAAAGGTATGCTTACTATCACACACCGAACTAAAAATATCAGATTCAATGGCATTTGCTGATTTCACTTTTCTTGCAAACAGGTATAAAAAAACACATTAAATTATGATATGAATGTAACGAAATTGTTAGTTTCCATTTGTATAATTTTTATTTACATATGAGCTTATTCATAATTGCAGTTATGAATGTGATTACTCGTGTATTGAATGTTTAGTGTACAGTATGTCAACTTGATGTATGAGTTTGTAGTTGGGACCAAAACCACTGCTACTGTAACCAGCTCATGATGGTTATATAATGGAGCCAGTCAACACATATTTTCATACCATCTATTCAAACAAAAATTAAATATTGAGGCTGGCTGTTTGAAGTTAAAAATCTTCCTTTTTTCCAAGTCCTTGTAACTGCCATACCACAAACAATTTTAGTGGAAAGACCAACACCCCCTACATTTGCCATGAATAGGACATTACGTGCTTCACTGGCTTGTTTGAACTGAAGTTGAAGGGCCCAATTATTGTGTCTTGTTGGCAAAAGCTGGTCATTCTTTTAAAAACATTATGCTTTGCTTTGCAAGACGAGTAGGCGTCTTGTCATACAATAGTTTAGACTTTGAGTTATAAACTTTGAAACTATATTGAGATGAATATATTGTGGAATGATAATAAATAGGATTTTAAAAAGAGGGCGTTTTCAAAATTTTCTTCGCTTTATATATCATTTATGGTTATTAACTGCAATTTAAAATTGCAGAATGACTGACCAGTCAAAATCAGCTGTCATATATTTTTCCAATGTTTTATTTAACAATAATTATTTTAATAATAATAATAATTATTATTAATATAATAATTATTTGAATAATTATTATTTATTTTATTATATTGAGATTAAAAGGAATGATATGGAAGCTTGACATTATTGTAAAATAAACTACAGCAGGGTCATTAAACACTTTTTTATTAGTAGCTGACTTTAATGAAATAAAATGGAATACTGAACTTTGAGAAAACTTTATTTTACGTTAGGGGTTATGTACATAGACTGTAAATAAAGTCCTAAAGACCAATCAGACCATCAGCTGAGAGGTTGTTCGACAAGTGGGCCATTTTTCTGACACGTCATCTTGTCTTTTCTCTTCAGCCCAATGGAAGTAGCCAAGAGTGTGTCTTCGTGGAGGAATATTTGGAGAACAACTACACAGCTCTGGTGTCGGCCAAATACAAAGGCTGGTATTTGGGTTTCAACCGAAAAGGTCGACCCAAAAAAGGCTCCAAGACCACGCAAACACAACAGGAAGTGCATTTCATGAAGCGGCACCCCAAAGGAAAAGTGGACCCTCTGGAGGAGTTTCGTTTCACGACAGTAACGAAACGGACACGAAGGGCACGCCGTTTAAAACCCAACCCCAAAACGAACTGAGACGCCCCCCGTGCTCCTTACCTGACAAACACCTTACTCTAATCCGAAACAGGAGAAAGAAGAGGACACAAATAAACAATGGCTACGGAAAAGAGACAAGAAACTTAAGTTCAAAGATGTTTTATTTTTATATTTCAGAGGCGTCGAGTTTCTCCCAGCTGTTGAATGTGTTTTTTTTTTAAAAGTACATGGTTATTTTATTTATACTGGATTAACTAAGGATGACCTGTAAGGAACTAACGTCTCCTGCTTTGACACGTTTAAACTCTGGAATAGCGACAAGAGCAAACTGCACCACCTGGGAAACCTTTTATTTTCATTTGTGTTGCCCCCAACAACAAGGATCCAATATTTTCCACTGGAATGGGCTGTCATGGAGACACGACGAAAGAGTGATAACAGAATCATGTGACCTTCGCAGGCCTCCGTAGGTAAAGGTGAAGCTTTGAGTGCAATATTTTCAAGAGCCTCTCAGTGGGATGCCTTTCTCGTCTGAACGGACAGCAGGACTTCTCTCGGGCCGAATGCGCGGAACGCTTCGATATTCTTTGATTCAGCTTAGATCGATGTGCTTTGACTAGCCAGATAACAGCATTAGCTGTGGTGATTGTGTGTGTGTGTGTGTGTGTGAACTAACAGACGCGAGCCTGGATATGAAGGGACTGGAACAAGGTTTGGGGGATTGCTCTCATGCTCTACAGTTGGATCATGCGTACAACACCATAATTGTAAGCTACCAAAATACATAATGCAAAACCAGGTAGGATGCATTGCTCTTAATGTCCTGGACACTCAACAAGTGTCGGATTTTGACTACTTCTAGGTCAATCAGCCAATGAAATAGGTCCGCCAGACAATCAGTCATGTTCATTGAGTTCTGGAACGTTTGCTGTCGGTTCTAGAAGGTTCGTGACAGAGGAAATCCCTTTTCCATCCACTGTTGGTTGAGGTCAACTCTCCATATGGGTATAGCTGTAGTATACACTCGTCTATATACTCATCATCGTCTGTAAGACGTTACTAACAATCATGCCACTCGTACGATTAAGTAAATGTATGCAAAAAAATAATAATTTTATTACTATTATAAAATATTTATTGCCTTTCTCTGTAAATATGACTTGATGAATTTATTTGACCTCTGTCAATAATAATAAAAAAGAGGACTATATATGGAAAATTAATATATGTTATGACTGTTTTGTGGCGTTCGTATGTTTGGATGTGTGTCGAACAATATTACAATATTACCTGCTGCTGTAGATAGTTGCGGTGTGATTTCATATTCAAATATGTGAGTCAAAAGACTCAATGTGTCAATAGCCTGGGTTTCCCTCCAAAGTTCTAAAGAATTGGAATATCGCATAAAACATTTGCAAATAAACACAATAAATAAACAATAAACATTTCCATCCAATGAGTCAAAGAGAACAAAATCGTCACTTTCTGGTATACGGGAAAGGTTGGAGAAGCCACTGAACGTAATAATCTTTCTATATAATGAATTACTTCCACCTCAGAGTGTGAAGACAAATCACAGTAATTCAGTCATTGCTTTCAGATGCCTGCTGCTTGGGAACACAGTCGTGAAAGACAGTTATAAAGAAATACTTTAATGACAGACTTTGCACAGGGATTTCAGAATGACCATAAAATTTCAGATGCTATGGAATGAGATCGGTCCGCTGGTTATTTTCCTCAAAGGACAAAGTCACATGACTTTTTTTAATGTGCAGGGAAGTCAAATGTGAGCGTAAAAACATTTTTTTTTTCTTTTCTTCCTGAATTAAGGCCATTTGATTCTAAATTAAGCATTTCCAATTGTTTTGGATGCGATACTTCAAAATGCTCATGAAAGCAGCGTAGTGGAAAAACAGCTATTGAAAACAACTAATTCACTTTGTGAGGCGATTACAGTTTAGAAGCAGATTTTAAGCTGTAATCCTCTGCCAAATAATGTTTTTCTTTCATTTTGACAGTTATATTTTCTGTTTTTAAGCATAAACATTTATTTTTTATGCCTTTTTTGATGCAAAAAACGGGACTTAATATATTTTAAGTCATTGTGCTTCTTGAGTTAAAATATCTCTATTTAAGAATGTTGATATATTGGTACTGGAAAACAAAGACAAAAACACTGAGTTAAAGTAATATTCATTCATTTTTTGTAGTATGTTTTATTATTAAAGCAATAGAAAACATTGGAGCAAATTCCCAGATGCATCAAAAACAACACTGTAATTGAAATATTCAAATCTGTGCTTCAAAAATGTAGGTTTGATGATTCAAGTTTTTTTTTTTCCTTGTTGCAATCTTTGCTCCTGTATATCTGTCTAGATAACTGTTGCATAGGCTTCATCTTTACAAGCACAATTCAGATACATAACACTGAAACCTATAGACACTGAGACAGACAGAGAGAGAAAGAGTAGCAACTGGGATGTTAAACACACTCGCATTAAGTGCCATGATAAATAGTGTTCCCAGCCGTGATTTATTCCTATATTTTTACAAGGAAAATGTCAGATAATTATTTTTGTTAAAAATATTCAAGAACTGTTGTCATTTCATTTATTATTATTATTTTTTTTATTCGTCTCAACCAGACACGATTAATCAGCAGAATAATGCAATAAAATGAATCATTGTTGCATCCCAAGCAGACACAAGACTTAAAATCTAAGCCTGTGTAATATTCTATGCGCATCATAATATCTCCAATATCTACCAAACCCCAGACTTATGTACCGTTCATTAGTAAGCACTGAAGATTTGAAAACCCAAATTGCTCAGCTTGAAGCAAATCAATCTTCACTTTGACCGTGACTGACTGCATAGTAAAGAAAAGAGCTTTTAAAGAAGAAGATGGGTCTTGAAGCACATTAAACAGGCCTACGCGTGTGTGAATATGTTCTTAGACGGCTGTAACTACTAGGTGTCCGAAGCGTGCTAAATGCAGCACAAGGGAGTTGGATTTGGACGCAGAGGTTACGCTTGATAATTTGCCATAGGACACGAGACAAAGAGGCGAACTTCACTGTGGAAGTTGAAGACACGATCCAGAAAATGTGTCATGGGGAAGTTATGAGGCGTTTAAAGACAGTGAAGAGTTTTTCAGACAACATGGGGATTCAAGGATCATTTAGATTCAAGGTTATATCAACAGAGCCCCTCCTCGCTTTTACATATTACCGCTTTTATGAAATCAATTAGAACCGAAGGGAGTGAAGGAATGCTCAAAGAGAATGTTCGGAAAGGTATTAAGGTCAATGGAACTATTCCTTTTCCAAATGGATTTCCAAAACTTCTGGTATGAAACCTTGTTCTGGGAGAAATTACTTCTGCGGATGACAGCGAGCTCATTAGACAGTCTGCATGAGCCACTAGAGAGAATTTATTCTAATTCTCGATGTGTCAATAACAGACTCGAAGGTGAAAGCGAGAGCTCTCGAGCAAAACTCGCTGTCGGGATGGTGGTAGATTTTTTCAACTCTCCCCCTCCGTGCGTCTCCAAGCTCTTAGGAGTCTTCTTTTGGCAAAGCTCTGAGACTTTAAAAAGGAGGATCAGGAATGTAGGGTAAGATGTCTCATAATGTTGTGTTCTGGAATGATGTTTACAGCAGTAGTCAAGCTGAAAGATGGCCGGTTTGAGGGAAAAATGCCTTTTGTTTAACTTCTCACTGATGTTATCAGATGCAGCCACCTACAGCGCGGGGAGACCTGGGGATGTCAGCTGATTTAGATGGCTGACGGATTGTCTTTCTTTTCCCCTTTTTATTATTCCTTCCTTAAGGCTGAATAATAGCGGTCGTATTTTTTTAGATGGGTGTCCCCTCCAAGCTTGAATTACTCGGGGCCAGACGGAGCGTTCACACACAGGAGTCTGTCCGAGTCTGAGGAGGTTTAATGCAGCGCTGCTGTTTTGGGTTTTACTTTTCCTCAAAACCCACTTTTTCTTCTTCTTCTTTTTTTCTCTGCACACATTTTTGGTGATGGGGTGAGTAGGAGGGCTGATGCAAGAGGTGATAAGGCTTACAAATGTTTTAAAGTTGCTGAAAAATATGTACACATTAAAATGACCTCACAGCACCACACAAAATCTATGTGTTTTTCTATTTCTCGCTCTCTAAATGAAAGAAAAACAGCTCTGGAAAGTACTTGCTAACAAGTCAAATTTTTGCTGAGAGGAGGAGAGGTGGAATGGCCCGAATAGCTAGGATGGCAAAATCGGGTTGAAGGAGCCATAGTTGTGAGGAACCTGGCTTAGCGAAGACCAGTTCTCCTCTGACACACGGTTCCCAGTTTAAGTGGTGTAAGGGGCGGCGGAGGGCTGCAAAGAACGAAGATACGAGGGAGAGGAAGTTGGAGGTATTTAAAGGGGAAACTTTAGTTCTGATAATGAGGTAATATGGAGATAGGCGGCATTCGTACGAGGTCCTCCCAAATTTTGTTAGAAAACATCATTAATGGTTTGGGGTACCCTACATGGGGTAGTTATAGGATCATTGCTAGGTTTAAGGTTAGTACCTTGTCTTTACCTAGGCATTAATTATTAATTTGAGTGTTTTTGCTTTTCACAGAACAACAACAATGAAGAAAAGAAAAAAAGATAATTACAATAATAAAATACAGAACACAAATCCATAGAATGGATTGTAATCCTGATTTTGAATATTATTTAAAAGAAAATGTTATTGTTATTAACAAATCTCTTGTAGTTTATCATACATTTATCATTATCAAATTTGTTTTTTACAAAATGTTAAGCAGCTCAACAGTAAGCAAATCAGCATATTAGAATGATTTCTGAAGAATCATGTGCAACTGAAGACTGCAGTAATGATTCTGAAAATGTAGCTTTGCATCACAGGAATAACTTACATTTTAAAATATAAAACAGCTATTTTAAATTCCCCCCAAAATTCCATAATATTACTTATGGTAGCTATATTTGATAATTAAAGATCAAGAAGTGTTTAAGTCCAGATGCCTGCCTGCTTTCCTCCTTTGCCGTAACCTTTGATCAGTGTAGGATGACCCTGGTTCTGACTCAACATGTTGAATCTCTCTGCAGCCGCGTCTCTTATAGGCTCAGAACTCACCACAGCAGCCGACAGCTATTCTTAGGCAAAAGAAGCGCTGACTCCATCACAGGAGACTCCAGCAGTGCATGACTGTCCAGGACGCCACTTCTTCTCTCTTTTAGTTGACCAGTCTCTTGCCTTTTAAAAATATTGCACTCTTGGGTCAGCTTTCGGTAAAAGCTGTAACTAAGGGTCATGTTTTCCACGCCTGGTGGCTGCCAGTCAGCACTTGTTTTCTTTCACGAGTGACAAGCAGAAAATAAGGTGCGTGCCGCAGCACGGCGTTCACTGTTGCGCAGAACGTTTCTCAGCGGTCGGCTTAGATTTGGTGAGAGGCCAAACGTTCCCCGGATTGCTCTCCTCAGCAACCACACACTTAATAAAAAGCCGTGTCAACAGAAATTTGGTGGCCCTCTATTCTCGACACAGAACAACCTTTGTCTTCTTAAATATTATTTCACTTCGCCTCAGGGTTTTGCGGAGGAACAAACATGCGAAACCAAAATAAAGGTTGACCTCTAATATAATCCTAACTGTCACAGCTCTTTGAGTGTCATTTTCCTTTTTTTTTCGCGAAACCGCGCGGACACCGCAAACTTTCGACTCCCTTCTCAGTCAATCTGACCACAATTGGCCTCCCTGCTTAAACTGTCAAACACACAGAGAGCGTTTTGTGATTCTCTCACTGTCTTTACGACCGTTCACATACTGGAGAACTGTTTTTATTACATTTGTGCCTGTTGAAATCTATTCTGAGAAACATCTGAGATGTGCTTTATGAATGTCAAGGATTCAAGATCTGTGGAGAACCATTAACGGAAAAAGAAACAACTAGATATATATATAAACTACCGTTCAAAGGTTTGGCGTTGGTTAGCGTCTCTTGTCCACCAAGGCTGCATGTGTTTGATAGTACAGTAAAAGTACAGTAAAAACTATTTAAAATAGCTGCTTTATAATGGAATACATTTTATGATGTTATCAATTCCTTTGAGTCAAAGCTGAATTTTCAGCATCATTACTGCAGTCTTCAGTGTCACATGATCCGTCAGAAATCGTTCTAATATGATTCGCTTAGAAGCGCTTATTATTATCAATGTTGAAAACTGTGCTGATTAATACATAATTATATGTTTTTCCTTCACTTGTGTGTCATTATGAGTTTAATTTTGCATTTACAACCCATTTCAGCCTGAACATGAAAAGTGTTTTTTTTTCTTTATAACGTTTGGGTTTGGGTTTGGTTTTTTTTAATTTTTTTAATTTAATTTTATTTCATTTCATTTCATTTCATTTCATTTTATTTTATTTTATTTTATCGGACAGATTTTTCCACCATTTTTTGCCATGGAACCTTTGCCCATTTATTAACCCTGTGAGTTCATGGTCTTTCTAAACATTTTGATTAGACTGGGAACTTGTAACATGAAAGTAAGTAAGGTCAATTTTGATGTCATACCGAAAGTGCTGCAGTAATTTCTTTCTATACTATTAATGTGGAAATTGTCTGGTGTCATTCCCAGTTATTTCTCCTGAAAAACACTCTCCCTTTGATACATGGTATTACAAACTCTAGTAGTAATCATATTATTTTAATGTATTATCAGTCATAAACACACTGGTTTGTAGCACAAACTGTTTTACTGTTTAATGCACTTATTATTCTTAGCGGCTAATTAATCAGGAGTCTCACACATAAAGCATTGCAAAAAAAATCCGGTGGATATGTTACATTTGCAAGATTCACACAGCTTGCTTCTCTTCACTTGAACACAATCAGGTCAAACTACTCGCTGACCCCGTGTATTTAATGAGCACATGAAATAAATCCCAGCGAGGCTGTCATCAGCAGGATCTTTTGACCACAACATGACAGAGCCGTGCGTTTTCTGTCATGAGAAGATAGGGGGATGGAGATCGTCTGGTGAAAAGCAGTGTTTGGGCCCTCATGCATGTCCTTCCTCCCGGGGGCCACCAGGGGCCCGAATCCTTCTACTGACAGGTGATTCATCTCATTAGTTTCTTTCTTTCTCACTCTCCCTCGCTCTCTCTGGGCTCCTCATTGTCTTGCGATATGAGATGGCTCTTTGTTGTGCGTTGTGCAGGGCTGTAATTAGTGAACTGTGTGCGGGGCGTTTTTTCTCACAGAAATTCTTCAAAATGAATCAGTACTTTCCCACTGATGGCAAAAGCCTCTTGACCCCCCTCCGCCTCTCCAAACAGCCCCTCACTCCAGCGCAGAGATGCTTTGGGGGATAATTCCTTTGTTTGTTTTGTCAAAAATATATTTTAGGGTCATCTCAGAACTTGAGCCTGTTCTCTGTTGATGCTGGGAGACCGAGCTATATGATATCACATCACACATTAATCTATTTATATGTGTGCATTGGTTGGAATACGTTCATTCTTGTTTATTATTTATTTTTTTGTTTTTTATGTAGGTATTAATCAATTGTTTATAGCTTATGTTTATTACTTATCTTTTAGTATATGTATAAATTGCTTAATCTCTATTAATTATAATGTATCAATTATTATTTAATTATCTATGAAATAAAAATAACTTTTTTTTCCTATTTTATAATTTATTTAAAAAATATTATCATTGTAATTTTTTCAGTTATTTAAATCTATATATTAAAAATATCTGTATATATATATATATATATATATATATATATATATATATATTTATATATATAAT
>JAUCMU010000026.1:6811237-6825766 GCA_032275025.1 Enteromius treurensis | reverse complement strand
ATTGCTGTTGCAGCTATTATTATTATTATTATTATTATATTTTATGTAAATATGAAAGGAGAATTTATAAACTAATTTTTTTTATATCAAAATAATAAATATTTGTGATTATCATAACACAGTGTAATAATAATTTTTTATTTAATTAATTTAAATTAAATTTAAGTTTAATAGCATACAATCATGCAAATTTATTTGGTCAACTAATGCTTCTAATATACTACATATATATATATATATATATACAGACATGCACAATAATACAATAAAGTCATCAAATTAACATTTCTGTCTAATAAATAAATTCTGTCTATTTATTTCAGAATGAATTAACTTTAATCTATAATCAATGACCCGAAAAGACAAAATAAAGGTCATTCATTTGCAGATATTTACACATTTGCAGCCAGTGTTATTTCTGCTTCAGTTCTGCGGGTGGCCGGGCCCGGATTAATTTTTTTACCCCACTGCGAATTATTGACGTCACCTCCCAGCTAACGTGTAATTAATCAGAAAAACGAGCTGCTCGTATCAGGTAGCAATATCATCTTGAATGACAAAACCACCTCAACATGAGGTTTTTCGCTTTTCACAATGGGCTTTTATTACAGGGATCCCAATCACTGTGCTCTTTCTCCATTCATCATCCTAATCCTGCGTTTTAAACACACGCTGTGTTGTTTGTTTTATTAAACGATTAAAGTGCCCCTTTGTTGAAGTCAAACCTCTGTGGATGGCCTGATTTTGTGGAAATTTCTCATGCATAAATGACGAACAAAGACCAGATAAACCTTCAGAAAAACTTCAAAAAATAAAATAAAAGAATAAAATAAATGTTCACAGTACATTACTACAATGGAATGATGTTTAAGGACACAATTAGATGGAAAAGAAGGTGGAAATAGGGAGAAAACTAAAAAACTAAAATTAAACAAGCGTGAAACCAGCCGGACTTTTCACCTGAGTCTTGATCCAACATGGGTTTTCATAAGCCAAGACAAGCAATCAGCCATTGTGGCTCTTCTCCAGAGCTAATGATGTCAAGTGAATCTCTCACAAAATCATCGTTTGAACATGGAGAATGACAGACCCCCCCTTGAAACAAACCAAGAGACAAATCGAACGAGCCCCTACTGGCTCTCTGTACATATCATATCACTCCACAGGGAGAAAAGAGCTCACTTCTTATTTACGCTGACGCTTATTGCTAGAATATTGATTTTAATTGCTGCCCTGGATTTCCCGAGCTCGCAAGGATGAGTCAGGGGTCATAGATGATTAATCAACGGAAAGGAACATAACGGAACGGCCCCGATCTGCGGGTCAGGGGTTGGACAATGTGAACGCTCAGCTACTTAGCTTCCTTTGCAACTTTGTGACAAAATCTGTTTGCCCAACACCAATTAGGCTGGCTTTCCGTGCGCTCCGCTGAATGGGTTTGACAGAGAGGGTCATCCTGCGACGTGACAGCTGGCCTGAGCAGGAACAGGCGGGCCTGTGTCCTCCGCCGCATAATTGGTGTCCCTTGCAACGTGCCGCTTCCCAGGGGCTCGGCTCCCTGTCCCTGTGGAAGCCCTAAATGAGTGGAATCAGGGCTTAATGGGGCTCCTGTGAGTTTTAAACAAACACAGCACAGCCCCCCACTGTTCTACATGCTGCACTCAACAGCAGGGAGTCCTGCTGCGGCCCTCGGCACGCCGAACACAGTCCGGCTACGCTCTTCATCTGTCTGTCTGAGGATGACGCAGTGAAAACGGAATATTTGAAGGTTTATATATACGCTGTGCTTCCGTCACTATAAGCCTGAGCAACTCGCTCTGCATGAAGCCGATCTTCAATTGCGTTATCTTGGTCTTAATCAAATGTTTAAAACGTACGTTAACAGCACAGAGCTTGTACAACCATCATGATCTTAATACATTTACATTTAGACATTTAGCAGATGCTTTTGTCCTCTTACAAATGAGGACAATGGAATCAATCAAAATCAACAAAAGAGCATACAAGTGCCATGACAAGTCTCAGTCAGCCTTATGCAGTAAGTTAAGTTATATAATAAATGAAAAGAAAACAGATAGAGTAGCAAGTTATAGAGACCTTTTTTGTTTTTGTTAATTGTATAGTAATTGATAAGAAAAGATACAGTAGATATAGATAGAATAGAATAGAAAAGGAATAGAGAAGCTAGTGTTAGCTTTGTGTGAGTCTATATATATATAGACACACATATATACATGTAAGAAAACAAGCAGTTAGTAAATGAAAGAATGTTTTTTTTTTAAAGAATATCATTAGAATAGAGATTGCCAAAATTAGAGGGTCAAATAAAGGCTAAAACCTACCTACAAAGCTACAGTACTGTGCAGAGTTTTAGGCACTTGTGCGAAACTCTGTAAAATGAAGATGCTGTCAATAATGTCATAATTCGTTTTCAGCTAACTTCTATTAAATCAACATTTGGTGCAACCATCCTTTGCATTCAAAACAGCTTTTGCCCTAGGTTCACTTGTGCATAGAGTTTGCAGGTTGGTGTCTTGAAGCATCTTGGAGACGTGTTCACAGTTCTTCTGTTCTGTTTCTTCATGTCATTCCAGACAGACTGGATGATGATCAGATCAGATCTCTGTGTGGAGCACTGTTGTCAGACTCATTATACATGCAAAAATCTCACTGGATTATAACAATTAATGGCAAAATATCTGTTTGTAATTGTAAACTGATATTTCCCACTGACACACTACAGCATTACTAGAATAACCATATTGCTACATAACTGCTTACAGATCAGTTTGAGCCCCGATTACTATATTAACAAAGTCAAGTGGATTATTGTATTATAACATCTGCATTGCTTGAAACTGCTGATTAATATTCTACAAACACCAATCAAACCTCAGTTACCTGTTAATGCAGTTCGTTTAACTTAAGCAGTCCCACACTAGAAGTCATGGCTAAAGTAGCAGAACTTTTCTTTTCTTAGGAATGCTTGAACAACGGCGACATCACAAAGCTTGCGTTAGCCTGTGCGTCACTAATGTGTTGACACAGTCAAGCATGCTGGGAAGCTTTGGGCTGGTCATGGACAGCAGACTACTGGACTTTGATTGCCTTACTTGCTTACCTGCCTTTCTTTCAACACTTGACGGCTTGGATGGTGTTGTGTTGGCGGTGGAGAGTGTTTAAACAGGGTGAAGAGGTCAAGGTGAGAAAGAGCCCAAACCAAATAAAAACCCCTCAGAAGTTCAATCCTACCAGTGACCCTAAACAACTCTTCCTCAAAAGAAAAACAACAGAAAGATGTATAAAAAAGAATTGTAGCGCAGGTTCCTACAGAATAACACACAAACACACAGTGACCCCTGCAACGCTCCTTCCTGTGTTTGCTAAATGGTACCAGGAAGTCATGTGCAGTCTCAGGGCTTCATATGCTTGCTTTAGGGAATCCATCACTGTAAGAATGTATGTGCAGGTTAGGTTTCCTTTTAATGAAACTGATGAACAACTAATCAAAACTCAGCAGTGAAGGAACCAGGGCAGGCGGGAGCCGGCGGGATCAAGAGGACCTAAGGGACTGGAGAAACACAGCTTGAGATGTATTTTGATCTTGCAGCTGCCTTCTATCTCCAAACCTGGGTCCAAATCAAGGACAGTAAGATGCATCATCTTAACAAAAGTGTTGAAAGGTTCACTTACTATATTTAACTCTCTAAAGCCTGACATATAAAATAAAATTCAGAAATGTAGCAGGTTTTTTTTCTTTCTTTTTCTTTTTTTTTTGAACATTATACATGTATTATTATTTTTTTTTTAGTTTGCATGAGCTGAGTATCACATTTGATTCATCAGGCTCATACAAAAGAATTTGAAGCTCATACTCCATCTCAGTTTTATTCAGAGGCCCAAACTGAGCAAAAGTGTGCAATTTAGTTGAGCTGTTGATATATATACAGATATATATATGGCCAAATAATAAGACTATATTTTGAAATCGTTTAATGGAAATCATTTTGTGACTAGACAAATATGTTTTTTTTTTTTCTTTCTTAAATGTATACATGCATGGGTCAAAGACGTTAAAATGTCTGCACCAAAAGATTTCCATAGAAAGCACATTACATTTAAGTAAAGTGTTTACTTTTAATGTTTTAAAGAAGTTTAATAATAAATTAATAATAAATGTCAAAATTTGGTTGAAACAATGGTACATTGTCATTCAGTATCACAAAATATTAATGTAAAATTAATGTAAAAATCTATGCTTAACAACATGTTTATTCTGACTTATGTATAAATATATGTAAAAGAATAAGTAAGCATATTACATTTTATTGCTTTTTTTATTCTTACTGACAAATGGGTAAAATCTAGGATAGTGGTAAATTTAAAAAATGCTAAATTACAACTAATTAGTAATTCATCTTTTAATGTTTCATAAATTGATTTTTTGTTGTAAATATGCCTGACTGTTACATAAACAACACGACATTTTAGTGAGTAAAATTTGTAAATCATGTAAACGTGTGGTGGATATTTTAGCTCAACATTTAAAACAACAAAAACAAAATGGTAATGAGTTTAAAGAATTATCATTTTTGGGGGGTGAAAAAACAACAATTTTAAGCAGTGTTACACTTACTATTTTTCTGTGTAATATTATGTATTTGTAGTCTTTGACCCATATAAATATGTAAATGCATCTTTATTTTGAATGTGATTAATTGATTAATTTTGTTTGATTTTTGCTGTTATTCTCACAATACTTTTTACTTGGTAAAAATGTATAAAGGACCAATCTCGCAACAGATGGCTTGTACAGTAGTAGACTGTGTAAAACAGGTTGTTTCAGGAAAATCTTGGTTATTTTGGTAACTCAGAGTCTTTAGAAATAAAATAGTCATGTCCAGTTGTTGCACATACATGTAAAAAAAAAAAAAAGTTGTCAAGATTTTCATGTGTGATGATTTTGACCATGTGAAAATGCTTTGCCACATTCTCCTAGATTCTGTAAGGCATGTGTCTGTGATTCAGGGCTGGTCCTCGTCTCTCCTCTGCGTCTGTGAGAGTTTGGAGTTCACTAATGATTGGGGCTGGATTAATCATTGGCCTGCTGTGGACCCCACCGCTGACTGACTCCTTGTCTTCTACTGCCCTGTGTCTTATCAAAGCTGAGCCTGGAATGTGCCGTCTGCAATGAAACCGGGGGGCTCGACATCCCCACCCCTCGCTCATGGCAAACTCCACACTAAAAACACCAGCCGTTCCTTCAGCAATGCAAAAGCTCACCTGAATAACTCTAGAACAAGTTCCAATGCACTGAACCTGCACAGTATAGGTTTTTTTTACAACAGATGTTTACATGCACACATTTTCATTAAGCCAAATGAATCAGATCCCATTTTTAAGGGTTTTTAAGAATGTATACATATATTTTTTATTTACTTATACGTTTACTGTATGTTTTTCAAACAAATCCTGTCAAAATGCCCCATGTTCAGTCCAAAGAAATTATAATTTAACTTATAATTTTAGTCTTTTAAATTTGACAGAATTATCAATTTAATTGTAGATTATTTGGGTGCATGTAAAAATGGCTACAAGATTTCTAGTAAAAAAAAGTGCTGCAAAAATGAAGCTGATCCACTGATGTCACATGGACTGTTTTACTACGTTTCTTGATCTGGATCATTTCAGTTGTTTTGCTGCCTATGGAGGATCAGATGGCTCTCTGATGTCATCAAAAATAACTTCATATTTAATGACAGAGTTTTCATTTTAGGGTGAACTTACCCTTTAAGATCAACAAATCATTCATCAAGATAATGCAATGATGTCTATGCATTATTTATGGACCTTTAAGCTTAACAACAGTAATACGACAAACAGTGAAACACACTACTATAAACACTCTCCTAAACCCAGAAACTCAGTTGGAGTTGACCTCACAAAAGCATGCAAACCAAACAGTTGTCTATCTCTCTTCTTTCAACAATGAAGGGAGCAACTTAGAGCTTGAACTGAGTCTCAGGATTGAGCTCTTCCTTCACAGACACTCCTGTCTACCCTCATCCTTTAGATTATATGAACATCTAAACTTGTGAACTCTTGTTTGTCTTCGCCCTGGAGGCCTAAAACCTCTCATGCGTCTCCCCACTAGCCTGCTTTACCTTTAACCAACATCACGCAGCAACCTGGGAGGGAGAGAAGCAGGATTAGCTATGAATGATCACTAACACAACAACCAACATCAGGAGGCTGACAGAGGAACTGCACTGAGAAAAAACACACACATAAATAGAACCACACAAAAGTGCACATGCACACAAACACACACTCTGATTGACACATCACTACAGGAGGGAAATTCCCACACCCTGCGCAATTTGTTAAAGGCCAGCATGAGCGAGTGCTCACACACAAACACACACACATGAACACATTAAAACACACACAGAGGGGAATTCACTGAGAATGAATCGTGCCTGTTGATAGTCTTTATTTGCATGCAGAATTGGCATTGTTTTAGAGCTCAATTCAGTAAAGAATTTATGCAAATGAGGCAATGATGCAAAATAGTGCGTACTCCTTTTGATTATTTTAGGTGTTGTGGTATTGTACTTTGGCCGAAAACCACTTACTTATGTGATTAAGGAATAATTAAAATTTTCTAAAATGGCTTCTGAAATAATCATTTAAGGTGTCATCTATTTGATCAAAAATGTAAAAAACAGTAATATTGTGAATTTGAATTTGATGCAAAGCTGAATTTTCAGCACCACCTTACTTCGTTACTTCAGAAATCATTTTAATATTTTTATACAAACATCATTTTCATACATCGTAGTATTGCATTTGTTGCATGAAATATTGCAAAAATATTTACCATTTAACATTGATAAATTAGGTGTTTGAAATGTTGCATTTCATCACAAAAACAAAGTATGCTATAAAAGGAATTTTACATGTTATTTTAAATTGTAACAGTATTTCACAGTATTACTGTTTTTACTGCTATTACTGCCTTGGCGAGCAAAAGAAACCAAAAAAAAAACCGTAATAAAATAATAATATGTTTATTCCAAACTTTTGACTGTAAGTCATATTTAATGGTACTGTTTAAATATATTGTCATGATAATAATACTATCATTAAGATTTGAACTGCCTGCTTTGCACAGGAGGCAAGATTGCTTACTCTTTTGAATTAGGCAATTAATGATGACTTTTGTGAGTAAACCTAATTTAAATAGCAAGAAAACATGTTTGTGCTGAAATAAATAATGATTCTGAATAGTTATATAAAGTTATATGAATATAATAAAAATGCTCATATTGCAGTACTATCTTGTGATTTCAGTGAAAACTGTTTCAAATGAATTCCTGCACCAAATTGTTTTAGGATCTACAGCTGGATGAATCTGGTTAGTTAATGACTAAGGTGGTTAGTAAGCATTTAGTGAACTGGCCCCATCATGCATCACCATATGGAGACTTGCTATCGCTCTTTCTCTCTTTGTGTCTGTAGGAAACCGAGCTTGACTTTGCTTTCAAGTCTTGATTTGAATGGAATCCTATGAGGTGAAGCGTTCACTTGCATTACAGTGAATCTCCTTCGGGTCTCCATTTGTCTTTCTACCCCCCTTCGTCTTTTTACTTTTTCTCTCATCCGTCACTACGGATGGACAGCTTGCTAATGAAGGAAACTGAATGGAGTGCGGAGGCATTATCCCAAACTTCTCATCCATTCAGAACGGCTTCTCGTTTAATGGCTTAGGCCACACAATGGCAGATGTAAATAAAGATCAAATGAAAGAGGCCATGACACAGTCGAATAGCCAAGGAGAGATGCTATCTGCACAGGCTGATATTCAAAACCTCTTGGGAAGGCGATAAAGGACCTTTCCTTGTTGAAGAGTGTCTACCTTTTTGTTTTAAATGCTGGATTGGGTTACAGAGAAGACTGAACAGGTTATAGAGTTGAGTGAGTGAGTGAGTGAGTGAGCGGGATGGCTGAGAGAGAGAGAGAGAGAGAAAACAGATTCTAAACTATAGGAGGACCTCAAGCAGACAGACAGAAACATGGCAGATCACCCTTACAGCAGTTGTGGTCTGTACACTGAAATAAATAAATAAATAAATAAATAAATAGTGTAGGATTTAATTAGAAACTATTTTATTCAGAAATTGCAAGTAAATCTCACAAATGACTACGATGTTTATAAAAGACTGAAATAACATTTTCGTGTAACACTATTTTATTATTCTTTGTTTTAACTTTTAACATTTAATTTTGAAAATGTATTTTTATAGTCTAAAAGATGAAGAGGTTGAAACAAACAAAGTCTATTGAAATAAATGTTTATGCTGAACATAGTTAATTTTTTAAAAACAACTTTTAAGCATATGTTTATGTCAGCAAAAAAAACAAAACAACAATTAAATAATGTATGCAATATATTACATGGGCAACCAAAGATGAAATAATTAAAATTGATTCATGTAATAAATGCAAAAAAAGACGTGACACGGCAAAAGCACAGTTATTTAGAGGTAAGAGGAAAAAGTTGTGAAAAGACATGAGAAGCTATAGTTATTCAGTTTTACCAAAACATTTCAAAATGTTATAATGCAAAATTTATGTAAACACGGAGGATGGTAAACAGACAAAACATTTAATATTTCAAAATAAAAGTCACATTAATGCTAACCTGTTGAATTCCTCTTGTGTTTATTTGTGCCCTTTAAAGGGATTCTTCACTCAAAAATGAAAATTGTGTCATTAACTAGTCACCCTCATGCCATTTTAAACCCAGAAGACCTTTCTTAATTTTCGGAACACAGCTAAAGATATCTTTATTGAAATTTGAGAGCTTTCTGAACCTGCGTAGACAGCAACACAACTATGTTTAAGACGTAACCCTAATGTGTTAAAACCTTTTGTGTTTTAATGTGTTTTAACACCCTAATGTGTTAAAAGGATGACATACTATTAAAAGAATTACAATCGCAGTGGATGAGACTGTGGCCAGAAAGAGATAAACTACAGCTGTAAATGCAGCAAGTCTTGCAAAAGTTGTCTTCTTCACTATCTGTTAAATTTTTTCCTGTCCATCCGGTGAGATTTCAAGAGATTTTGGTTCAAAGGACTTTACAACAATGGAGATTTTACGTCACTTCCAGACTTAGATGTATCTCTTCTAGCCACAACCGTATGAGACCGGCGGTTAAGTAGAGACGCCCTGTGCTATAAATGATATCAAACCTAAATAAAATTATTTATTGAATGCTTTTTGTGTTATATTTTGTCAATGTGAACTTTATGAGCAACGCAATAGCAAAACAGATGCAGATAAACTGTTAAAGGCATCATTTGCAAAAGCATGAGCAACAAAAATGATCCATAGCCTCAACACAAAAGACTGATTTGAACGTCAAATTGAGCTGGACCCGTGGTCCCGTGGTAACAGATAGCATTCATGCACTTTGTGCTGCTGAGGGCTTTATCTGTCCATCAGGGAACTTCAATCACAAAGAAGCTTCACTTGAGCGCAGATGAAGCAGCCTTGAGCAGATATATACTAATCTCTGTCCTGTAAAAAACTCACATCGTGTGCCATCAGTCAAACGCTCGACGTGAAGTTAGAGTAGCATTCTTGTGTTTTATAGTCTGGGGAAGTACCTACAGGTGTTGCTGTGCAAATATCGTCCTACCACATGTTCTGAAATTATTAGAGCAGAGGTTTGCATGACAGCGCTTGGCCCTGGACCGGGAACAGTCAATTTCAGGATGAATCAGTTAAAACAATAACAAACAATGAAATTCCGATCTTTATCATTCATACTGCAGCGTTTCACAACGCCTGTCAGGATTATCCAGGTATCTTAGTCGTGAAGTGAAATCTGCGATGGTATTTAGGAAGTCCGGAACTGAATGCAGTTCTAAGCTGAAAATGGCTTTTGTGTTTTGCAAAAAAAAATAATAAAAGATAATAATCATAATAAATATTTTACATATACAATAACAATATTTATTAATCATTTATTATTATGTTTTTGTTCCTACTTTTGTTACAAATTTCTTAAATGTTATAATAATACTAATAATACTATAACTATTATTATTATTATTATATACATTACTACTACTACTACACTAACTTATTGTATACAAGTTATTATTATTATTATTAATACTAATAGCACTACTACTAATAATAATGGTAACACACATCATGGTTACACCTATTATTAGCTTGCATATTACTAGAATATTAGCCATTTATTAGTAGTAATTAAGCACATATTAATGCCTTTTTCTACATCCTTCATCCCCAATACCTATATTTAACTGCTACTATTAAAAAGATTATTAAGATTGATTAATATTCTACAATTTATTCCGGGAAAAGACATATAAAGTGTGTGTAAAGTGTTATTACTATATGCAGTATTATAAATGTGAACATAAAAGTTGCTCATTTTTAAAAGTCATTTTTACATGAATCTTTTCGATAACCTTTGCACAAAAAAAAAAAAAAAAAAGATCATATCACAGTTAAAACACAGGATTGCACTTTCCCTACGCAGGCACTTTGAATGTGCTATTCAAAATGTGACATCTTGTTAGTTAAGAATGAGAAAGAGATTTTGGGTGGCATGCTGACAACTTCTGCATAAGAAAAAAATAAACAAATCAAATAATAAAAAAAAAAATCAAGGAAGCTGTTCTCAGGAAGACATTTGATTTCTGATGAGCGCTGCGTATTAAACGCCTGCCCTCTTCCTGATGCTTGATAGGGACTTTCCACTCTCAGACACTCATTAATCAAAGCAAAACTCATCAAAAAGATGAATGTCACATTTTAGTGATTCATTCCAGCAGAAAAAAAAGCTGCTCTGCCCCGAAACACTGATTTCACTATTTAGCAATTCAAAGCCAATTTGTAGGTGTTGCTTTGCCGTGTAGCCGCACTGCAGTGATTGATGGCAAACCTGTGTTTTCTTTAGCCTATTAAAGGCTGCAGGTTTTCCTGCTCATAAGTTTAACAATAGCAAAGATGTTCAAGACAGGAGTGGTAGAACTGACAAGAAAAACATCTGGGAATATATTTAATTTCAATAGGAGATCAGAGGTATAACAGCATTATTAATGAGTTGAATAACAAAAGAAGCAAAAGGAGTCATCTGTGTTTGATGGCTCTTTTCTTGGCATGGAAAACAACGTTAAATCGCAACCACGAACTGGGAATATTGATGCCTTTTCATTATGATGCACATTCCAGAACATTCGCGCCTGTTGCAGACTCACTGAAGCTCGGATGACTCAGGAATGATCTCCTCATTGTTGAGAAATCTGCTGGATAAAGTTGGAAAAGTCGAAGGGTGGAAATCCATTTTCTGCCATTCCTTGGCTCGGGGCGTCAGTTTAACCATAACAATATAAAAGAGTATCACTTCACGGTGTCAGAGAAGTGTTGCAGATGTGTCCTTCCTTCACTTAAGGAGTTTGTGGTTTGGGGCCAGATTCAATTTATGCCTTTGTCTCCTATCCCGGGTTAAGCTGTGTCATTTGTAACCAAGACATAACATGAAACTTGAGGCCTTTTGTTCCAAAGTGCTATTCGGTCCTCTCTCCTTCCCACTGAGTTCACAATTTAACAAAGTCTGGAATATATTCACGCTCACTCCATAAACAAAAACGCACCATTTCTCAGCTGTGGTCTGAGGGCCGTATCGTTCTGAACAATCTGTCTCTCTGTCTCAGACTTACCAAGTCCTTCAGTGAAAAAAGACGGTTTCATCCGCTTTGATTGTTAAGGAGACAAAATAAGTGAAATTTTGCTAGGTTCCGATATCATGGCGAGTCAAAATAAGGAAATGTTATGTGACAAAGAAAGGGTGAATCACCTTTCTGTGAGCTTCAAATCCAGTTACTGTAGGTAGGAGTATATACTGTAGTATACACACATATACCAAGGTCTGTTAGAATAGATTAGAGTAGGTTATACATTCATACAGTATAGCCTACATATGCACACACATATAATATCATATATATATATATATATATATATATATATATACACACACACACACACACACATCAGAATACTTGATTATTATTATGACAGATTCCAAGTGTCAGTTTAATCAGCGCTATGTCCACATTTTCAGAGAACATGGAGGTTTCCATTTCTTGTCTCTGGTGTTTCTACTTTACTTCTACTTTTGTTTCTGCATTATCTGAGCTGAAATAAAGCATTAACCTATGATAATAGTTTCCAAAAGCACATGGCATCATAGTTTTGTTGTGGTTTGCTCCTTGCTCCCCGGATTTTGCCACAGATTCACCCTGTGCACATTTTTATATTTAGTTGTGTTAAAAAAGCTTTACATTAATTAATTCAGTCAATCTTTTTACTGTTTTAACATGGATTGTTCTGGAGACCAGAACATGAGAGCACCCAAACGTAAATGAGAATCTATCATGGTGGCGACCATCAGTTGCTCAGGGGAAAGGTGGATATAGACCACTTTGGAGTAGATGTCACAGTTATGTCACTTGCAGTTGTGCGGACATTGTGGTGGCAAAAACATACCGGTAAAAAGCAGAGGGAAACAGATAAATCCATCGAATCATAGAAAAAAAAAATATGTCAGATTCGGAATGCAATTCATTTTTATATAAGACTGTTGTCAGAGACGTCATTTGAAATTAAACACAGACGTTGAAATGGACAGTCTCTGGAAGAAGTCTGTGTACTTCTGTAGAACACATTTCATTCCATTTCAGAAAAGAATTCAGTTTTACCCTTTTGGTCAAATATAACATTCCACAGTTTTAACTTGTCAATGCTAAAAGATTACCATGGTATAAGCAAGATAATGCACGGCTAGCTGTGCATTATATGACTTTAATGTAGTCTGCAGAGGCCTAAAACTGTTTAATGCACAGCTAATTGGTGCATTATCCTTTGCTATGCTGTTACTACTTTTGTTTTGGGTGGTTCTCACCAGAAATAAAAAGCTAAATGTCGACTATAAACAACTGTGAAACAATGTGTCACTACTGTGAAGCTTCTCACTCCTTCATTTAAAACAATTTTCCTTGAAGCTTGAGTCACAATAGTTTACCAGAGCTTGATTATAAACGCTGTGAGACTGCGCCAGTGTTCAGTTTGATGATGTTTAATTTCCCCCAAACATTTATTAGCAACGCTTGTTAGCAACCCCATTTTCAAACTAAAGAAAAGCATTAAAAATGTGAACAATTAAATGTATGACTGTATTTATGTTGCGGAATAAAGTGTAAAATACGTTGAGCTTGTGTTCGCCACAGAACTTATTTCAGGCATTTAACCAAAAAGCAATTATTAAAAAAATCATTGACTTCTGGAGAATGGAACCAGAAGTGCTAAAATGCTAATTTCAAGGTTTTGGCCTACAAAAATATGTCATCCCTGCTTCACTCTATTGCAAAGATTATAGATGTTGTCTGTCTAGCATTTGTGGTTTGTGGGAGGAAATGGAGATTGAAGTAAAACCCACTTCCTTTTTTCTCAAGCACACAAGAGCTTATAAAATGTGGACCACTGCCAGACCCAACTTATAGAAGCAGTGATGTAATGTTTATACAATATAGGGTTATTTCACTTCACTGTCAGGCTGCAGCCTCACCTGTGATTATTCCATCCCTGAGGAATCTCGGCAGATTGAGAAGAGGGGCAGACAGTGACGGCTCTGAGACAGAAGAAGCTTTGCTGGGTTTACGGCCCAAACAAGCAGGTTCGCACAAAGCCAAACTATATGGCTGTACTGGCATCCATTCAAGAATGGGGAAATTTCAGCACACAGATGGGTGGTGGGACGAAAGCATTTGGTTTGCGCTAGATGTGTGGTCATCTTACATGCCGCAGAGGTGTTTCCCCAGGAGACAGGCCCTGTGAGAAAATCTCTCTCCGTTAAGAGAGACCAGCTGCTCAAACATCCCAGATACACGTGCAGAACCTGTACAGAGATGCCTGTTTCGTCAAATTAGTTCATTATTTCCATTAGTTGCACACTTTGGTCGGTAGCATTTGAAGATATATGTAAGTCGAACTACATGAAATGATATTCAACACCTGTTTTAATTCTACAGTAATAGTTATTTAAAAAAAGAATGGGATAATAAATGAGAAACAGTATTAGGTGTTTGTGTGTAAACAAATTATTTTTTTTTTATTCACTTCATACATTTTACATTTTGGACAGCGGCATTTAATAGCATGCATAAAATGGCCGGTGGATGTAGTTAAATGGTGGGATTTAGCTTTATCCTTTGGGACTCAACTGGACCATGAAAAGCAGTCTTTGAGAAAAGGGGCTGTTCAAAGGCAGAGACAAAATATTCAGTGCATCTTTAAAGGTGCCATAGAATGCATTGAGAGAATATTTTAAATTGTTCTCTGATATGGACATAGAAGGTATGTAGCTTAGGTAAGGGGAAAAAATGGCCAGAAACGGTTTTACAGGTCCATTTACAACCCTAGAA
>JAUCMU010000026.1:6789485-6810085 GCA_032275025.1 Enteromius treurensis | reverse complement strand
AGTGATAGATTTATGTAATTATTATGTAATCTTAAATATTTTTCCCTCTCAAAAGACACAAGATTGCTACAAGGAGTACCAACTCTAAAGTCCTCTACTGCCAAAATAAGGCACATTTTAATTGCATGCAATTTTAACTGCACTTTAAAACTAATAATAGAAACTTGACTAATAATAGCAATAATTAATCCTGCGTCAGATATAAAAGACGAAATTACTAATAATAGTAATCGTGACGGCAACACTGTAGTTATTTGTTTACATATCTGTGACGCACTGATATGCATTTGCTTACAAAGGTTTCCCAGAGAAAGAGACAGACAGGGAGGGAAAGAGGCAGACAGATAGACAGGTCAGAGGTTAAACATTGCTTAGTCACATTTACTCCCGGCCCATTTTAGCTTGACTACGGCAAGTCAAAGGCTCCTGCTTTCAGTAATGTCACGGTTCAATAGAGTTCAGCCCGGCTCTGCTCACTCAAGTACACCTTTGTTTAAAGGACGCAGCCCTTTAATCTGCAATGGGGAGAATGTTTCAGGCAGCGATTTCCAAAGGAATCATTTGCCGTCAGGTAAACTCCAAAATACCCAAATGTTTTGACAGATTCCAAGGTTACTGAAGTATTTTGATGGAAGCTGGAACAAAATATTTTGATAAGGAGGCCTGAAAGATGAAATTAATGGCACATTGTGGAGGACCCGTCTTGATCTCAGGCGTTATGTGAGCATGTGTAAAAAGATAAGGCTTAGATTTGGCTTTTAATAGTTCAACAAACGGTTTTGGCCACAGCATGTTCAGTGCAGCCGAAAATGAGAGTGTCCATAAGTGTCTCGGGGAGCCGTAAACAAAGCCACACATTCAACAGGACTAATCTCTTCCTATACAACATAGGCTTACACCTGATCTCCTTGTGGCACGGCCAACTTACTCATCTGTGTGAGAATGAAGGGATTTCATCGAACATCGCTGCGTCATTCAGTATGTTTACATACATGTTTATAATATGAAGCTATTCCGATGACAGGCTGCTGAAAGTTTGGGTGTTCACGAATTCCACACTATCTTCCTGTAATTATATTCAAACCCAAGTAAATCACAGCAACATCAGGTTGATTGCTCCAGTATTAGGTGCATTATTTACAGGACGTTGAAGTACTTACTCAGCTCGTATTGCTCTGTGTTTGAGCCACACTTGTCAGGCCCATTTCGGTTGCTTTACTACATTGCTGGTCAATGTTCTCGCACAAGCTGAAAAAAGTAAAAAATATGTCAGAAAGTCAGACATTACTGCACATGCTACTGAGTATTTTTCAATTATTCCAGATTTGCAGTGAGTTCCAATGAGTTTGCAAAGAGTTTATTGTGCTAGTGAAGCAAATAAAAAGCAAAACTTTGTGCTGAATTTAATCAAGTTTAAGTTATAAAGGTATTTATTCATGCTACTGAAGAGTAAAATATCAATAGAACTGAACAAAACGTATCTATTATTTTCTATTGTTTTTATCCCGTTTTCAAATAAAAATATTTATTCTTAAACAAGACAAATTTACTTTTGCCAAATGAAAAAGTCTTACAATATATAAACTATTTTAAAATAATATCAAATATCAAAGAATTCTTACTTCATGAAACATTACTTGTAGAAAAATATATAGAAGCCCTTTTCTGCCATTGAAAAAATAAAATAAAATAAAAAGGGTAATACTTTCTCACTGTAATACTGTGACTTTCTCACAAATCTGTCTTTTTTTCTGAGAATTGCATGATAAAAGATCATTGTTTGATATAACTGATATAGTCTGATTTGCAATTCTGAGAACACATCAGTTTATTTTTTTAGTGATAGATTTATGTAATTATTATGTAATCTTAAATATTTTTCCCTCTCAAAAGACACAAGATTGCTACAAGGAGTCTACCAGGTTACCAGGATTTATAAATCTTCTTTCATTAAATGTTTCATGTTCAATTAATCCAACAGTCCTTTATTAACATGTAGAAGTTATGTAAACATTTATAGCACATGACTTTTATTTTATTAGTCCGTGTGAAATTTTTACCAGCAGTAGATTTCCTTGATGTATGACTAACTCCCTGCCTTACGCCATCGCCCAAAACTGACCTTACGAAAGACTCCGATCCAAACAGATCACGTTGCTGTTGCATACATAACGTCTGAACTTTGAAGAATTCAGTAAGCTGGTCACTTGAATCCACTTCACTGTTTCCATAAGAGCATATAATAAGTCATGATAAGAACAAAAAATATGGTGAAAAGACAGGCTCCTTTTGAAAAGCAGAAGCAGCATTTTAAATGTTACTACCCAAGATATAGATGAGTTTGTTTCTTCTTCAGAACAGATTTGGAGACTTGCTCAACAATGGGTCGTCTGTAGTGAATGGGTGCTGTCAGAATTAAAGTCCAAACAGCTGATAAAAACACCACAGTAATTCACCAGTAATCTACAAGACTCCAGCCCATTAATTAACACCATCAGAAGTGAAAAGGATTTTTAAGAGAAAAAAAAAGTATAATTAAGGCACTTCCAGAGAAAATACAAGTCCATAATCTAGAATAACATGTCCTCTAAAAGTCCATCCCCTGGTCTCTCATATCAAAATCCATCCACAGATTTGTTCCGAACTATGGTGTAGAACAATGCTTGATACATACATATTTCTCCACTAATTCAGACAAGACAAATTCTACTAGATGTTATGATGGACTGGAGTGTTGTTTGGACTCTCATTCTGATGGCACTTGTGAGCACATGATGTAAATCTGGGATGCTAAGTTCAACAGGTTTCGGTTTAGTGGTGAGCATATGGTATACTCATCCTGAGAACAAACCTCTTAAATAGTTTTTTAGAGAGCTTTACCTTCTGAGCGATGAGAAGATCTTCACCCTTCAAAGCGTACAGCAAGTTTTGCGTGTCTAGTGTAAACACTGCCTGATTCTAATCTAAGATTACAAGAGAAACGTCTTTCTAAAAGCAACATAAAATTTCCAGTAAAAAATAGTTTCCAGCTCTTTCAAAAAGGCTCCAAGGATGTTCAGTTCATTAAGTTGCCATTTAAACAAGTCAGTAGCCATTTAACATATGTCAAATAAATACATAGGCCTAAATATTAAATTTCTTCAACTTATGCTATTAATTATTATTTCAGTTTGCATTTTGATGCAATTTGACAAATGTAGAATGCTTATTGTGCAAGTGAAACAACTTCTGCTGTAATTTGCATGACAGCCCTGATATTTATGCGTTTTAATTGCCATTATAACCACCCCAAACCTTAAACCAGACACCCTAAATAGCAACATAACAGCAGTCTGAGGATGGCTGCAGCTAGTCGTTTTATTCTTGAAAGCACAAAGCTGCACAAGAGTTTAAAGAGGTAGAAAAAGCCAGAAAGAAAGATGTAGAAAGGAACCACTAGCATCGATTTGATTGTGTACCATTGATCTGGATTAAACACTCCTGTCTATAAAGGAGGAAAGGCTTTTCTCATAGTCTTAAGTGGTGACTAAGTAGTTAGGTAGCTGGCCTTTGGAGAATACTGTACAACGGGATGAGCAATGCTCTTAAGTGATCAGGTTTACATAACCATTTCTGGAGTCTCCCTCCAATACTAGGTGGATACTTGATCTAATTGGTCATGCATTTGCAGGCCATGGGTGGAGTTTGCTTTTAAGCTGTAGTTTATTTTAGAGAGCCGTGTGAGCTGAAAAGACCAGCTCACTACAGACAAACACAAAACACGCAGTGTACCAAATTGGGAGCTTTCATATTGATGGAAAGGTTCTTCTTGGAACCATCGATGGCAGTAAAGAACCTTTATTTATTTTTTTCGAAGTGCCCCATTTCCAGTATTGCCTTTAATGCAGTGTGTAATGTAGCTGTATGTGAATGTAAACAATCATCTTGTCTCATAAAACATATTCCAACAATCTTTGATTGATTTACGACTTACAACTAGCAATTTCTGAATGAAAAATCTATCAGTGTAGAAAAACCGCAAACGTTTTTTCTTGTAAAACACTCCAATAACCTTTCGAAACATCAGTTTTTCAAACACATGCGAAAGCTGTTATTGCTCAGTATTTCAGAATTTTCTGCACTGATTTATAGTGAATTCTGAGGAACAGATATACACAGGGAACACACCCATTTGTTTTGCTTTACGCCACTCTGCAACTCCCTTTAGTACAATCTGTGTGTGTGTGTGTGTGTGCGTTTGTACTGCATCTGTGAGTGTGTACAATGTCACTGTCAGCGGAGGAACCCCTCTGAAACACCTCAAACCCATCGCTCCTGCAGTCTCATCGCTGGGAGTCGACCAGCTGATAGAATTATGATGTCACAATAAGATAAAGCAGCCATCACAGTGTGATGATGTCATATCTCACACACAGATAGTAGTTAGGAGGGGTTCGTCATGACTAACTGAGTGTCCAGTGATGTGATCACTCCAGGGATTTCATGCAGAAAACATATCCACAATATTTGCATGCTATTATTATACTCCTGCACATTGTTATGTAATGGATTGTAATTCATATTAAGACTTGAAAACATTTCTTATCTTTGAAATAATCTATTATGTAACAAGCTCCAAATGTACATCTCTTCTGATTCAGAATAACAAAGTATATATATATATATATATATATATATGTATACAGTGAGATGCCCTATGTTTGCTTTGCTTTTGTGTAATGAAACTGAGAATTATATATATATATATATATATATATATATATGTGTGTGTGTGTGTGTGTGTGTGTGTGTGTACACACATATCATATTACTCATTATATTATATTATAATACAAAAAATTATGCGTCTTGAAAACATAAATAAAATGCACTGTGATTCTGTTTCATTAAAATATAATTCTGAACAGAACAATTCTGTGAATATGGGAGGAGCATCTGAATATGACACAACAGAGATAGTTAATTGATTAAATGTCTGGCAAGCAAAAAAAACATTACAATATAATAAAATTGTCAAAATTCACGTTAATGCAATACTCATGTCCTCACAGGATCCCATCTCAAAGTGTTGCAACTGTGCGGTGCAATCTCCAGCTCTCTAATCTTGACACCTCAGGGCCTTTAGATTGCTCAAGTTGAAAAGGCTAAGGAGTTGTTATACTGCTACCGCAGGTCTGGTGCTAATATCAGTAGCTATCTGCTGTCCGGTCCTCCCTGTCCACTGCTCCAGCCCCGTTCGTGGCTCATAACACTTCACTACTGCCTTCTGATTGATGGCTGGGAAATAGTGGTAATGTAGCTGGGCAGGAATGCCATTACTGCAAGATTCACACACCCCTACGAGATTCCAGCGCCGGTGAGACTGAGCGTCAGAGCAGAGCGAGAAAACGCCTGGAATTTACATTAATTCATGTTTAGGAGTACAGGGAGGGAAGGATTGTTCTGAGGAAGGCAGAAACACTGCCAATTAAGAACAATTACTAAACATATTTCTCAAATAAGTAGGGTCTTTCTTCATCTTTTTTTTCCGTTTCACTCTTCAGTTCATTCTGTGTAAATTATGAAATCTGGCCACAGGGCGCATTCGTCATGGATCCAGCAGGTTGGGGAGGGGAAGTGATGGTAACATCCGAAGCATGATCCAACATAGTTACATCTTTCTCGTTTCTAATGAATATGTCTATACTCTAAGATTTATACATTTTTTAATTAGCATTGATTTACATATGATCATTTACAACCAGAATGAAACCTATTTTGCTGGAAAGGCCATTCAATTAAATTCTTAATATCAACCCCCCAAAAAAGCTTGTGCATATTTTACGTACTAAGTATGTTTTTTCATACATATATACAACTCTCAGCAAGGTGGGGGAATTACTAAAATAGGTCCTACATCCAGTTCCAAAGGTGTTGGATCTGCACAAATGAAGCACTGCTGTGACTTCTTATTGCTTTCTTACTCTCATCTATTGATCTAACCCAGCTCACCCCCTCTCTCTCTCTCTCTCCCACTCACTCTCCTGTTGCCCTCAGAGATCCATTTAAAAGAACAGGGTAAACACTCACTATTCATAAATAAGCTTTTAAGGTCTTTCCCTCTCATAAACCTGATGAAGCTTCACGGGCCAATGGTCAACATTAGAGCAGAAAGGTTAAGTGGTGACCGCACTGTCAACACCAGTGGGAACGCATCACAGCCTCGGACCATTATGGATGATGTATACTGTTTACTCTGCTACTAAATAAGCTCGCTTCCTTCATATATTAACAATCTGAAAGGCAGTTCAATGGTATTTAAAGAGAAAGAGAATTTCTTACAATAGCATTAACAGTAATCAAATCTGAAGCTGTCAACTGGGAACCAATCGCATTTTACTGTATTCCATGACAGGAATGGAATTCGGTTGTAACCAAGCTCTGTTTGTACGAACACCCATGCGGTATCTTCAGTGTCTCTTAAAAGCCCTCATCAAACTTCCAGAACAGTGATTCATCAGCTAGAATTCAGTGATTTATTTTGCTGCTCACCTAAATCTCACATAGACCATTACTGTCAACGAGGTGAGATGTTTTGGCATTTGTTATTAGTTATGAGTGCTGAGTTTATTCCTAATGGCAAGTAACTGCGATGAATCAGTTTGAGAGCGGCTCCGTTGGGAGAAACTTTAATGACGACGATGGGTTTGGTGTTACTCAAGTGATCCTTACTGCTTCTGTGGTCCTCACACCACTGGCCAACATCAAAGTAGCAACTGCTAGTTCTCTAAAGGAGAATTCACAAAGGAACAAAATGCATTCAAAAATCCTTTTTTAATCTTGGGTGCACTTTCTCCTAAATATATGTGCACCACGTTGGAGGAGAGGCCTCGAAAACACAGTTAAAATGTAGAAAATGCACTAGTCAACAATAAATATATGTTGGATAAGATGCATTTAACCACTATTTGATCCATGCAGTGTGGAAAGGAGGGATGTTTGACAACATTTAAAATCTCACCGCGCAGTCATTGGTTTAGTTCACACTGCAGATCTTAAGATTTGATCCACATTTTTTTTTTATGTGTGAACCGTATACAGCCCTGAAATGACCTCCATGCACAGAAAAAGACATGACGTCAGATGCAGCGCACTGTGTTTGCGGAAATAAAAAAGAACGCTGCTTGTTTTAGTGTGTGTTTAGCGATTTTTAAGTTAATGTGCAATCAGAGCCTAAATAGCGAAGTGATAAGTAGAAGAATTTTAATCCTCCAGCACAGAATTGTGAGGTAAAATTGCATGAAATGCGACGCAGCTATTCAGACTGAAGTCGGATTGCAAAACATTGGATATGTTTCCGATTTAGGATCACATCTGAAAGTGGCCTGATTTGAAAAAATTTGAATTGTGCTGTTCAAAGTATGATAAGAAAATCCGATATGGGTCACATTTTCTGCAAAAAAGTCAAATTTGGGCCACTTTAGCCTGCAGTGTGAACTAAGCCATTGATCGCAGCTGTTTGTAGCTGTATATACATGTTATTGTTTTTGTTAGCACCTTCTTTGGTAACACTTAATTGTACAGTTAAACCTATTGCTTATTGCTTATGAGTATTATCCATTTATTAGTGCTCATTAAGCACATATTAATGCCTTATTCTACATCTAATCTAATCAAATACAATACCCAAACTGAACAACTACCTTCTAACCTTTTAACTAACTATTAATAAGCAACAAATTAAGAATTTATTGAGGTAAAATTTGTAGTTTATAGTTAACAAGTGTTACCTATTCTAAACTAATACCCATTCTTTTATTTGGCAAGGATGAATTAAATGAATCAAAAGTGACAATAAATTAATTTATGTTATAAAAGATTTAAATTTCAATCTATCCTGTTCTTTAGTGCTTTCTTTAATCAAAATTAAAACTGTAAAAATCAATAAAATAAAGAAATCATAGTTTTTTGCAAACATTTTCTCATTGTTCATTTCATTTCAAAAGTTTCAAAAACTGTGGTTTGATCAGAATATTAGAATGATTTATGAAGGATCTTGTGATACTGAAGACTGGAGTAATGATACTGAAAATTTACCTTTTGGTCACATGATAAATTACATTTTTAATTAATAATAATGTAATAGAAAACAATAATATTTTACAATATTACTGTTTTTCTGTATTTCTAATCAAATAAATGCAGCCTCTGTTAGCGTAAGAGACATCTTTCATAAACACTAAATAATCTTATCGACCCCAACAAATTTGAAACGATTGTTTGTGTACAGTATAAATACTTTTGCATGTAACAATGTTATTTCAGGCTGTACACCGAAATCAAGATACGAAAAACAACGGTGCAGAAATTCCCAGAATATTAATTGCACTAGTACCCATTAATTGTCTGGGAATTGTTGACCTGGGCTCGAGTTTGGGGATATTTCTCCATGGAAATGGTTCTGTCATAGCATGTACAGCTGAAATCGTAGAGTGTTTGTCCTCTCCCCTCCCTGCTCAATCTGACTCTGATTAACGCCGCAGCCCATGGCGGGGTGGGAACTGACCTTCGCAGTGATGTCATCACGACCGGAGCACTCCAGGTTGACCATCGCGTACGAGGCGGAGTGCTGAGTCATTCGTTGCATGCCCGGAGTGGTGAATTTTCCTTCAGGAATAGCACAGAGCACGGGTGTTTGTCTCCCAGCGCTGGCTGAGGTCATGACGGGATTGAGTGGAACGTGTGTTGTATCTTTGGCTGGGCGAGAGGCGTAGAGAGTCCACCCTCATACTGATCCACTCACTGCTGGGCCTCCATTTCGCCATGTGTTCGGGCGAACACACATACACACACCTCTCCCCTGGAGAAATCTATTTCACCATATATCCTTAGGAATGGCTGGGCTGAACGATCACCACACACACACACACACAATGCTTCTCCTTGACAGAGTCTCACTTTTCATGCACTGGGACCTGTCTCGTACAATACACGGCCCACCCAGGAGTGCAGCCTACCCATGTTTGTGTGTGTGTAAGTGGGCAGGTGGGTGTGTATTTGCACATCTCATCTGTTTCTATAGGCGATTTGTTTTAAAACGAACGTATGCTTTGGGACGCAGTGTTGCATTCCATGTATGTACACATAGCGAACACAGCTGCTCCCGCTCACCTCGTATCACTGAAAATATCTGGCTCTCCCTTCACATTCTATTAGCGTTCACACAAATATCTGCCCCGGGTCTATTCTTCATACGTCTAAATTTTCAGCAGGCATCTTCGAACTCAAGTCTGCCAGTTCGCCGCGCATGTGTGTCAGAAGCAGGCACTGACACGTGTAGGACAATCGATCAGCGTGCCAGTCAATTGGTCTGACAGCCCACACGAAAAGGCCTGACAAATGATTCGTGGCAATCTAAAGCCAAATCAGGCTGTCATTGGGCTCCCAGACCAAATGAATGAGACATATCAGAGGACCTGCTCGGAACACTTTGCTGTTGATTTAGGCCATTCATACCTGCCAAAGACTAATGTACCTGATTCTTTGTGCGTCTTTGAATCTGTGCCAGCCTTGCGGTGTCTGAAAGCAGGGAAAACTGAGTGAATACAGACTGGGTTAGCGTAAAACAAGAATCCAAAAAGAAAGGATGATTACGATTTGATGAAACTACATTTCAACATTAGTTTTATGCAAAATTAACAGCTGATATGGTAAACTTAGTAAGGTAAAAATTTGCTTTAGGATCTATAAATATTTAATCAATTTCACAAATAATTCCAAAGAAATGGCAAGTTATAGTACTGAAACAGTATTTTCTTTAAATTCATTTTTTTTTTTACAGTGTATAGACCTGGTGCTTTTGCAAAGGACTCCAACCAGCAATTGTCTGGTGACCAGCCCTGGGATCAGCCATCAAACTACACTTTCCATCATATGTCTTTACATGAGTCATGACTGAAAAACATTTCATAGAGTTCACTAACTTTAATTATTATCAATAGGGACATACTGTGTCATACTGTGACATACAAACAAATGTATTATGCAATACAAAAGTAACTGATGCATTAGACATTAGTCAGAGAATGTGACATATTTCTTTCAGCACACCTGCCTGTGTATTTTCAAGCAATCTTGAGGAACTTGATTGGCTGCGTCAGGTGTATTTGAATAGGGTTGCAGTTAAGCTCTGTAGGACAGTGGGTCCCCAGGAGTAGGGTTGAAGACCTATGATTTGAAGGGTTACTTCACCTGGAAATGAAAATTCCGTCATTAAATAAAAGCACCCTCATGTCGTTGCAAACCTTCGCTCATCATCAAAACTCTAAACATTTTTAATAAAATCAGAAAGCTTTCTGACCTTGCAAAAGACAGCAATGCAACTACCACGCTCAGAACGCAGAAAGGTCGTTTTTTTGTGTGAGCTATACCTTTAAGATACACATTTTTATCAGTTCACACATTCTGTAGGTTTTGAACCCATGACCTTGGCTGGTGCCATGCTCATACATCATGAGTGTGAGTAAATGATTGCATAACATTTATTTCAGGCTATCCTATCCTTTTTAATTTTCAGGAAATGGAAACAAAGATGTCTGTTCAACATGTACATTTTCAGAATTAAAAAGACCAATGGTTTGTTTATACACAAAAATATAAAAATATATTGAACAGACTGCGATTACATCCTCCACCGCTTTGTTTTCAATATGACATTGTCTTTTATAATTTGGCATGAGACACAACACAGTCATGAAAAACAAAACGCGGACACATCCCACTACCTGCAAAACGTCATCCCTTAGCACACTGAAAGTGAGTCTATCACCATAGCATCCATTGTTTAGCACGGATGTTAATGACACCCCTAATGAAGCGGTTTCCCTGACAACGCTCCACCTCTTGGCAGAAAGCTGTAACCAGACTTCTCTGCCAGGAAGAGGCACAGATGCTTTCAGGAAGGTAAAGACTATGTTTAATGTTAGTCTGGGAGGAGGACACTGGGATAAAGCAGCTGTTTGCTCCTGTAAAAAAAAAAAAAAAGGGCAGAAAAAGAAGCATTGCGAGAAATATGCTGAAGAATGCAGAGGCTCATATGACCATACGAGACTCGTTGTTGGTAATTATAGTCTCAGAGATAATGGCATTATCAAAGGCAGAAACATCTGCACCGCTCACACAAAACTGCACAGACATGTTTACGGCATGTGGCTGGAATCAACACATGTTTAAAATCGGCGCATTGCCGTCTAATGAATAACTGATTCTTTGTGGTATTCAAGCCCGGTTCTGAATTACGTGTTACATGTCGTTCAGTTTAATGGGCAGTGTATAAGAACTCTGTGGGAGTAAAACATGTCCAAGTCCAAAAATTAGTTTTTCCTAACCAACGAGCCTACAAAATGTTTTCATAACATTTTGAAATATTTTAGGAACAAACCACCCAGTACAGGTTAGTTCACTCATCTGAGTGCTTGGTGGTTGTCATTACAAACGTCTTTGGAATGAGGATTCTACGACATCTTGCACGAACATTCTTTTCTAAATAAACAAACCGTTGAGGAATTCAATAATGAATTGTGTCCAATGATAGCATTGTTTATTTGCACTTATTGTCTGCTATGTTTTAGCACCTTGATTTATGCTAATGAGGTAATGGCATGAAGGCACCCAAAAAATTTTACAATACCACTTCTTGTGAATGCGGCACTTACGTAACTGACTTGAGATTGTACAGTGTCAATCCAAATTGGCAGTCCAGACATAACCATATATATAGAGAGATATTTTAGACTAGACAGAGATTGTCAATCAGCCACAATCTATAATGAATAATTTTACATAAAATAGGGTTTGGTGTGCTGAAAATCTATAGCTAATTTTTCAAAATGAGTAAAAACTTTTACACTGCTGGAAGAAAACACAGCTGATAATAATGACTTAAGTGTCCATCAAGATAAAGATTCTGTCATGAGATAAGAAGTGATCCAAGAGATGATCGGAAACTATTTCAAAGCCGTTTTTTTAAACGTTTTTAACCATTCTGGCAAGCCCATATTCTCAAATACACAGGAGAGAGAGAAACAGACTGACTGATAGACACACTGGGCCTTTTTCATGAAATGTGAGGAGAACGAATTTCTGTGTAAACCGAACGTAAAACCACAAAATTATGCAATGATTGATTTATGAGCGATTTACACAGAAATTAATTTGGCTCGTGTTTCATGAATAAAGCCCACATATTTAAAATGCATTTCGAGTCGTTTTCACACATCAGTCAAATATGTTATTTTTTTGGATTAAATATTACTGCTCCTTTTTTATATGACAAAAATGAATGTCATAGAGAAAAGAAAGAAAGAGGAATGAAGGAGGGTCAAAACAAGTTGACTGACAAGTCCTTAAGCAGCAATTTATCCTAAAAAGAGGGCAATTAGGTTTACGAACAACACCACATCCCTTATCTATTACCTTTATCAGTGGTTCCTCACAGATTGAGACCGAACTCCACCACTGAGGAAAGCTATTTTAACAAGACCCTTGAAGGAGGAAAAAGATGATCATAAAATCAGAAGTGTGCATGGTGTCATGTTAAACTAATCTGTGGAATTTACGAGCTTCTTTCAAGTGCTGACCAGAGAGCAAAGTCTTGTGGGATTTGAAAGCTGCACGGTTTCACCCAGGGTCTCAGAAAGGTGAGTTAATATCAGATTCAGCAAATAACCTGTGGTCACTCTGTTTAACCCCTTTTATTTTAAACATTCACAACTCATTATGAATGAACTGAGTTTTGTAAACATGTCAGAGACTTCAGAAGAAAGCCAGGATTACAGCACCGGTCAATTTACATCTGTCTCCACTTGTTATATTCATGTTTTACAGTTTTCTTTAGTTTTAGAGTTTCAACCAGAGTGAGGTCACCTGCATATTACCTTTTCAGACGAAGAAAAACCTGTTGCTAATAGTAAAAGATATGAAATATGAGCACTATTATTGCGGGTAATGTTTTTTTTTCTTGCAAGACTTTTTTGGATGGCAGGTCAGGCAGTTCAGTGTGTGTGTGTTTGAAAAATGGCAACAGAAGACTGCTGTTCGCTGAAGCTATTGTGAATCTTTAGCCTCTTGCTAAAGAAACCTAGTTGGGGAGATCTTTGTGGCTATGTCCCCATCTCTTTGGGATACGCAGACCAGGCCTGAACAGGCTGTGCTGCACATCTGTGCTGCAAAAATGCCAAAACTCGTGTCAGACTCGATTTAAGCTCACATGAAATAAACCCACCCCCAAGTGCTAGTGCACCTGTGGCATGGAGTTTGAACTGTGAAATTCTTCTATTCCCAATGCATTCTCTAAAGCCCTTTCCTAAAAAAAAAGACATACACTTACCTCTAACAAAAGAAGGATTTCACTCGTTTGTGAACATCTGGGGATAAGTATTGCAGCAAATAAGTATTGCACAGTGCGTTAACTTGAAAAAAATCATTTGAAAGTGTGAAAAAAGAATAAATAGGAAAACGTAGAAACTGCTGCATGTGACTCTTTTTCATAAATCTGTGTCGATTCGTGAGGTCTGACAGAGATGTGCATGCAAGGAATATCTGCTTCTGCGTGTATCCATCTGTGCGTGTGTGCATGAGGGTAATCTAACAGATTTAGGGGCAAATCTTCAAAATCAGTCCTCAGCTATGTCATCAGCTGTGTGAGAGGGTGCATTATCTGAACTGATGTACTATGATATCTACAACATCCTGATGGGCAACTTTGGTCATTTAGTGTAAGAGAACACACGCACTTTCACCAAAAAAACCAAAACAAAACAAAAACATAAACAACAACAAAAAAATAAAATAAAATAGAGGTCTGGGGGAGAAACAAAGCATGCAAGTACAAGAAAGATTTGTGGCATGCTCTGCTGTTTCCTGTCTTTGGAAAGAATCCAGTTTCTAGTGATAACATCATTGTTTGATATGGGCAATAAATGTGTGATGTTCCAAGTTACTGACCTTTTGTGAGCAGGTAAATTAAGCTTGAATAATACACTACACACACACACATACACTTACTTGGGTACTGAAATGGTATACTATGACATACTCTAGGTTTTTTAATTATAATTATTTCTTTGAGCTCCCACTCAAAGAAACTGCTTGCATTTTTTTTGGAATACTAATTACATTTAGCCTACTTTATGAAATGTAATGACTTTTGTAATTGACTTGTGTAATTGGCAAATGTGGATGATATATTTGGTTTTCTTTTGCAAAGTAAAAAGGTTGCATGTGTTTTTTTTTTTCTTTATGTGAAAAAACATAATAGAATTCTAAATAGTAAAAGAAATCCATTATAAAGAAACGTGGATTTGTCCATGAATGCAAATGATTCTTCATAGGACTATAAATAGCAATAAAGAACCTTTATTTTTAAGAATATATAGGAAATGCATGCACTTTTACACTCTCAAATTCTAACCCTTCACTGCATTCAACGGTGCTACACTCAGTCAGTCAAATAACTATCGAGTGTTTTCACTCTTAAGTCTCTGAGCACCTTGCGATGCATGGACAGAAAACCACTAAGACAAGCGGGATGGCATTTGCTCTGCACTGTCCCCTTCTGGTCAAGAAAAATAGTAACATTTGCCTTTATGTTCACAGCCTGACATCCTTACGTTGAGTTCTTTAGAACACTTAGTTAATAATATTCCTCCTTTTTTATTTGTCTTACCTACACCTAGAAACTCTTGATAAAAATCAACTTAAACATATTATTTTGTAAAAAAAATTCAAGTTCAGTTTGAGCTGTGTAACACAGAGAAAATACATAATAATGAACAAAATGCATAAATAAAACGGGATTATAAAACAATAGCATAGGCAATTAGATCACAGACGTTAAGTGTCATCCTGGTGGGCTGAACGATTTCGAGAAACCCACTATGAGATCATTTCACATCTTAGAGGCGATTAACACTTACAGTAGAGGTAAAATATTGACACATAGATCAGGTGTTATCAAAGCTGAAGAACGTCCAACTCTATTGGCAAGCATAGCAGTTCTATCCCAGACGGTTTGGCTGCCCCCACCGGAGTAATTCAAAATGTAATTGCTGCTCAGACAATGATGTGTCCAGGAGGGTCTTCCCCCAGCTTCTCTCTGAGGACAATATCACAACCCAAAGCAGACAAGAAGCTAAAATGGAAGCAACCGTGCTGTTCTGAACTCCCCTCTCTTTTAAAACAATTCAAGAAAGTTTCAGCACTTTTATGAATACAGAGTCCAGGGGTCAGAGGTATAACAAAGCTTGGAACGTTATCGATCCCACATTTCTTTAGCACTCCGTTTACTTCATCATCTTTTAACTTAATGGGTTTGCCTCGATAAACTCCACCCCGCAATCTTGTGTTCCTCAGCAAGCGTTTGAACTGCCAGGTATATCTTGACCTGGCTGAGCTCTTCACACATACCTGTAACTGATTGAACCAAACACACCAGCCAAATGGGAAATCAATGTCCTGTCAAACACAGCACAGAGACTGCAGTTCCCCCGCTGTTATCAAAATCCCATCTCTCTCACGGATGCCATAAAACACGCTTAATCACTGACCATGAGGCTTTCCTTATCCGATAAGTATTATCCATTTATTTATATAGAGTTGCGTGTTGTTTTTTTTTATACCGAGTTCATCTTTTGCAGCATGCAAATGAGCTGGCCTTAGTCTGAGAAAAACAATACTACCAATGTTAGTGATAAATCATTGAGTCATTCATTACAGCAGCAACCTTTTCTCATTTTTTTTCTTTTTCCATTTCAAGATGACGTCCGAAATTGTTGGATGTTCCAACGCCCAATTCACGGAAATAAAATAACCTGTCAAGTTGCGTAAACACTGGAGGAAAATAAAGATATTAAAATAAAGTCAGGAGACATGCAGAAAAGAAAGATAAACTGTGTTTTTGTAAGATGTGTCATGTTTAGCAGCCACTACCTCACGCCCGATTCAAAGTCACCCTCCGTCTGACAGAGGAAAACCAGCAGCGCATCTACTTTGCAATCAAAGCAAACGGTGACGTTCAAAGTGTCCCGGCCCTGATGGGAGATAGCGGCCCTGGCTAACTATGTGGTCTTTGTTTTTTTGCCCTGCGGTAATTTTTCTGCTCGGTTGATGAGCAAATCAGAGTTAATTGTTGCAAGAAAAGACGAGGTCATCAGCCAGGGTAATTTAAAGGAAAATGAGGTTCCGCTAAAGATGACCTCACCGCTGCGGTCAGAATCCCCTTTCCCGCCTCCTCAGGCGGGGATGAGGGTTCTTCTCTGGCCAAATCCTGCACATGTGGCTATATGGGAGGTAGACACTGAGATTAAACTAGGGGTCAATGACCAGGATAGACTGTTCAAAGTGCTTCATCAGTTCTATCCTGTTCAACTGACTGGCCAAGTTACATTCATCGATAGCTCAAGGGGCTCATAGCTCATTCAGCGGCCGTCTGTGTATATCTAGCTGTGTCGTTCATCACATGACTACGAAATCTACTGGATTTCCAATGTGACCTTTAAACTCTTGTTCCCATCTCGAAGGGGCTCCCCCGTTTCCCATGTGGTCCAGTGCTTTGCTGATTGCTGCCTGGATTAGAGCGATGCGAGGAAAGAGTTCCGCGTGCCGCTCGCCTCGCCGATGTCCTTTAATCTCTCTGTAACTTTGATCCACCCCCTGATCAGGACCTGGAGGAAAATTAAAGACCTTCCACCCACTCACAAATCTTCAGTTGGCTCATAGGTTTGCCAGCACACCGGTGCACGTTGTGAAGCAGTGACTCTTTGGTCACTAAAGCACATAGTGGCTTAAAGTTACCAGATAAGGGCCTAAACCACCTGTGCACAAGCCTCTCTTTGGTTCAGCGTCAAGAAAGAACGAATGAACTTCCTTGACCCTGCCGTGAATTCAAACAACACTGGGATTTGGAGGTGGTGAGGACGGTGGGCGTTTAGTGAGGGGGGGTTGGCAGTGTTTGGGGTGAGGGAGGGAAACACACCGTTGCACAATTTCATCCACTTTTTTAAGAATACGTTTCGACACACAAAAGTAAACTGTCCGAGTCCACAGCTAATCTCATCCTCACTCCCCCGGTGTAGAAACACACACACGCAAACACACTACTAACTCCTGGAACAAGCAGACAAACACGCTAATGCAAACACAGACATCAAGCTAAGCAGAGCGATCGTGTGAACGTCCATGCAAACACACAAAAAACGGGGGTGATCTATAAACAGGGTGATCCACAAATCAAGCAGCACTCAGGTTTAACGAAAGTAAACAACTGCACAGCAAAGTAGTAATTAATGGCACCCTTCCCTTTTCTACAGTAAAGGCATGTCAAACAGTGGGGACCTGGCAAGGTAGATTACCGAAGATTTGCAACACTTGAGGATTACTCAAGAATGCCTGACTTTGATCTCTCTGCACTTAGCCTTTGATTCAGAGTAATTATTTAAAGGAGTAAGGTTTTTTCCCCACCAACACAATGATGAATGGCTCTAATGATTTCTTAATTTTCAGGCACTGAGACAACCTTATCTGTGTTTGTGTGTGTGCGCCTCAGCGAGTGATGTTTGAGTGCTTTGTCTGCCACATATCCTACTGAGGTGAAGATATCTATGGACATGACTATATTATTTATGCTTTCATTTTTAAATTCAATTTCACGGAGCAGACATAATTCCTTAGGTTGATCTGCGTCCTCCCTGTCTCAAGTATTCTCACCTGCACCTTCCCTGTGCCGCACTTGAGGAGAAAAAGAGAGCACATAAGTTATGCTTAATTACAGAATGGATTCATGCACGGCTATGCTATTATCTTCTGGTTAAAAATACTTCTGCCTGCTCTGCATATGCTCTTTTCCTTTAGATCCATGCTGTACTTTACTACAAGCATTAAGCAAGGCATTGCATCACAACTGGGGGAAATAATCCCTGTTACTTTTAAAACTATAACTTTGCCCCTACTTATTTTAGGCAATAATAATTATATTCATGTCTCTTTAAACTCTTTAGCAGTAGTGGTAAAGAAAACTTTAGCAATCCATGTAAAATAACAGCTTTTAAGAGATAACAAAATCTGTTCGTATTTGCAGTTAATCCAATATGCAATCGGTAAGATGTTAATTCTAATACGATACACAAACGTTTCTGAAGTAAACAACTGAGTCCTTTTCAATTTATGAATTGGAATTTGAATTTGATTCCCCACACCCCACAGGAAGCTCAATTGGGATTACAGGAAGAGGAAACCCCTTTCAAATAGGTCTCTCTATCGAGCCAACAATCAAAGATTCAAAAATTCTTTAAACCTTACTTGATTAGTAAGTTTGCTTCCTTAAATTCACAAATCGAATTTCAATTCAGCAGCTACTAACTAAAAATTAAATTAATGGCCCTTTCCCAAGCACACAAATTTTAGATTGTTATGCCCCTGCTATAAAGACATACTATAAGCAAACCAATAAGGTCTTAAAATCTTCTTTGATCTAACTGATGAGGGCCAACATCCTGTTTGGAAGCTAAATACACAAAAATGCAATCCAAAAATGAATGAATTTTCAATGTCTGTCTGTCTCCCTCTTAACTCTTCCAGCATAGTCGACAACAGCACAGTAACATTGCATGCTACCAACAAAAAGATGTAACCCAAAGATGAAAGAATGCCTGCATGTTGGTTGAAAGAAGACCAGACAGAAGAATACAGTCTCCAAAACAATCCTCTCCTTAATGTAGAGCGGGTATAAGGGTTTGTCAGCCTTTTTTGTAACTCTATCAAAGCTTTCCCCAAGAGCCAAAACTCTGAATGAATATAACTAAATCTTCAAAGACGGCCACTATCTGCCTCTGCCAGCTTGCTACATGTTTTGTGGGCGTCTCACGGGCGGTCAAGCTACCTGATTAGCGTTTATCGGGCGCTGGCGTCTCTCGCATCATCATGGGCTGTTCTGTGAGCCCTTCTGACTGCTTAGGCATGGACTAGTGGGGCTAGATTTACACACGGACTCTGCCTGTTGCCCTCTTATGGTATTGAGTCGCACCCGCATGATCTCAAAAGACCATGGAAGATAACAATGGGGGAACATCCAGCCATTCAGTAATTACAGCGGAAACTGGCGTGTCATATTACAATCTTTGGGAAAACCTTCAACTGATTGATCAAAGGCTACAAAAATGCATTTTCTCACTTACACTTGGTATCTACGCAAGGATACCAGCCAGGACATGGAAGGGACGTGACGTAACTCCATAACTGTTGGTATGAAGCAAACTCCACCCAGAGGAATTTACATTGGTAATGCGTAACCAGATATTCAACCACCTAGAAAAGCAGACCCACATCAAAATCAAGGTTTAGACAACTTTACAACTAACATAACAAACATTTTCACTTGAGTGCTTTTACAACCATCCAAGCTTTCCATCTGCTTCTAAACACTCGGAGTAGGTTTCCATTGTAAGTTCATGTGTATTTTACAAACAAAAGCATGAGTCAACTTTGTTTTCTTAAAATCAACAGAAGTTTGGACTGATCCAATGAAAGACTAACGACATCTAGAGTTGTTGTCTGTACTTCACAAAACAATGCGTGTCAAACCCACTGACCCATTAAGATCTTACAGCACGGCATCTCTAAGGTGTTTTTATTTGGTTGATTCCTTTTAGGAGAACCCTTCTGAACTGGCTGCTGTATCAGTCTTAACACCTGTGAAAGGTACTTCTCTGTTCAAATTTACTTTATATTGGGCCCAGTCCAGAATGAGCCAGTTCTGAAGGAATGTGAAGCCGTGCCAGGCTAGTACGGCTTCTGCTCCTCTGAACAAACAGGAGTTTCGGGCGTGAATGCCATGCCAGTTCATCTGAAACCAAAAAGCTCAGTCTTTCGCCGACAAAGGCCCAAGACCTGTCATTGCTTTAACTGAATGACTTATTGGGAACAAGAGTTTTTAATCATTCAGAATGACTGAGTTTAGATTTAATTAAATGGATGAAAACATCATCTTGCCAGTATCTCTGCACCCAGAGGTCAGTTTGGTTTCTACCACTGAGGGTTTCATTCAAAGACTGAACCAGTCAGAGATGGATCCTTGCAGTGAACTTTTCTTCTTTCTACCTGAGGAAAGTTAAGAATAAGCATCAGGAAACTTACAGTCAGTCTAGGCTGGTTCAACTAAACCAGTTGAGTTCAGTCTTTTTGCAATCAACCAGTGAATGACATTTTAAAAGAAACCTAAAAAGCCTTCAACCCCATTACTCTGGGCATGCTTCCAGCCTGTCTTGACAGGTCCTGTCTTTACAGCAGTCAGTTTCACACCTGATAGGACCACCTGAGTACGTTCCCCAGAGGCGGAAATCAGAGACGGCCATCATGTGTACCCTATCCCAATCCACCCTGCTTTGAGACATTACCGTGAAAACAGAATCCATACATATTTCGTTCATGTGGCAATGAAAACTGAATTTCACGAATTCGCACTTCTTCATTAAATTAAAAAGCAAATTTGGAGAGCTGTCCGGGGAGCAAGCCGGGAGCTCAGAGGACCCCGAGCCCTGCTGGTTGGAACCCTAGCGAGGGCAGAGCTC
>JAUCMU010000026.1:6758875-6789385 GCA_032275025.1 Enteromius treurensis | reverse complement strand
GGTATAATTAATAGGCTAGTGGGCGATAATACTAATGAGCGTCAATGGGTACCGGCTGTGCTGATACTCAGCGTGCTTTTCCCGAAACTATGTTAAAACATCACTTAATTTGTCCCAGTCTTTAACAAGGTTAAATAATTTAAATTTTTTAATTGCACCAACTACAATATATATATATATATATATATACATATAAAATAAATAAATATTTACATTAGATATGTATTAAAGGTTATTATTTACAGATAAAGAATATAAATATTTACAAATTCTGGTTAACTCCTTAATAATTACATATAGTGGATTTTCTAAATGCTGATTTGACATTCACATCAGTATCTTATTAATGAGATTTTAATAATAGCTCTGGTGTGTGTGTGTGTGTGTTTTACCATTAAATACACCAGTTATATTAAATATACAGATATGTATACAATATGCTGAGTATTTCAAGAGCTTACCTGCCTTCTTATTTAGTTTTCATTGTTTTTCTTTGTATCTAGAATTGCACCTGCACTGATTCTGTGCAGTACTGCATTGTTCTAGTCTGCAGTGTTCCAAAAAATGTACCTATAATAACAAACAAAACATATATCTTTGTTAACTGCACTGGTAAAAAGATTCTGCTTAAAGATGCATTTTGAATGTTAACATTTCCTACCTTTCAGAGCAAGTTGGCTCGCACTCATGCTGAATGGCTTCAGACTGTACCAGACAGGATACACTGACACACCCAAATTACAGGAATATTGCCAGTCATTAGAGAATAGACATACAGACAGGGGCAGTTTGTCTAGGTGAACTGCAGTTACAGAATAATTGAGAATAATCAGCTGCCCTAGAGGTCTCAATTCTCATCTCTAGCGCCGCCTGCTGGGAAAAAAAACTGTCTGTTATTTACATCAAAATCCAAATCTTTATGGACTGTCTTGTTTTGAGCACACATTAGTATGTAAATATTTCAATAAATAACTGAAAGATTAGACGTGGAGCACAAGAGGAAGAATGGTGAAATGTGTGAACAAGACTGTTCATCACTGTGCAGTTCTCTCTTTGTCAGTTCAGTTATCCAGGTCACAGAAATAAAACTTGAATGCTAATTCGCTATTCAACAGCCAGTATGTCAATTAACTCATCAAGGTATAGGAGCTGATGGAGTTCAGCGGCTGTGACTACAGATTCAAAGATCCTGTTAATACACTCATTTAGTCAAATCACGACAATTATTGAAACAACGTCAAACAATTTTGTTACTCTAGATAATGTCTTTTAAATCTACTACATACAACAAAGAGTATAATAAGGTATATTATAATTTTAAGGACTAATTTTAAGTGCTATGGCAAAGAAAAAGCAATAATAAATAAATTACTTCAAAATCCTTTCACTGCAGGTAACTTTAACCTGTTATGCAAGCGTGTAGTCACAGTAATGCCCACATTGTATGATGTAACAACTCTTTCAATAAGGCTTGACGGATCAAAATTTAAAGTTTGAACAATCGGTTTTGTAACCGAATAACAACAATAAAATGGACCCCAACCATCCCCTCTTCTTCCCATAAGAGTCTTTGTGTTTTGAGCTGTCGTCAGCGCCCTGGCTGCTGATCAGGGCTTGAAGGGGGTTATCTTCATTAGCTTGCCACTTGGCAGCTAATTGCTGGAGCAGGCGAAAACAAAAAGCTCGGTGTCCGTCCCTACATGCTCTGATTGCTCTGGGACAGGGGGAGGCAAAAGTCTGTGTGCCCCAAACAGAGGGCCTCACTCTGGCATGACTTGGCAGGCGAGCCTCCAATCCGGTATAGATGTTTATTTGGTTTGGTTTTGGAGCTTTGGGTGAACAGGTCTAGGCCAGGGGCACTGAAATCAGCATGACAGTCTTTTCTCTTTCTTTTCTCTTTTACTCGCTTTTTTGCCAACAGGAGACATGCTAAATCCCCTAATTCAAGAGGAAATAGCATCTCAGATAAGTATTGTGGAATCCCTTGGGAATACCAGACGATATATTTCCAGTTTAGTTTTGAGAGCATTTGCTCCAACTTTTCTGCAGTTCTCGTCAAATAGTTTAAATATAGAACCCACTCTACTGGACACATATCTGTAATCTTTTACACGTCTTAGCAGTGAAGAAAATAATGCAGCTTTATAATGAATCAATGAGATGGATTGTTTCCACTTATCAAGATCTGGCTTCAATTCAGGGTGAAGGCGGTCGGCAATTGCAATTGCTTTAGTAAAACATGTTCTGGTTCTTCTCCCTCACATGAATGAATCTCAACAAGAAACATATTGTATGGCCTTGTGATTTCAGTGACATGTTTTCATTAAAACTTCTGTAACATCTCTCTCCTATCTCCCTCTGAACTGAACTCGATCCAATGGAAATGACTCCAGCAATTGGACATTAGTTTACCTTATCTTCTTCACTTTGATAGCCTTCGGCTGGCAGGTGAAACAATCAGATCGTTATTTTAGATATAGGGAGAAAAGCTGGAAGAATCTGATAGGTGTATAGACAAAAGGCAACAGGAGAAGGACTTAGTGTCCATAAACTGTCTGAAATAAATGCCACGGTGCGCCAAAGGGTTCGGCACCTCTGTCTTTTCTCTTTGATGTGTTCAGCTATCGTCAGAGGTTGTGGTTGAGCACTGTCCACCCCAAAGGCGTGATTTGTATTTGGAGGCAGGCGCTGTCACTCAGATGTGCAATGACCCCCTCAGATGTCTGCGTTAAAACAGTACACAACTTCACGGTTCAGACTTGCAGTGTAATAAATTCATATTTCTACAATTACCGCTCAGTTAAACACTGCTTCAGTCAGGTTCACAATCGCAGTCACGACGAGACGTTGTTTCTTTTGTGTTAAAGTACACATCGAGTCCAAACAGGTGAAAACGGGATTAATTCTAATAGGTTTTGACAGGTAAGACAAAACAGACCACCTATGAGACAGTGTTAGTTCAAATGAGAGAAGCCATCGCACATGCAGACACTTTGTAAAAAGAAAATTGAGAAATAAGAAGCTGTTAAATTAATATTCCTATGTGCAGTCTAACTATCTACACAATTAGTTGCTTGTGCATCTCTAATTTCAGCTACTAAGCCACGATGAACAAATATTGTAATATCAGTGTGGCACTACTGAAGTGTGATGCTGCAACACATAAAACTGTGTTTTGAGATAAACTTGAATTGGAAGCAGTAATGATGAATTTGCATTTGTTAAATTCCAGAAGTCATGAAAAAGAGCAGAAACCAGACTTTGGGCTGAAGAAAAAGTGTGGGCTGTTCACTTGTTTCTGAAGCATCACAGGAATCCCTGATAACTACATTAAAGTAAGTAGCGACATCTAGTGGTTGCAGAGCAGCATTGCACTTTTGACTGCCTGACAAGTTAATAGTGTTAACTAAAGCGATCGGTTAAACACCACGCAAGCTCTATATACAACATATTTTACGTTCTGTTAATTTAAACAGAATTTGTCCTACAGATTTGAGAAAAAAAAAATAGACAACTAGGCTACATAAACAACCCTATTTACAGCAAACACTGGCTGTTAACGAAAAGGACGATTTGAGGGATGCAAGAGGTCCTACAGTATTCTCGTCACCAAATAGGCTATTGTTTTGTTAAAAATAAAATCATTCAGCCAAAAGTTCAACAATGCTACTGACCTGTCTGTATCCCTTACTCTTTTTTTTTTTTTTACCTTGATCCAAATTGTTCCACTGTAATTGAACTTCAAATTGCTTGGCATTCTTATGAAGTCATTATTTTAAAAATAATTATAATAACAAATAAAAATAATAATTACAATAATAAATAATGTTGCAAAAGACCTACTATGTTTTTTAGATCATTAGGCTAGTAGTTTTTCATTTTAGTCTTACTGAAAAAAAAAACTAAAAGCTAAATATATGTCATACTGTATATAATCTCAGAATCTGGTATCAAAACAAAAACGGTCTTGATTTAGCTATTATTATTATTATGTTCTATCCTATCAGTGATGGTGGTAACGCATTACAAGTAATGCAAGTTACGCAATAATTATTTTTTCCACTAGTAAAGCAACGCATTACTTTTTAATTTTAGAGTATTAGTACTGAGTTACTTTTTCAAAAAAAGGTTACGCCAGTTACTTTGTTTTCTTATTTATTGACTGACTCCATGTTGGGAGATCAGAAATACAGAGGCATTGTGTGCGGTGTGTGAATACAGTGTAGTTCTTGAACGTGCATTAATTCATCTCACTCTCAAAAAACAGATTTAGTATTCATCAAAATAAACTCAGAATATGATGCAAACCTGCAGTAATTAAATTACACAAATGTATCTAATCTCATTTTATTAACCAATTTCTTTGTTCCTGACCTTTGATGATACAGTTCAACCATACTTACAAGCAAAAATGACTGTGCTTCATTGTTTGTTTTCTATTGCTAAAAAGTATTAAACTTTCTCCTCCTGTATTCTACTTTACAGATGTGAATTTACTTTTTCTTCAGCCTGAGGTTTATTCGTGACACTTTTTGGTGTGCTTTTACATTTGCTATAAATAAAACTTCTTGTATTAAAAACCAAACACTCAAGCTCTGCCCATATTTAAAAAGTAACGCATTACTCTCCATATAAAGTTACTAAGTAACGTAATTAGTTACCTTTTTTTTAGGGAGTAACACAATATTGTAATGCATTACTTTTAAAAGTAAATTTCCCCAACATTGTATCCTATTATACTGACAAGTCAAAAATTGATTGATATGGATTTGTCACTGCCTGGCAGATTCTTAAATTGTAATCTTTTGGCTCTTCAAGTCTTAAACATTCGGTTATACTGTATTCGATTTAATTAGGTATTATGATAGTGTCAGGTGTTAACACTCTCGTACAGAAATTGCTGATATCACTGAAAGTTAAACTCATACATATAAGATGTAATATTAAAAAGTCAAATGTTAGCCTAGAAACTCCGACGGAGTCCTTCGACGTTTGCACACACCCAACGATAATATCAGTGTGGGATGGAAATGAGAGAGCGTGTGTGCAAACACTAGCAGATGATCCCCCGCCTCTCAGCAACCGAACTTACCCACTCTCCCGTTACCCGGAAGTATGCAGAATTCCCAAAGATGGCGGATCAAGGTCCGATGGCGATAGCTATGCGGCTAAGAAATCAGCTGCAGAACGTCTACAAGCTCGACCCTTTACGGAACGAGGTGAGCGATAGGGACCAAAATCGCTTCAGCGGCTTGTCTTTCCCCGAGAGCTTTCCGCGCTTACTATAAACGTGCGCGAGAGGGGCGATCTGTGTGGCGCGAAAGCCGAGAGATGGAGCGCGGGACCTTGCTGCGTGTCTGCGCAGGCGTGAGTGTTGCGAAGCGTCAATCCACTGTGTCTAGCGGTTGTGTTTTTGTTCTCCGTGGCGAGGTTTTTCTTGTCATTTCTGTCCCAGTCGCATCTCTCGCGTTATAGTTTTTCCAAACTCCAACATTCGGTACACTAATAAAACGGTTTGTTTTGTGCGCTCTCGCGGGAATAACGGCGCTCGTTCGCGTCGCGTGCTGTCCCACATGTTTATTTTAATGCAGGTTGGCCCTGACAAGTGAACAAGTGCATCAGTATGATGTGCCGCGTGCATTGTCGGCAGCGCGTGTCTGTGAACAGAAATGCATTTTGTTCTTCAGAATTCAGTCACGGCACGTAACGTGTCTCCTGTGATTAAATGCTTGTCCTGCCGTTTTCTTCGACCTCGAGTCCTTGTTTAATGCAGTGGCTTGCAGTCCTGGCAGTGATTGATATTAAACCAGTACTCGCGTATTTACTCTGGTATGTTTAGCCAATGGCAGGCTTGTTTACAAATGACACCTGACTCGCTGAAAAGTGAGGCGCGCTTCTGCCGTACCACAATAAGAGCGTGTATGTGAATAGTTGTACGTAACAAATAACTTTTTTTAAAACCATTATTTTTCACATATATATATATATGACCCTGGACCTTTGATTATGGATTATTAGGATAAGATAAGGCAATATTTGGGTGAGATACAGCAATCTTAAATCTGTGATAATTGACTGTGATCAATCCAAAGGCTTTCAAATAATTATGTGGTGATAAAAATGTAGTTTAAGTTCAATTTTAGTCTGTTTCAAGTGGCTTTTTTTCTCTATTTTATAGGTTTTCAAGAATTCTTCTCACTATAATAAGTCCTTTGGAATGAGAAACATTTAATGTTTTATCAGCTATGAATGATAGTTTTAACAAACTGCTTAATGCTACTCACAAGGTGACAGATGAGCACGCCAAAGATACACTTAAAAGCCCATTTTCACAAACGGGGCTTGGCTTAAGCCAGGACTAGACATTAGTTAAATTAAATATTTAAGCGACTTTTACAAAAATGCCTTATAAGAAAATATTACAGGTGTGCATCTTAACACAGAACAATGACACTGACATTTTTTAAGAAATGTCGGAGCAAGATATTTTTTATCTGAGATAGCTCAAACATGCAATTTAGTTTGGGACTAGCTTAAGCCTTGTCTGTGAAACTGGGGCAAAGTGTCTTATTAGCACAGTTTAATGTGCAGTAAAAAGATTGCACCATAGATGTGCGTGCAGAATGTCAAAGTGATGTTAAACTACCTGTTTGTTTTACAGGAAGAAGTTAAAATAAAGATAAAGGACCTAAATGAACACATTGTGTGCTACCTCTGTGCAGGATACTTTATTGACGCAACCACCATCACAGAATGCCTCCATACATGTAAGTGTTTTGTACTTGATTTCCCCCTTAGCACACTCTCAAATTAACACGGCAGTTCATAGAATCCTGCTTCTCATTTATTATTTGTAACGTATGCAGAAGATGCTGTTTTGTTGCTTATTTTCATTCAGCTGTCTCTTTGCAGTCTGTAAGAGTTGCATTGTGAAGTATCTCCAGACCAGCAAGTATTGTCCGATGTGTAACATCAAAATCCATGAAACACAGCCATTGCTAAATCTAAAGCTGGACAGAGTTATGCAAGACATCGTCTACAAACTAGTCCCAGGTCTACAAGAGAGTAAGTACAAGGATCATTTGACCCCAAGTATTATTTTGTCTCTTGGTCAGTCAAGGTTATATATCCATCTGGTCTTCTCAGGTGAAGACAAACGAATTAAAGAATTCTATCAGTCTCGAGGTCTTGAACGCATCATACAGCCGTCTGGAGAAGGTGAGTGCCACCTGTCCATAAAGGCTGCTGTTGATTTGATTTCATTAAAATTGTTATAAAGTGTGTTCGTGTTTCCTTGTAGATTCAGTTCCAGATAATACGGGATTACCCTACACAAGCTTTGACCACTCCAAAGCTCATTTCTACAGATACGACGAACAGGTCTCTCTATGTTTGGAGAGGCAAAGGTAGGAAGACGGCAGTAAAGCTTATGCTGCCTTTTTTAAAAGAAATTAATACTTTTATTCACCAACAATGCATTAAATTGAGACATGCGACACTGGAGTAATGAAGCTGGAAAAGCTTTTGAATGGATAGCATAGGTGCATTAAAAGAATCCTATTATAACTTTATCTTGCTTTTACAGCTCAACATTTTCAGGGAAGGACAAAAATAAATTAACTCTACAGGTAAGACAACATCCAAAGAAAGAATATGAGTGTACATTGATTCATTGAAACATTTTTTTTCAAGCAATGATAAATTTGTTTATTTTATATCATGTTCCTGCAGCAGAAATTTGTGCGCTGTTCGGTTAGGGCTGAGGTACGACATCTGAGGAAAGTGTTATGTCATCGACTTAACGTGGAAAAACATCAGGTGTGATATTTATCTGTCTATCTATACACATTTTTGAATTTACACTAAAACAACTAATATAAACACTAATACACTGGTAATAAATAGTATTAAAAACACTAAAACTTTTTGAGGCCTCTGGTCTACTAATTTATATCATTATTTATTTCTACATATATGCAGTTGCAACCTGGTATAAAATTCCTTCAGTATACAAAATAGCAAAAATGGTCGTGCTTTGCTGTTCCTTTGACTTTGACTTGATTATTTAAAAGCATGTATGTTTTGTACATCCCAATTATTCTGTAATAGAAAAAATCAAAGTTCAAATAATTGTTTCAACTGTGAAATGTAATCAGAACGAGAGATTTTAAACTAAACCTCTCATTCTTTTCTTTTTTTTTTTTCTATCCTCCTGCCCTGTTGTCTCCTCTCTTCATGTTGTGCTCTTTGTTGCGCTGCAGGTCCAGATGTTATTCAATAACGAGTCTCTCCCAGATCACATGACCATGAAGCGTCTCTGGCTGTCTCACTGGTTTGGAAAGGTATTGTAGTCTCAAGCGTCTCCAGCGAATTTCATACCGCATTCTTTCACACTATCAGCCCGTTTGCCTTTCCCTGTAGGTGGGATCTTTAGTTCTGTAGCGATTTACTGTGCTCTGTTTTACTCACTGAAAGAATCTTCTGAGGGGAATCACAGGCAGAGATTTATTAGTACTAGGAAAAGCCATATGCTTGATGTCGCCTTGCGGTCTGAAATGTGCAATGGAAGTGCTATTCTCCAATTGTTTCATGGTTTGTGGGGCGTCAAAGCGTTGTGAGAATTTAGCACGAGTAGTTCCATGCTTCAAATGTTTTTAAGTTCTGCCCGCAGTCTCTGTTTAGTGTCAGTCAACGGGGTGATACTTTGTTAAACCTTTCATTCGTGTTCTAATGATTTCCTCTTTGTCTCCCATTTAGGCACAACCACTGGTGCTCCATTATGCTATAAAAGACAAACGGACAAGATAGGATTATGTGAAAATATCAATTGGTGTAAATATTTTGTATTTCACATATTCTATTTTAATAGCTTTCTGTGCATATATACTTATTTTTTTGTTTTGTATTTTTGAAAATAAATTTTAAGTTGTATAAAATATTGGGTGCATTTTGTATCGTGTTTGTGTTTCCTTTTCTCTCTCTCTCTCTCTCTCTCTTTTTTAACTTACATAGATATAAAAAATTATATGATCATAATGTGATCACAAATTATGTGCAGTCTTGTTAAAGTCGAAGACCTTGTAATTTGTATTTAGATCGCCAGTGTTTTTAGAAATGAACCAGTAGGGTGCAGTGTTAGTCTTCAAGAGAGCCTTAACACCGCTCTCCTTCCGTCTCCTCGCGATGACTCTATTAGGAACATTTCAAGGCATTTGTAATCTTGGAATATATTATATGTAGCGATCTATGAAAATCGCAATCAGAAATCGCAGTAGCCTACTAGTATGACTTGCTCTTTGCTCATTCCATCATCATACGGGAGAGAAATTGTGCTGTAACTCTTGTGATTTAAAAACGCTTTAAATGTCTCGAGAAAAGAAAATATAATGTCAGACATAAACATCAGATGTTCCGAATCAGTATAATTTTGTGGAAATGTTCGGGTAGGCTATGTTGAGGCTAATTTATTCTCATGGATGAATCATAACTTGCCAGGTCAGTTTTTACATTTCTCTCCAGAAGGTAGCCCGACATTTGTAGGATAATAATTTTCAATAAATAAAAATAAACTAATACAGGTTATTTTACTGCTTGTTTCTCCATGTTTTTGTTCTTACAACCAAATAGCTTAGACCAAATGCATTTTGCCACAATAAAATCGATTTACAGCTTATTATTTTTATTATTCTTATTTTGCTGGTCAAAAATTACCTACAGTAAAGTGACGTTGTGCTGTCATCTTGTAATGCATTAAATCATCTAATACAATCAGGTTAATGCATTAAAACCCACGACTTTGCTCCGCTCTGCTTTAATCGAATATAAAATAGACTACATTTTCGCAGTTAGGCCTATTTCGTTTTAAATTAAATATTCAGCTAACACAGGACTATGTTTAATATGCGCGTATAAATATAACCATTGAAGAAAACAAAAAAGCTTGTAGACCAACACGTAATTCACACAGGCCTCTAGTGTAACCTTATTTAGACCGAGTGCATTAAAAAGGTCACAATAGCTTTTTAGACGTCGAAAACCGATCACAAAAGAGATTCAAGCGCATTGCTAAATGTTGGATTTTATTCGGTTTTTTTTTCTTTATAAAAACAAAATCCTAAATACATGTTTAACGAATGTAGCCTAAATGATGAACTAGAGCATGTTAAATAACGTTCAGTAATAATGAAGTGGGCTACGTTTAGCCTTAATTGCCTAATTATTATGATTATTGTAATTAAATATACATTATTATTAGGATATTATTATTTCTGTTTCTGGCGTTTTTCATAGCCTATTGATTTTTCCATTATTAATATTTTAAATGAAAACAGCAGGCTGGTTATTTTAATATGGACTTGTTAGTAACATCTGTCACAAAGCACAAACTATATTGCATGCGCAAATGCACTAACAACTAGACGACTTTTACCGCCTTTCACATGAATGAAAGGTTTAACTCTGAAATTCTGTTTGGCAAATCTTGCTCTCGAAAGTGAAACACCGGTCCATCGTCCAAAGAACCTTTTCGAGCTTTTAACGCGCTTGGATGTTTGCTCGATTATTTTCACACTGTGAAATCACGGCTTTCAGTCGTCATAGTCCAACCGCATTCATATTCATATACCATCAAATTCCAGTCATCTCGACTCTCAGTAGGAACCCGAAGCATTTGAGCTATTGTGCGGACTTCAATCGCAGCAGAAAGCACAAAACAGCACGAGAATGTGCCGCTGCGTCGACAGCTCTGAGAACGCCGGCTCTCTGGCGAGTCTTTCCACAAAGCGCTCATAAAAATCTACTTGACTTTTCAACCCCAACTATTCCAAGCGATTAGGCCAATTGTACTTCCATCTTCTCGCTGCCCCAAAACTGCTGCCTTGATCTGCTCACAACTGACACAAATGGGCCGAAAGATATTCGGCAGACCAGGATGCAACAATCCTCCCCATTTCCACCGGCTTCCTATTGAGATTTATTCATTAGGAACCGCATGCAAATCATCTGCTATTCATGGGCGTTTTTAACACACGGGCACAGATGTGGGGTATTATTTGGGCTCGACCGACTGAAACTGTTATTGCGCACTCAAAGGCGGGTTAACCTAATCAATCATGTTGACTAGTTTGTGTTAGAGAAGATTCATAAACCATATGGCGCGAGGAGGAAAGCAAGCTTTATGTTGTCCTCGTGACAATGTGAGAGGGGGGACCTTGTTCAATTGTCCTAATTAAGCTTCAAGCACTTAACACACACAATGGAGCGATGTGTAAAAGTGCTCTGCCTCTCTCAGCTGTTTAACTCCTCGAGAGTGTGCCATAAAGTCATTTGCACAAAATAAAACATATTATGCACGGCAGCGTATCCTTATTACACTGTAAAAAAAATCATGCCACAACAATAGCAGGCTTAAACTTAAATTTAATCGCTGCTTTAAAATTTTAGGTGGTCCCCAACGTTTTCAGCCACTTTGCAGTTTAATTACCGATGGATAAAAAACAGGATAAAGAGAGAGAATTATCTGTGGTGGGGAAAAAAACCCCGTTGCTGTGGCGTAATTATGCATACAAAGAATAACATGATTTTGTTGATATCTTGCAAAGAAAATTGAATTTCCTATATCCACAGGGTTTATAGGGAAATTATTATTTTATATAACACAGCTCATCATATAGTGAATGATTAAATTCTGACTCAAGGTAAGGAAACAATGTGAAATTACATATACCCTTTATTTACATAAATGAGGATTAAATAGAATGTTACAATAAATTTAACGAGTTAGATGCATCATAACTTGTTATATATATACACAACCTTGCCCTTGCATTGATTTGGACATACAAATTTTTTTTTTTTCTTCTTTTTTTATAAGTTGTTAATAATGCCAGTTGGAAATGTGCAAGGAACTGGGATAGATAATGTAACACTTTGGGAAATGAGTCTTGACAATTGCAATGTAGAAACAAGATTGAATAAATTGGCTTTCTGATGATTTCTGAAATTATTTATAAATATATAATTCTATTCAGCTGAGAATTTAATTGAAAATCACTTTTGGCATATTTCTACAGCGGTCATAAATGTGTTGAACGGTGTAAACAATTGCACACGTTTCCTTCAAGAAATCGAGAAATAAAGCTTAAAATGTAAAAACACATGTTGCAGTCTTGATACTGTACCATTTATCTCTAAGCATTTCTCAGATCTTATGAAAACGTATTCCTTTTAACCATGTCTTCGATCTGGACATCAGAATGTAGAGGTCCTTTCAATAAATTAAAAATAAGGGAGACACAAAACTTTCCTTGCATTTCAAGTTCCTCCGCAGAGTCCGTGCAAAAGTTGTGAAAAATGCCCTTCTCAGAAAACAAGGGCCTGCTTTTAATCGTCCACCTCGATTTCCTCGTCCTCCTCTGAGAACTCGTCTGTGGTTTGGCCTCTGGATGAGGATGGGGACTGTGGAAAAGCTCTTGGGGAAAGGCTGGGAGAAATGGGCCCCGAGCCACCATGAGGGTCTTCCATGTCCTCCATGGACACCAGTTTCTGCAATGCCTGCGGTGGGATTTTCTTGAGAGACTCCACATCCGCCTTCATCTCCTCCAGGTCTCTCTTGAGCTTGGCCCGTCGGTTCTGGAACCAGGTGATGACCTGCGCGTTGGTCAGGCCCAGTTGCTGTGCGATCTGGTCTCTATCGGCTGGTGACAGGTATTTCTGGTACAAAAAACGCTTTTCCAGCTCGTAGATCTGGTGGTTGGTGAAGGCTGTGCGAGACTTCCGTCGTTTTTTGGAGGCCTGTCTTTGGCCGAAGGCGTTGAGATGTTCGCGACCTTTAAATGGAAAGAAAGGAGAGTTGATTTCCAGGAACACATGACAGGAATAACGCAGGCGGCGTGTGCAGCTCACAATTCAGAATAACTTTCATCGGCAAGTCATTCCCAGACACTGTAAAGCTAAAGCTCATTCAGTAAACTGAAATATGAACCTACAACAAAATGCAAGTTTAGCTTCCCATTATTTAAATGCACATTCATTATTAATTTGTGAAGCATTGAAGGTATTTTAGAAGCTCTACAATGGTCCTATTTTTGGCTCTACGTGGTTCTTGAGTGGATAATTGGTTCTCTGTAGAGTAAAATGTCTTTAATGTTACATTATAGGTTCTTTAGATCAGTGTTTTGGATTCTAGGATCTTTCAAGCACCATTACAGATTGTAAATGTTTATTTTGTTCTGTCGAACTTAAAAAGGTTCTCTTTTGGAATCAGGCTGCAAAATCCTGTTTGGTTCAAATTAGAACCTTTATTTTTAAGAGTCTACACACACTGTTGTGTTATGTGATAGGCCGCAGTTGTTCATTCCAGCTGCATAACAGCTGTTCTTGAAAAGAGGGGGAGAAACTTTCCAAAACATCTGAACTATTGATTGCCAAGTAAATTCGAAATATTTGATGTGTTAATCAAGCAGCCTATCACGCCACAGAACTGGTCTCAATCTTATTACAGACGACCTTAACCGTTAGCGTGACCCACTAAGACAGTTCTGCAATGTCAACACCAACGTCATGATCGAGGACTGTTTTCAGTAAATGTGTCATGTGAACATGAATGATTTCCATCTCTTTAACATTCTTGTAAAGGCACGGTGCGTTATATCATGCTAAGCTGTATTTCTGAAAACAAAGGTTTGTAACATTTTTGAGATCTACAAAGAACTTGGTTCTGTAGAAACCATCCATTACTGACATGCTGAAGTATCATGAACCAGTATACTGATATTTTATCCTCCAAAAAATAGTTTAGCAACTCAAAAGCCCTATAAAATGAAAATTTCTATTAATAATAAGAGCGAGTTTCTTTTGCTTGACAATTGAAGAACCTTTACTTTTTTTTTTTTTGAGGAGTAGGTGGCATTCCTGAAATAGCCTGACTGTCACACTCGAGGAAACGCTATTGCCATTTAGTAACAAAATAATATTAAAATAAAAAAAAAAGAGATACAGCCTACTAAGAGCAATTACATATCTAAATAACAAAAATAGGCGGGGGTGAAACAAGAAAAAAAATTGATTACTACATGTAGTTAAATGATGAATATGTGTATTTATATATATTCTACTTTATGTTATTGTTTTAAATATGCATATAAAAATATGCATTCGACATCAGCTGTAAAATCCACATACAATCGCTACCGCTACAACGCACTTCCTAAAGTGCCACTAACTTCAATTTGCGAGTTTAAAACTGGAAGATTATTTCGTAAACACAACCCGAATACAAAACAATTAACCCCTGAAAAAAGACAAAACATTTTACCTTCTGCAGCTTGTATAACGCTGACTTCCAGCCCCTTAAATGTTTTGCTCGCCAGCTCCTCCAGAGCGCATAACGGCGAGGACGGAGCGCTGATCCCATTCCGAGACGCGCTCGAACCGGTCACTTTCTCCAACACGCGCGGAGGGCACAGACTACCGACGGACTTCTTGACGGAGGGTTTATTTAAGATATCCTCAATACTGAACGGGGTGAGAGGCTTGTTAGAGTTGGCCGGAGGTGGGAGTTGGTCCAAGGGACCCCGCCGCCTCTCCTCGCCGCTGGACTGCAAAACGGAGCCTGCCTTCATGTCTTTAGAGCTGGAGGTCATCTCAGTCCCAAGCAACTATTTCGAATAGAAGTCACCTAGTTCGCTCAATCTTGTTTATGCATACAAAAGCCTGGTCTATTCCTTTTTCTTTAAACAGAATCGTTGTTCTTTCTTAGTCTGAAGTGGCTCTCCAAAAGCACCATGATTCAGGCGTCACAGCCACCCAAACTTTAGTCCTCATACGCGGCTCCAGTCTTCTCTGAGCTGCTCCATGAAGATCTTCAGCATGTGTAGCGGTGTCTCAAGGAGGTTCAAAACAGCAAGCAACCGCTAACGAGTTCTTGTTGATTGCTTTTGTGAAGTTCAATTAGAGAAACACTACACTACTTGCTGACCCGCTGCTCCGTCTTAAAGGGCCAGACCATAATAATGAATTGGACCGAGAAAAGGAGGAGTTTCCCCCTGAAGTTTAAAGAGAGGGGAGATGGCTCGGGATGTTTATGCATCTGTTGATGCATCCCACTCCCACTTAGGGCAAACCACGTGCTCCACGCGTATACCTCCCTGAAAAGGGAGAGTGCTCTCATTAACACCAATACTAGACTTTTCTATATGTCAACGTGTCTGCGGATCTTACTTCACTTTCAAAATAATAAAATCAACATGGCATACTGTAAAGTATTAATAAAACAACCAAATAAACATCGCAAAATGCAGTAATGAACATTGAGATTTTTGTCCTCCTACTGTAATGTCATGATTATTGCATTTTTGGAGGCTGCTATGACAGCATGATTTTCTCCCACCTCGTGTAAGCTATCTGCTGTCACAGAGCAGAATGCAAGGAATGTTATTGTTTCAGTCCTATAAGAATATTTTTGACTTGATTGCAAACATGCATGTGCAAAGCGGCTCAGATGTGGATAACTGTTGACTATGCATTGTTAAAAATAAATAAACTGTATTTTGTAGCTTACAGTGGTTTTGCCAATAGCAGCGAATTTTTAAAGCCTTTAGAATGCATACATTTTGCTGGTGGGACATATTAATTCTTTATGTAGACTATCGGAAATTTAGCAGAGGCATAATATAGCCTACTAAAAAAGCAGGATGCTGACTGACTGGGATTTGTTTTTAGGGGCGATTTTTAAAATCTGCTTTTCTCATTTTAATATTCTAAATAGTATTAAAGTTCACGATGAGTTTTAAATTTAAACTGAGGACAATATTTCCGTAACATCTCAGTCAGTGCAGCACAGTGCCATTCTACGAATTTGTGAAAATGCACGTGGGTAAAGCGCAGAAAGCAGCAGACTTACAGCAGTGCTGTTCTCACCCGCTCCGCGTCGGACTTTATTTCAGATGATGCTCGTGGGACACTGGACAAGCGCAGTAAGCCTGCTATGAAGATGTAGGTAAGATGAAATCGAGTTCTTACTTTAGGAAAACGCGAAGAGATCAATGACTGGGTGTGATAATAGGCTACCTAAAATACGACCAACAAAATGGGATATTAATTTCCAAAATTATTGCACCGCATTTCCTGATTTCTGTATGCTACAGTGAACTTAGGCTATTATGCTTTATTTTTCTCCAGCTTCCTTTTTAGCACAATTAGCTTAATAGCCTCCAAAATATTTCTTATATATAGCCTATAGTCATAATACAATATATTTTATATAGCCAATATAAAATCCTTAAAGCTATTATAGGCTTTTAAGATTTATATTTTTATGATTTTCTCACCAATATTTCAAAACAACATTCCTTATTATTATTTCCAAAATAAGAAAATGAAAAATGTCTGCACCAAAATCACCAAATATTTAGTCACAGATATAGGCCTAGCTAAACAATCCAACAATGCCAAACAAAGTTAATTTTCTGCTAAACCTCGCTGAGGCCTTTAGACTAGTGATTATTTAGGTGGTCTCATAAATGTAAAACATTGGGCAATAAAACAAGTGGCGATGCTGACATTTGATAATATTTAACAGGGTTTCAATAATCGATTAGGGTGATAGATGTCTCTCTTACACGAGTCATTGGCGATGTATCGCCAGTTCGCAGGAATATCGCATTGTCCGTGCCAAGAGCACCATATGGTGACATCCGTACAGGGACTGAAACGAGCCAAACATCTCACGAGCACTAAAACAGCACGACATTCTATTAGTGCGGGTCCAGACCGCTCGACGTGGGCGACGCGGAGCCAAACTATAATAGAATATTTTACGGCAAATGAGCAACAATGCACTGGACAAATGTATCTAGCCAGACCACAAAAAACATGCTAATGAGTCTGCAGTAATGTCACACCCTCGCAGTTACTCTTTATGTAATCCACGCATTAAAAAATGCACCAAAGCAATTGTACATTTCATTTAAGTGACATTTAATGAATTCTAAATTTAAAATATCAAAACATTTAATTGAAGAGAATATAAATATTTTAAGGAATTTAAATCAAGGAAGTTAAATAAAAAAAAAATAAAAAAATACAAATCATATAATAGGCAGCGTGAGTTAATAATAATAATAATGAATATTATATTATAATAATATATTAGTCCAGTGGGGTTCAAATGTCCTTAACGAATTGGTCACCTCAGAAAGTCAGGTCAGAGGAAAGCTGCTAAACCTATTAAATGATACATGGGTATTACTGTAATGTGGAAGGATAGGATTTCTGATCGGGAGAATGATGCCCTTCAGCGCCAACAATAGCACATTCGCATTACCCCACGGAGGGCGGGGAGAGAAACCGAAGCTGAACATGGTGTTACATTTCTCTCAAATGCGCGAGCATTATTAGTTCTAAAGATAATCCAGTCATCTCTCTTCTCCAAACCGCTCTGAGAGGATCCGGACGGTCTCAAGCGGAGCAGCGCTAATTCGAAAGGTTTTCTTTGGCCTTATTTAAACGTTAATTAGAAACAGAACACCTGACATCATCAATCATCACTAGCTGCTTTAAGGGGAGCGGGGTTTTATTTTCGCCCAACCCGTCCCTGCGTCACTTCCCTCAGACGCATTTGGAGGTGGCAGCAATCTGGAAACATTTATTCTGGATAATGCTACCGTGCACGAGATTACGTTAACTATATATTTGATTTATCGAAACGCGCAAGAATAAAATAAAAAAAGAAAATAACTTAACAGAATTATATTATGGATAAAACATGATTCTATAAATAAACCGCAACAAAAAGAAAATGCAATAGCAGCTTATAAAATAAAACGCCCCCCCCCCCCCCAATTATTATTACATTTCTTGTGCAAATAAGAGTATGAAATGTAATACTACAAGCACATAACAAATACAATTGAAGACAGAATATCCAAATAATTGATTTAAATATACACTAGCCTGTTAAATACATCAAACGTGTAATATTAAAATATGCTGAATAAATTTGATCTAAGCTTTTTTATCTCTTCTTATTTTTCTCGATCTGATCCAAAAAGTATTTCTGAAATGTCTGATTCCTTAACAAATTCAGTCTTCAGTGTAAACGATTGTTTTTATTTTAACAAGACTACATACAAATGAAAGCTCAGCTGTTGGCTGATATTAAATAGGCACTTCTCATAAAATATCACACTAACACCTCAAATGTCTCCGTTGCGTTGCACTTAAGATAGACTCGTTTCTGCTAACATTGCTCGCCTCTCTCTCACCCACACAGCTGTACTAACTACTATATAAACATGATACGGGGACACACGCATTAACGTGGAGCCAAGCGGTGACATTTGACTGTGATGAACCTATCGGGTGTGTTGTGTAGTGAGGTGTTACTCTAGCTCTGTGCCGCTTATTTCCCAAATACCCTCTTGGCATAGTTAGATTCCACGCACACTGATAACACATCTTTATAAATATGAAAATATTATATATATATATATACATGAATTTACTCTAAAATTCAGAATTATAGTGTCAAATAAATCCTGATATATGTTCTGGTCGGTTTAAATTAAGAGGTAAGAATGAGGTCAATGGTCTCGTGTCTAAAGACTGTAAATTCAAGCAGTGTGATTGACACGTTCTTTCATTATAGCTATTAAGCTGTAAACCAATCATGTCGGCGTTTGGTAGCTCTCAACAAAACAACACAACAAAAACTGCCCGTACAAACGCACACCGGCAATTAGGCCTCCATTATGATCCTTATGATCAAAGCATAACAACATATAGCATAGCCGTTTTATGCGTATATATACAATAATATATATATATATATAATAATACGTGCAGCTGCTATTGTCGTTTAACACTCTGGGGAGGAAAAAACTATTCAATATCTTTTAACTTTACGCCCAAAGTGTCTGATATGTAGCTACCTTTATTTCTGAGTATCTATACATATTTATTTTATTTTTAAATCTATCATTTATTTTGGATTATTAATATATTATTCATTTTGGAACTGAGGTTTACATTTGTTGTATAAGCGCAGGATTATTGGTGGATGTAATGAGCTAATCGATGTAGTAATGAGTGTTAATTGTGTTTAATAATGTCATATCGATGAGCGTTTCGTCCAATTTGACAAGCTCGAGTCAATTAAGGAGCAGTAAAATCGGAAATCCATTATGGTGAGGCGCGTGCACTTTTGACGGTCACAGGTTAATTGCGCGGGCTGGTTGATGGCTGGCGGCGCAGTGAAGGTGTCCAAACAGCTCTCATTTTTACCGAGGCGCCTCTCTCTAAAAACAATATAATCAAAGCGTCAGAGTCGCCTGCTGTTTTACATCCCATGTTGCTTTTGATGGTGTCATGTTCAGCGGTATTTAGTACCTGTTGATGTTTTCTCTTTCTGTGGATGACAAATGCCCCGGCTCCCCAAAGCGCACGCACCCTCCCCAACAGCCACAAACCCCGGACAAACGGACGGGCGGATCAAAGGCTCGGACCCCACCAGAGCAGTGTTGCACCCCGCCAGCGCGCCACTGGGGTTGGGTCCAGATCATAAAAAGGGCCGTGAGGGGCACGACTCCTGGAGGGGATTATGGAGCTTTTCGCCGTGAGTTCCGAAAAAGAGCAGCGAAGGTGTGAACAGGAGGAAATGGATTCGTCCTCGCTGATAAACGCAGTTATTTGGATAGATCGGCAAGGCGTGGGAATTCGATGGAGGTCACGGCTCTTCACCAAACAAAGGTGCAATAAATAATTTCACTAACGTACTTTTTTGTAAGCACACACGCATACTAAGATAAAAAGTATAGATGCTACAGTTACTGTAGGCTGTAACAGAATAATAACGAATATACATTCAGATATTAAAACCTCTTCTACTGTTACCTCCCGCTCTTCGTTTGGTCCAATTATAAGAGTTATTTTTGCATGTCACATCAATTTTAACATAGAGACATTCTCATTCCCTCTCCACTGAACCCCTCCACCCTCTCTCTCCTCACCTGAATGAACGGTTGACACCCCAACACACTTCACTGATGGACACGCGCAATTACGCACATCTGCGTCTGAGCGTCCAATGAGCGGAAGCCAAAACAGAGATGATATGTGTTCCAGTCCATGGCACTGCCACTGTGCCACGCTGCCAGAGCCATCCATGTGTGAAGAGTCATTTGAGCTCGTAAAATTTCGTTTTCAGAAACACTGAATGCGTAGAATGGATGAAAAATGCACGAAATGGATAAAACATTCGAAAACACCTTTGCACGTCCATATAATTAATCACAATAATAAGCTACTAACAACGTGTAACTGCAAGCTGTTCTACAACATGATCACACATTAAGGACACGTTGTACATTATTATCAAGCTTGTTGTTAAAGAAAGTATGCGTATTTTAGGATGCACTTTTTTAAATTAGTAAAATATTTTGGTTATTTTGAAATCGAACTTAAATAAGAGGGGAAGACTTAAATTTATTTATTCAAACTTAAACTTCATAAACAAACACGATATTATTATTAATAATAATACTCTTATGCATAGTAGTGATCAAAAATGTGTAGGCTAGTAAACTGAAAAATAAACCGTATACTGTGAAGGTTTTTTTTTGTTTGTTTGTTTTTTAGAAAAAATATCTAAAACAAATGTGAACATTTTTTAGACATTCGACTATATCGTGTCAGATAAAAAAAAATCTGAAGCAAACAAACAATCGTTGTTTTTCTGGTTCTTTTCTCTCTCTCTCTCTTTCATAAACACGCACCTGTCTGATGTGTATGTGTGAAGGATTTTGGTTTTCGAGCACTGCGTCACGTGAGCTGATGCAAAACCAAGGAGCGACGACAAAGAGATGCGCGCAGACGATTCAACTCTGATGAAAAATAAAACACACACATATTACTGTATATGGATGCATTGACCTTTTTGATTAGGCCTCTGTACAGAGAAACAAATCAGAGGTAGGCTATTAACAACTGTACGTTTTATTTTCATTTATTTAATCATTTATTTTAAATGGTGGACACATTATGCAAAACAATACATGTCAATAAATGTGGGTCATTAACAAATTGGAATTTTCGTAACGACAAAAGGAGAAATCTTTAAAACACGTTCTAAATGTAACATTTAAAGTTAGTTTCATAATAAATAAAAACAAGTACAGGGAACCATTTGTTGGGGAAAAAACCCGATTGAATAAATCCTTTAAAAAGTTTTAATCTAATTTCCTTGTTTCATGAATACACGTGGGTGTAAACTTAATTAGTTAATTATATAAAAAAAATAAATCATATTTTACAAACGTTTACAAAACGTTCACTTTTAATAAAATTAAAAATAAAATATTTAATAATTAAAAAAAATATTAATTTTTTTTTAAAAATTAATTTAAGTGTTTTTTTCTCGTCACATAGCAACGAAATGTTTCATGCAGGTGCCATATTGACGCTGATATGTTGAAGAAAAAGGAAAACAGAAACTGAATAACCATAAATTCAGATTTTAAAAAAATGTTTTGTTCAGCATTTTATTTATTTATTTTGTATTTTGACAAAAAATATGAAAATCACTTAACAATCTGACTGAAAACACTTTAAGGTGTACTTGTAACACAAATTACATGTGCGTACTATTTTAATAACATGGAATTATGCATAATTAAAGCCAGACCATAATCCTAACCCTAACCATATGCAGTCAATTAACATTACTCAGTTCTTAAATGTATAATTAAATTACAACAAGGACACCTCAAAATAAGGTGTGACCAAAGCATGTTAAAAGAGGTGTCATTTTTTTGTATGCAATGCATTTTAAGTGTATTTTCAAGTAAATTAATAAATAACACATTTATGAATTTATGAGATGAAGAGATCTATTCATGACACTATGTCATGCTGAATGCTCTCTGAAATGTAAATAACTGATCATCAGCTGATTACGGCGCATGTAACCGGAGGAGCAACATCAGCCACGATTTATGTAGTTCTCTGAGAAGCACCATGCGCTTTTAAAGAGGGATTTAATTTGGAGTGCACTCCGGGTGCATATCAGCGTTTATGAAGATAAATGCTATCACTGGAGCACTCTGTTCCGTGCGAACTACAGCAGAATCAATCACCGCAGTTCTGGCCGCGACCACTTGGGCGCCTAATGGAGAAGATTGAGGGAGGTGGAGTGAATCATCTCATCAGAAATCCCACGAGGACTAAAGGGCAAGGTTTAAAGTTGGATTTGTCAAAGGCACAATACGCACGACATAGAGCTTGGCTTGTTGACAATGAATTGTGTGATCGTGGAAGCTTGCTATATTACATATAAATAGGTTATATATCCCGCAAAAGAAGTAATAGTGAATAAATACAATGAAAGGCAATATTAAATGACCATGAGCATATTTTTAATAAAAAAGAAAAAAAAAAATTATATCTTAAGAAAGTCCAGAAAAACATGGCGTGGATGGGTGGAGGGAGTGAAAAAAACAGTGCTCTCTCTCCACCTTCAACACCACGATTGAAGTCATGTCCTCCCTTTTATATATATATACACACACACAAGTACATACATGTATAATATGTATACGCTCAAGTATATTCAACATATATAAGCAAAGTTACAGTGTAGTTTAGGGACCAAATCTAACTATTAGCTACATGCTTATTAACAAGCATTTTTAATTATTATTTTTATTAATACTAGCACATACTTAAATGTAATAAATAACGTACTAACTATTAATAGCTAAGCAACAATTAGGAGTTTATTGAGGCCATAAATAATAGAGAGAACAGGTCCCCTAACTAAAGTGTGACTAAAATGATTAATTAACTCTTAGTTATAAACTGAAAATGTACGAAACCAACATACAGGTTGCATATGTAATACCACTCCAGAGCAGGAACGTGCAGTGAAGATGTTTTCTGAAGTGTGTGTGGAGATGGGAAGGTAATGAATGTGCACCCGCATTACATTTTACGAGAAGAGTGTCTGTGTGTTCACAAATAAATACTGTATATAACGTGTGTGGTGAAGCACCTCTCCGGAGAGGTGTAGTTTCTCGTAACCGGAGCGCATAAGGGTTTGATTAAGCTGTGATCAGCTCCTGCCCTCTGCAGCTCCACTCCACTCCGAAAGCGCAATGAGGAAATAGCTCGTCTGGTCGCTGACAGAGCCCCGCTTTTTCTGTAAAGATAAATGACCCAAAGTATTAAAGTTTAACACTTTGACAAAACCCACCTGATCTGGAGGATTAATGCAACGAAAAATCCATCTGCGCGCGACTCCGTGGAGAGTAATGGCCTCGTGCTGAGAAGGTCAAACAATATTTAGGATAAGTACATATCCAGTATATAGAGCTGAACTTTCCCAAGGCTCACACTCTTAAATGACACCTACACACACACACACACACATGCTCATATGGAAGAACAGTTGTCAAAGGACAGTGGGTACATTATTCTTCGTCAGCGTGCATTGCCAGTTGTGCTTTAAAAGTAATGCACACCTATTATTAATGCATCCAAATGAATAAGTTAGTGTTCATTTAACCCTCGTGTTCTGTTGAAAATGACTGGGTTCCTAGAGACCTCAGTGCATATGTAACAAAAACCCTTAAATAAAATGGTTTTCTGCATTAGTCAAAACCCAGTAGGAAGATGATAGTAAAGCTTTAACAAACAGGAAAGTGACTGTAATTACAACATAGTTTGGAGTCAGTCTGAGCCCATTTCTCATCCAATGAGGGAAATCAGACACTTAAAACCTGATGTTTTTGAGCCATTCAAATGGTCTTTAGTCTCTTAGACCATTGAAGGTTGACTAGCTGAATAACAAAGCAGCACACAACCTGATTACGCACAAGGAATTGGGAAGACTAGGGCTGCGTGTCTCCCAGATGGATCCCATAAATAGAGTCCAATTGGAAATGGCAGATAAACGGCGCTGTCAGAGAGGACAAAAAGATAATTTTTCAAAACATCCCAGAGAAACAGATCCAACCAAACCTTCATTACCCCTCTGGTTTTGGACGAAACAGAAACTATTCACTCCCTGGAAGTAAGTCATCTTATGGAGGAAAAAGAGCTTGTCCCCCGTGAAACATTCCTCACCGAACACAGGAGGGGACTGCTTAAAAAAAAAAGACAAGAAAGAAAAGAAAGTGTGTCAGATGGGAAGATTTCAGATTAGCAAAACTCGAAGTTTCTAATTCTAATCTATCTGCATACCCATCCACATATATCAACTTATTTATCTTACAAAAAAATTGAAAGTGATACGACAAAACTTATTCAAAACATTTCTCAAAGCACCTTTGTGAGTGATCACGTGACAATAATAAACATTTATGGTAACACTGTATATTACAGTAATACCTATTAATTGCTTAGCATGCATTTTACTAAAATATTTGCCATTTAATAGTGCATTTATTAATCTTACCCAAAACCTAAACGTTACTACTGTACCTTACTAACAATTAATAAGCAGCAAATTAATAATTTATTAAAAAGGAAAAGCAGTAGTTAATAAATATCAAGTGTTACCTATTCTGAAGTGCTCCCACATTTATATAACAATTCTTTATATTTTTATTTTGCTTAATTTTTGTTTCCCAAGAACAAAACAAAACAGGGAAGGGAAGCTCAGACAGAGATATGTAATCGGAAAAAATGCAGAGTGAAAAAACTGGGAAAGGTCTCGGCCCTCAGTCCTGCCATAACTTACAATGTCCTTGTCGTCCATAAATATCAGAAATAGGCTCACACTCAAGTCCATTCACAAGCAGCACTGTTTGTGTGTGCATCCCAGGGGCCCGGGGTCAGTGCACACACACACACACACATAGAATTACCTTCAGCTGTGTACCGTTCGCTCTCAGGTAATGGAAAGGGAGGTAACGTACAATGAGAAACACAAATTCGGCCAATCGTTCTGCTGATGGCAGCTGTTAACTTCCCGCTGATATTTATTGCTGTACGTTTTGAAGCATGTGTGTTTTGGTGTGCTCCCTTCATCCTTTTAAGCGTTCTGGATTTGTTTTTGGTGGAGAAAAAGATAAATAATTGGAGATGACAGTGCTTAAGGAGGGACTAAACCTCTACAGTAAATTTGTCAGAAAACAAGGCTTTCAACTCAAGGCTACGGGCTCCTCGGGTGGATAAGCAGAGGAGAACCGCTGATCTATTTCAAACCAGTCAGTTACATTCTGAACAATGCTTTTCACTTGGTATTATATTAATCAAATTACATTTTTACAGAAAACATGAGTAGTGTTTATTCCAATTATTTGAGGTGTCTTTGTGGCACTTACAAAAGGTCACTTTACGATATTTATCTATAAAACACCAGTGATTAATAATATTTTGCATTTCGCATCAACTCGATCGAAACTGACATTTATTTAAAAGATATATTTTTCATATAAATTCAGTTCTTCCTATTTATCATTACAAAAATATTAAGCAGCACAACTGTTTTCAAAATTGATAATATTAATAAATGTTTCCTCAGCAGAAAATCATTTTGAAACTAAAGATGGAGTAATAATGCTAAAAGTTCAGCTTTACGTGACTGAAATAAATTACATTTTAAAATCCATAGACCCAGAAAATAGTTATTTTGAACTGTAAGAAATTTTCACAATATTACGGTTTTACTGTATTTTTTGATCACATTAATGCAGCCTTAGGGAACATAATAGGCATTTTTTAAAAATATCTTACACCAATTTATTTTTAAAGATTATTTCGGTTCATGCACAGAAATCTGTGCACAGTGCACGGTCAGCATGATGTAATTATGATTAAAAAAATAATTATCAGTAGTTTAAAATATTTATTAAAAACTGCTGTGTTTGGTTTTTTTGCCTCATACTGAAATTAGCAACAGCTGTTATGAAAATGAAAAAAAAAAAAGATCAGGGTGACAAAAATAGCATCTGTTTTCAACAAAGCCTGAAATAGCATGCATTAACTAATAGAAAAGAAAAAAGGCCAGAGCAGCTCAGCTACTTAAATCATCTGAAGGCTCTTTTGTTTAACACTTCTAAACACTGATGCTTCATGGTCTTTGCAGAGAAAACACCAAACCTACAGCCTATTTGGCAACAACAGCATTCCTATCAACAGGAAAAAGTATTTTAACTTCACCTAAATCTCAGATACAGGGCTGTTGTGTGTGTTAATAAACTCTCTGCTCAGCCAGCGAGAAGAAGCCGGGTCTGATCTGCCCATCTCCAGCGACACCCACAATACGGTGGCCGAGATTAAACGGTATGGAAACGAACGGGGGACAAAACCCATCAGCGTGTCACAGAGGCAGCCGGTATTGTATCTATATGTATTGAACAGCAGAGCCGTCAGGACTGCTGGCACAGTCATTCATCACAAACAAAGCGGGTTCTGTCAGTAACACAATACTGAATACATCAGTAACGCTGCTCTCTGACAACCAGGACATCAGCAGCAGACCGGCGGAGGAACATTCACATGTTTTAGCCTCTCGCTTCTTTTACCTTGAGCCTCTCGTCTGCTCGTTCTTTTCTTCTGCCCTCCATCTCTACAAGCAGAACCTTAAGTATCTCCTAGAAAAAAGGAAGAGTTGTTTAATGATGCAATTTAGCACCACTTTTAATAGTTTTAGACTCTTTGTTTTAGGGTTTACTGTATGCACTAGGCCCCTGTAATATAGATAAAAGGTCAAAGAATACAAATCTAATGTCACATTTAACCAGTGTTAAACTACAGATTAGAAAGTTCAATATAAATGTTAATGTTGTACTTAGAATTAGTCAAAATGTTGCATAAGAATTGTATTATGTTATCCAATCCAGTTCATTTCAAATAGTTGTAGATCGTTCACACTAGAAAACCATGTAAATATTTTGCCAACATTGAAATAATCTTTGACATTACATTGTTAAATGCAATATATAAGTTATTATTTTTATTGTTTCATTTTTACCGTTAAAGCCTGTGCATAGTATGTCTGGGTCATTACATATATATATATATATACATAATACATGTATGTGTGTGTGTGTGCTGTGTATATGCATAGCCTATAAAGACACACACATACTGTATATATTTTTTAAATATTTAGATTAGATTGAAATATTTAGAATATGTAGATGTATTTACATGTATACTTTCATATTCCTATAATTTATTTTAAATATGTTTAATGTATAAACATTTTTCTTAAACATATACGTACATGTGTGTGCATTTATATATACAAAGTAAATACACCCCCCCCCACACACACACATATATAGTATCTACACAAATATAAAATATTTATATAGTACATTTATAAGTATGCAACATATGTTTACTCTCATATTTGTGTCTGAAATATGATCTAGACATATTTTTGTGAGATTTTGTTAGTTCTTCCACATTAGCTATGTCTTTTTCTCTATTATGTTCTTTTAATATCTTATGTTGTTTTATGAGTTAAAGTTATTTAATTCAGTTTTATTTTCATGTTTCTCTTTGGCTGTATTGCACTACCGTATTTGTTGTGCTTTATAAATAACCATAAACTTGAGATTCTCTCAATAATTGCGCATTTTTGTGCTGTGCTGTGTAACGGCATCTTAGCATTGAGCTTGCTCTATTTAAGCAAACTTTCCACCTTAAATCTTTATCTCTACTTGAGTTGTCGGTCTGTTGTGTGCGTCTTTCTGAATGGCTGAGTCAGCGATTGTGGTTTAATTATAGATTTGCTCCCACCACACACACACACACACACACACACACACTCAAAGTCTCTGCTCTCACCTGGGACAGAAACTCTACAGGGAGAAAAGCAATAACATGTTCAATAGACGGCAATAAACTTGAAGTGTGTCCTCTTCCCCTGCGCTGCGGCAACATTATCTGTTTATCCAGCACAAAACGGAGAGGAACTCATATTGTGCGTCGTTACAGCGTGTTACAGTAATCAAATTCAGAGCTACAAAGTGAAGCGTGTTTCTGCAGAACATTATATTAAGGCTTAGAATTTTAAAATGTCATTATTTGAGGCATAATTTTAGTTTTTCAATAAGAAATTCATTAAAAATGTATAATAATCTGAGATTTGAGTCATGCACGGAATGAATTGGCTGCTGTAGATTGAATTGTCTTTGTCTTATGCTTTTCTAGTGTTGACAGGATTCATAAATGTGCCTCTTCAATTGAATTACTATGATACTCTAGGTTTAATCAGTTACCAGAAGGAACTCCACAAATGCTATCCCGATATAACTTTTTAATAATTCACTCTTCAAGAGTGGTTTGATTTGACTTACATATTCCATCGTAAATCCATTTTACAAAAAAAAAAGCAAATTGTAAAAAAAGTATTTTGACTAAAAAAGGCACAACCCATCATCATCAACACGTGTTTTAATTCAAGCAGGAAAATAACCATTAAAATATGTATATATATATATATATATTTCTTTTTACTTTTTATTATTTTTGTTTTAAATAACTACTTCTAATTATTGTTATTATTTTTAATATTATTTGTATGTAAAGCAGTTTAGATTACCAGTGTGAATGCAATGTTGTATACAGTATAAATAAACTTGCCTTGCCTCTGAAACAACACAATCTATGTTCATGACTCCCCACCAGTAACCTATTAATAACTCAATAACAAGTCCTTCGCTGAGATACGGAGGTCATAATTTACCAGGCAACAGCCAAGGACTATATTAATCTTTGGGAAAAGACCCCAAGGAATATTAGCGTCCGTGTCCCATAACAGGGGGACAATGATGACATTGTGTGTGTCAAAGCGGCGCAGCCTGCTGTGAACTCATTTAGAAGTCTGGGTGACTCTCCCCTGAGATCGGCCACCTCTCGAACCCCCTTCCCCGCATTTAGTTTTAATTAACCTCCGTTAGATACTGGGCTGTAGCTTTAGCGAGTCTGTGGCAGAAAGGTTAATGATTTTTATGGGCTCGGGGACAGAGGAAGGGACAGATCAATGCGACTCAATTCCCCACACGGCTCGCTCTCACCACCTCATCTCCGCTTACTGTCTCACTGTCAGTGTCTGGACCTCAGAGAGAGAGAGAGAGAGAGAGAGAGAGAGAGAGAGAGAGAGAGAGAGAGATAGGATGAGCAGGGCTTCTGTCTGACACAAACACAAACACACTTAGTTTTTCTTCCAGGACATTATTCTTTAACATTTCATGACACAATGAACTGTGTTTTTCAAAATACAGGTAAAGCACCTGTGAAAGATCATTACAGAAAATTCCTTTGCATTAATAGTATGTTTGTGCCCTATTTTTACAGCATTTCCTATTGACGGCAATAAAACCATAAATAACCTGACAACAACTTAAACTGCTAACTATTTTAAGTGAGTAAAGAAATGTTGTAGCGTCTTTATAAATCAAAATACTTTTTATTTTCCAAGACATCATCAAAAGGAGCTTTTTATTAGTATATTCTGGGTTACACTATATTTTGATAGTCCACATTCTACTAATTATAAGTAACTATGTAACTAAATGTTAACTAATTCTCATGAATTTACAACTACATGGCTAACTCTTAGAGTAGACTGTTAGGATAGGTCCAAACAATACTGTTGGAATCAGTAAAAAACACAGACAATCAGCTTCCAATAAACAGAACATTATTGTTTATTGGTGTGGGTGCTAATGTAGTTATTAATATTGTTAGCATTCTCGGTGTGAACGGCGGCCCTAAATGGTTAGCTTTCGGTCCTTGAATTTAGCAACTCAGTTTGACTATTAAAAAATAAAAGGCTCTGCACATTTGAATGGATTAATTAAACGATGGATGTTTCATTGATATCTTCATTTGTCTGGTTGTGGCTTACAAGGACTCTTAAAACAGCGGCTCATTCACACGCACAGCTAAAGGCGAAGGCGAGTGAATGAGCAAAACACCCTGTAGGCAAAGTGAACGCAAAATTATAGTCCAACAAAAATAAGCTTTTAACTTCTTGACAGCTAGAGATAAAATCACTGTCAGATAATTTGTCATTCACTGACAACAAAAACAATCTTTTTAGCGCGAGATAAATGACATACTTTTTACTTGATCAAACAGAAGACCAGTGCCAATTGCAGTGTGTGTGTGTGAGAGAGAGAGAAATGGTAAAATTTGGAAAGTGTTTTCATGCGTTGGGTGAAAGAGGTTCAGCTTTAGGCCAGAAATAAAGTACACAAACACAGAAATAAATGCTTTTCCAACTGGCAACAAGCACACAGTCCTGCTGTTGATCTTAACATGCATCACTGTATTACTGTGGCAGTAACAAACCTCAGTACTCCAGGGAATGATAGAGTTTCCTTCAAATGTCTGTGCCATTTAACCGGTTCTTCTGTTATTCGGGTAGCTAGCAATAGATGCTGACAGATTAACAGACAGCTTAGTTGCTCTGCAAAATAATGTTACCCTTTCAGTCGAATCACTTCGACGTTACATATGGGAACTCGCCAGAGAGACCGATTTGCCTTTGAGCTT
>JAUCMU010000026.1:6697091-6728650 GCA_032275025.1 Enteromius treurensis | reverse complement strand
CAAAGGCAAATCGGTCTCTCTGGCGAGTTCCCATATGTAACGTCGAAGTGATTCGACTGAAAGGGTAACTAAAGTTTAGAACCAAAGATATATACTTTTTAAAAGTTATTACCCCCTAAACTGGCTCATTTAAACACCCCCCCACTTCTTTACATTGCGCTGTGGGAGGTTTTTCATATCACCGGCCAAATGTATACGCAGAGAATGAAGGCGGAGCAATATGCAATTATTCTTGTCGTAGTGCTGCTGGCAGCGCCATGTTTTGGAGATGCTGTGTTTTGTTGTGAAAGTGAAACTACTGTTTGTGTTTCCAAAAGAGGACTCACCTAGAAATCAGTGGTTGAATTGTATTTACAACACTGTTTAATTACATAGATTAGATTTTAATTAAATTAGAGTGTGTTCAGCGCATTTACAGAGGAGGACTGATTCCTTAACCTAACAGAGCAGCCTATTCTAGCTATGCTCAGAGTCTATAAAGTAGGGCAATTCAAACTCTTCAAGAACAGTCTGGTGCTTCTGACCCACACCCTTTAAGTAAGTTATGTTTTCTTATTAAAAGATCCTGCTACACACTTCTCAAACGTGAGTTTTGAGCAGTGTAGAGTAATGCTTGTTGTTTGTTGTTTCTCAGATAACAAATGCAGACAAGGTGTTGGATTTACCAGGTGTAATGCAACACAACGTGTAAAAAGACAGTATTATGTCATTTTAACTAGTAATTATGTTTACATTGGATACAACAAATGTCTCATTTATAATGACTTTTATTGTTTTTTTTGTCATATCGCCGGGATACAGCATCACGTTATGATAAGTGATGTAACATTTCCGTTACACTCGTTGAGGTTAATCAGAGAACACCTCGCTTTTTTAGAATGATGAGCTTTGTACAAATCGACCCGTTTCAGGAGGCAGGGATTAGAGGAGAAACAATAATGCACAGCATGTGGAAAATAATGTGTTTTTAGAACGTTAAACCGCATTAAAGCATTGCATTACACCAAATGTACAAAATAATGTTATTTTTAGCAACATCATATGACCCCTTTAATGCTATTTTTAGAGCTACTTAGAGGCTGCATTTATTTGATTGAAAAAAAAATGAAATTATTGTGAAATAATATTACAATTAAAAATAACAAATTTCCTTTTCATATATTTTTAAACTCATCTAGTTACTGTGATTGTAAAGCTGAATTTTCAACAAACATTACTCCAGTATTGATCTGGTCACATGAAACAATATTTTTTTCAAAATAAATAAAAAGAAAACAAATTTTACTCACTCCAAACATGTACATTTTAGGAATCCCACCATATTATACTTGTGGTGTTCTTGGTCAAAAATGACTAGCCTAAAAAAATTGCTTGTAATTAAAATACCAAACATAATAACAACAACAAAAGTTATAATAATCATTTATTTCAAAGAAAAATTTTAATCTGACTTACTCCAAACTTTTGAACAAAACACCTAGAAAAGCAGCCTAGCTTTTGGTGTTTGGCGCTTAAGGTACCTGTAAATGCTTGTGTCTCTGCTTTGAAATAAAGCCTGTTATACCTTTCTCCGCAAAGGATTCTGCACAACAGGTGTAGGGAGCTGAGCTGGGGTCACATTGTTCACATTTGGCTTGCTAAAGACTGGCAACAGAAAGCAAAACCAGGGCGAGAATCCAAGATATTAGGGAAGATGATTTATCTCTGCTGTCAAAAATGTGACAGCCAATAAAAACGCATCAGAGAGAATGCTGCGTGAAACTATGCAATAGATACACTCAGACTTCAGCAGAAATCTTGAACTACAAGTTCAAATTGATAGATCTAAAAGTCTAGATATTATTTCCCCCCAAATTTATCAATAATCTGCGTGCAATGCACCCTTTCTTAACTCTTTTTAAGTGGTTTATGGGAACAGCTTCAGTGCTGGATTGAAACGTTACATTCTTATCTTCTTCCATGCTAGGATATGACCTCACCAGCAGTTTATAGTGGCATTTCTATGAGAAGGGCAACATCTTGAATCTTATAATTCAGATGAATATTCCATTTTGGTCATTTTGACCTGAAGAGGATTTGCTTTTTTCAGAAAATAACATTATTGATCATTTTGATAAATACATATGAAAGATGTATCGAGTATGATATTTGTGTGCAGTGATAGTTTTTTAGTAACACTACGGTGCCAAATTTGTTGAATAAAGTCGTTATTTTTATTTTCTTTCCATACAAAAAGTATTCTTGTCACTTCATAACCTTGCAGTTCTCATTCAAAATATCTCAAATTGTGTCCTGAAGACAATCAAAGCGTTTACGGCATTAGAACAACATGTGGGTGATTTCTTTATAAGCTACAAAAAATACCTTTTGGTGCACAAAGAAAACAAAAATAGCTACTTTATTCAACAATTTCTTCTCTTTTGTGTCAGAATTCGACATGTTCAATCGAGTTCCATGACACACATGTGTGCAGTCCTCTGCTTGTAAACGAGGTGCAGCGCATGTGTTGTGGTACTCTTGATGATGATGTGATGCAGAGAAGAATTGTTGAATAAAGTCATAATTTTGTTTTATCTTGTAGAATCATAACATTGTGGTTGAACCACAGATGTCACACATACTATTCAAACAAAGTACTTTACTATGTTTCTGGGAACATTACAGTTACAGTGTTGATGCTTGGAGTTTCAGAAAGTCCTCGGATTTCATCAAACATATCTAAATTTGTGTTCCAAAGATCTTACAGGTTTGGAACAACATGAGAGTGAGTAATTAACGACAGAATAAAACAAATTTTAGTAAACTATCCCTTCACTGCTGTTCTTTTAAACTTCTTTTTATCCCCTAAGCGAAGAAGAAAAAAGAACCTTGCCACAAGTATATCAGGGCCTAAACAAACAGATCGGCCCTGGAGGACTTCGACACGGCTTCCTATTAAAAAATGTGCCAGATTTTCACCGTTAGGCAAAAACGATCAAGCGCATCTGAAGAGTTCGAAGTGTCAGTGTGTGTTCACGGAGGGACGTGCTTCGTTAGAGGTCGCCAGTCTGATCAGATTCAGCGGACGCATGAGGGACTGGCGGTGCCGGGATATGAAGTTGGTGTCAGAGCGAGCGGAATGACGGAAGATCCGACAGCCTCCCAGAGAGAAACGCCAGGGCCCTGAAAAGCTAATTTACTCTGTTGTAAAAGTGATGGCATCTCAAAAACAAAGTGACATTGAAAGATGCATCCGAGGGGCTCATGCCAGTCACGTCCCCCCTCCCCAGCCACGCCCCAGGTGTCGATATATAACATCCCCACTCATATTGACTCTGGGGGAGAGGACCAATCAGTGTCCTCTGAGCTCACGCTTGATACCCCCACCGCTTCCCCGACAGCATAAGGCTGTCAGCTCCCAAAACAAGATGTCGTGTCAACGCCGGAAAATTACACAATAACGAGGCCCACTTGAGATTAGGCTAATGAGAAAATCAAAATACAATTTAATTCTTGTCAGCAACGAGACATCTTTAAATTAACTCTCCCTGCATGCTGATTACCCGACGCACGCCACTCAGCCAGAGGCTGCTTAAAATAATCCTCCGGCTCTCTGGGCGACACGTGTGCTTTGTATATCCGCAATGGAGAAAGGGAAGAAAGGCGTTTCATTCCACTCTTGTAATAAAGATCTGACCTGAGGCGTGACTCTGGGTAAAGTATCAGTGTATATTTCGGGTTCCGAAGCTGAACGCAGAAACCAATTACCTGAGCAGAATTGGCACTGTGATGCAATTCAGAATGGTTGAATCCTTCATACATGACACTAATTTAGATGGGAAGAGATTAGGAAGGAATGGATTTAAATATTTGCTGCAGCAACATATGGTAAATTTGAATCAAAATGCAAACATTTATATGAACATTTTACCTTCTCTTTACTGGTCTCAGGAGGGCTCGTCTTGTCTCTTTGTCTTTGGCGTCTGTCGTCCAGCCTTGGTTATAGATGTCACTGTGGTAATTAACTGCCAAAATGTTCGTTACATTTAGCCACACAGCAGCTCGTTTTCTGTTCCTGAACACTCAGCTAGCATATGGCACCGAATGTTACACACTCCTAATAGCCCATGAGAGCTGCCACTTCCTAATAAACCTGCGGCTGCAACAGCGCTGAAAGCACAAAACCTGTTTGTATAACTCACCTAAATGTGACCACACGAGATTGGGAAAGTATGTGTATGGAAGATTACAAACTGTCAAGGAGGGGAGAGAAAACAAACAGGTAAACAGGTATTTCAAAGAAAAAATTACTGGAGCTATTTTTCGAGGTAATCCAAGCAAGCAGACCATGTTAGCTTTGCAACAAACACGCCACTGTGGCTGGTGAACTAGCTAATAACCAGATGTGACCAGCTAGTAGCAAAAAACAACCACCAAAACTGATTTCCAGTTTACAATCCATTCAAGGAGATGAGCTATTGTTGGTGGACTAAGGGACTTCTTGATGTCACAGTAGCTTATTCGGCCTACAAATGCACTAGACATATAACAATTAGTATATTTCAAATAAAAATGTAAATATGCTTATGTTTACACGTAAACAAACAATATGGTACAACTAATCTGTGGGACAACCAATTTAGTTGTATGTGTTTTTAAAGATTTTTTGCTGCATTTATTTGATGAGAAATACAGAAAAGGTAATACTGTAAAACAATAGTATTTAAATATTTTATGAAATTTGAAAACATAATGTATTATTATTTTGTATGTGTGTGTGTGTGTGTAAAAAATTCTTTGATTAATAGAAAGTTCAAATGAGCAGTATTCTTTTGAAATTGTAACATTGTAAATGTCTTTACTGCCATTTTTTTTTATACATTTCATGTATCCTTGCTAAATAGTAATATTAATTTTTTTTTAAAGAATTCTTTCTAACACGTAAACAACAACAACAACAACAACAACAACAACAAAAAAACAGTAAATCTTACAGACCCCAAACTTTTAGTAGTGTACACCACAATACTGGCATGCTGTCTTGTTACTCCTAATTAGATTTTAACTTATTTAATAATACAATAAAATTGCATGAACTACCAATGCACAAAAACTACTCCAAAATGTTTCCTCTCTTCTCACTCATTCCTATCACTGATTTCTCCAGGGACACAACCTTATGATCTTTCAAACTAGCCTCATTTGACACCTCTCATAGCCAGTTAATAAAGATGTATTGATCCTCACAAACATCTATGTACCTCACATTTGATTATATTGAACCAATTGATAACTTCTTCCTCATGAAACAAGCAAACCCTAGCACTCCCTCCTTTCCCACGGCTCACCCCGCTTTGTTGTGTTTTTACAAGACGGTCTCATCCGGATGGAGGATACGGTGGCCAGCGGCGGGTCAAATGCTTATACCAGTTTTTCCTGTCACACAGTCCAGGCGAGTACCTGAGCCGGCGGAGTGGAGAGTGGAGGAGGGTTTTTTGGAAAGCTCGCTGAATCAGTCAAGTGAGTAAACCGTTTCCACCACATGGTTTCGCCCGGGCACTCCTGGTAGCTCCAGCTGAGCCATATGGCCCCGGGACTCTCTGTTCATGTGAGGGGAGAAGAAACACATCTCACACACATCACTGCTTCATACACTCCATCAACATATGAGCTCTACTGCCACTGTCATGACTGCTGCCACACACTTACACGTACAACAAACACAGCACAACTATCCTTTCATAAACAAACACACGATACATTGTAAAATCGGAGAAAGAGAAAAGCGTTTGCATTGAATATTTAGCATTTGAGAATTTAAGAAACAAGATTTTTACGTTTTCTTAAAAGAAAAAGTGTATTTTGCGGAAAATATTATAAAGACGCTGCAAAAAGATTTGCTGTGCTATTGATGGGGTGTTCTGGGTTAAACTCGTTACTGCATTGTTATGCTGTTGCTAGGGTTTTCCAGATGGTTGCTAAGTAGTTTCAACACGTTCTAGAATGTTATGTGGTTGCTAATCTAGTTTTAACACATTGCTCTGCTATCATCACTAGGGTGTTTTAGATGTTTGCTAAATGTTGTTTTTCGCAGACTGCTTTGTTGTTGCTAGAGTGTTCTAGATTGCTGTTAAGTGGTTGTTAGTTTTAACATGTTGCTATGCTGTCACTAGGGTGCACTGGATGGTTCTAATTTGCTGCTAGGGTGTTCTAGACTAATTTACTCTAGTTTTAACATGCAGATACAGTATGTTGTTGTTGTACGGGTGTACTAGAATGTACTAGAATGTAGTGGGTCCTAATTCAGTTTAGTCATTGGTTAGTTAATTTATTTAGTATATATTGCTATGCTGTTGCTAGGGTGCTGTATGGTTGCTGGTGTAGTTTCATCACATTGCTGTGCTGTTCTTTGCTGAAAAACAAAAAAACAAAAACAAAACAAAAGCTGGTCCTTTGCTGGTTTATGCTGGTCCTCTGCTGGTTTAAGCTGGTCTTTTCCTGGTTTATGCTGGTCACGTGCTGGCAGAGGACCAGCATTAACCAGCAAAGGACCAGCTTCAACCAGCATCCCGGTTTCAAAAACCTACCTAACAAGAATATGCTTTTTTTTTCAGCAGGGTTGCTGGTGTGTTCTAGATGGTTGCTAATATAATTTTAGCATGTTGCTATGCTAGTTTTGTAATAATTACAGTTTTAGGGTAAGAGATCAAAATAAATCAAATTGCATGCATCCTGCAGGAGCTCCTCGGCTCAGTGTGCCTAAAACCTGTATGTTATCCGCTAGGATATGGCTCCGACTAACACTTTAACGTAAACGAACACCTTCCAGCTTCTGATCTCGGGCCAGCGCTGTGAACACTGACAATATTTTGTGCTGATAAAAGGTTACAGCTGTGTTGTGGAATAGCTGTCCTTACCTAATCGCATCAGTCTTCCCTAATATATAGCCTTCTCATCGACTGATGTGATATATAACCTTCAGCGCGTATGAAATCCCGCTGTTTCTGCAGTGGAGGGATTGGCCAGAGCTGCCAGCACTCGGTGACAGCATATGTAGGCATGACAGATGACAGTGCAGGAGGAAGTGACTCGGGAGAGGAAAATGATCAGGAGGGAGATGCACAAGAGTACGCACACACACACAGCCGCCATCCTCCTCAAAGGCATCTTCCCATCTATTTGACACAGTAATTACAGCACATGCTGATTCCAGTGATGGATGAAGTCCCAGTCTGGGATGCACTCTTCCTTCATCTTTCTCTCTCTCGCTCGCACACACTGTTTAGGTGAGGAAAACTGCCCTAATAAGGGCACTAATCTTGCATCTGAATGTGCACTCTTTGATGCAACACCGTATGCAAAAATGAGTTGGATATACAAACACTCAGTATTTATGAAACATATTATGCACTGCATTAGATTTAGACTATACATTATATCGCTGAATGCATTGACAAGCATTTATGGTACAACAACAACATGATCATGCCATAATAAAACATAAACGTCATTTATTGAATCTTTATTTTCTTTGTAATTAAACAATCGTAATGACATTGCAATCATTATTAGTCAAGCTGAACTAAATAATTACTTGATTGCTAGTTGCTAATTACATCTTCAGCGTTGTATAATTAAAGTACTTATTATTCTCTGCAATGTATTGTATTACTCATTACTAATTACTTTTTAAAACCCACATTAACCATATTTAATTCAATTGCATCAAAATAAACTGTAATTAAATTACAGAAAAAATGAGAGTGAACCCTTACATTACTTTTTTTATGCAAAAGTAATTGAATTACAGTCAGTAACTAATTACTTAGCCATGCATTACACCCAACTGTTTGTAATTTAGTACATTTATAATAAAATTTAATACTGAATAACATGCTACAATAAAAAAATATTGTCAAGTACTTTAAATATGTTGGAGTAGTTGCATTTTGACTAACAAAACATGTAAAGTACTTGACTATAATACATCAAAATAAGTGTCCTTATTAAAAACATGACAAAACATATGTAAAATATACATGAAGTAACTTACAAAGTGAACTTTTTTTTTTAAATGTTTGTCAATAACCATGAAAGTGTACTATTTTTAAGTACACTTAAGTAGCTTTTTTACTAAATTAATATTATAATATCGACAGTTTTTTTTTTTTTTTTTTTTTTTTTTTTTAATAAATACACCCGCTACAAATGCACATTGAATTCAATCAAGCACAATTCTTTTTTTCACAAGAAATGGAGAACTGTACTGTCAAAAAATCTTCAACAAATTTAGCACATACTAGGAAACATAAGAGCCAATGCATTCATGCAAAGCGACTCAACTCGCTTACATATCTTTTACTTCCAGGCAAAAGTGACAAATGACTATTGGGCTGCCTTTCAGTCAAGATAGAAACACAAACGCACGGCAGATCGCTCACGGCAGGGCGAGTAAGTGAACGGTGTTTGCCTGTTCAGCGGTAGCAGATGTTGGCTAGCGTTTAATAGAGATGTTAATGCCGGAGCTGAGCTGGAGCTCATTCAGTTTGGCTGCTCTCCCTGTGTCTCGCTTGCTCTTTTCCCTTTCATTAGCACAAGTGTGAACACCTGGTGCGAGCCCCGGGACACCAGCAGAGCTGACGAACCAACATGCCTCTCTGCAACCCCTATCCAACCACACACACACAGCAGTGGCGTTGACGGCTGTGTTGGCAGTTCTGGGAAGGGGATGGAGAGGGTGATCATAGCCTGAGGGTCTGAGAGAGAGAAAAAGAGCCAGAGACAGGGGAATTGAAGCATCTTAGGCTCATATTCTCATCCTCTCAGTGTTGTCCCTTCATGTACTCTTAGTAATAGAACCAGCGACCCCTGACGCATCACAGTCAGGGCAGTGTGTGTGTGTGTGTGTGACAGAGACACTGTCAGCTGAATGCCTGACCTTTAACTCTGCTTCTATGAAGAGATGGAGTCACATTGAATGCCACATTAATGTTACAAATGCTAGTTGAATGAGAAGCATAATTAACATATAGATTAACAAGAATTTTTATTAGTATTATTATTGCTCATACACACAATAGGAAAAGAGATTTCAAGGATTAATTCTTAAATATTAAACATCAGCGTGGGACTTTGCTGCTCAGACACAGCTTGTTAATCAGACGGGCTATTACTTTTCAAACTAATTTTTTTTGTTAGTCAAACTCACTTACACTAATGTCCAAAATTGAATGTCAGTATAATTTAAAAAATGCTTTTGAAAGAAGTCTCTCACTAAGGCTGCATTTTTTTTTATCTGTAAAAACTGTAATAGTGTAAAATTATATTAACTCTGTCTACGCTGCCATTCAGATTTTTAATGTTTTTAATAGAGCATATATAATGCTCATTGAGGTTGTATTTATTTGAAATAAATAAATGAACATTAATATTGTGAAATTAATATTGAGATTTTTAACTGAAACTTAATAGCCTGCATGCCAGACTGTATGCATAAAAGCCTTGGATTTAATGTTTATATGTTTACATTCAAGGAATGGAGCAGATGCTCTTGTCCACAAAGCGTCACATCTTCAGACAGTGCAGACAGCAAACCAAACCTGTCCACAAAAATAAATACATAAATAAGTAAACACATCAAATAAAAATATACACTGTAGCATAATAAAACACAGTGTAAATGTGTATTACAATGTGAACATTTGTGTGTGAAATATATTACAGGGATTCGAAAGGGTATGAATGGTTAACATTCTCAAAAGGTTGATAGTTTAGGTCTTTTTTTTTACTTTTTTCCCACTGAAAATATTAATGGCATGTAAAAAAGAGGAAGTGGCTGAGAAAGGTAGCATTTCCAGGGAGGATGTGGACTCAGGCACATGGGCACGTTTGTTGGCCTTGAGTGCTTTTAGCTCTGTGTCGAATCCGTGAGCTCTGGGCAACTTCACTCCACCTACACCAACTTCCTGTCCCACTGGCATCGTCCCCTGGCACTCAGGAGAGTACGAAGCAGCCAATTGGTGAAAAGAGCCTCCCCGATTGACGTCAGAGGGGCCGGGACTTCCTGCGTGGTGTTGAGAGAAATGAGCTCTCTTCCTCTGTGGCTCCTCAGATGAATGACAGAATAGAATGAAAGTGTCTGGCGTGTCTAAATTTACACCTCCTACACTCTGGAAATAGTTACATATATTTGAAAAATGAATAATATATTGTTTGTTGTTTTGAGCATGGGCCTTTTTTTTAAATGGAAGTAAAATTAGGGACCGCTTTGTCATAATGGCACTATTCTGCACGTGATTATTGCAAATTATAAAAAAAGATGAATGATTTAATTATTAGAAACAACAACAACAACAATAATAATAATTATAATAAAAGTACTATTTTATAATATTTTCAGCTCATAAAACTTACATAAAAATAATATAACAATAATGTTTATTGTATGTAATACATAATACATTTTACATATAATAATAGTAAAATATTACATTTAACAATAATTATAATAATATTTTATTAGATTGAAAGGTATTAGGAATTAATACATTTATTAATGTATTATTATTAATTAATTAAATAGGAATTATATTATCCATACTGAGCATGCAACAGTATATAATCACGCAAAAATGTTGGTCAAATAATGATTATGAAATATACAGTGTGCATGGTCTGAATATGTAAATAAATGAAATTCTATAGACACGAAAACAATTTATCAATAAAATTAAAATGATTCTTGGTCTATTATTATAGAGTGTAAAAATTGTAATAATAATAATAGTAATAATAATTATTATAACTAATGCTACTGATATATACAGTATCAATGGACCAAATAAACAAATACCTTGCTTAAAGGACACAGCTAAGTAGCAAACTTGTTGCCAAATATATATTTTTTCATGCAATGTAAAGATCAAGTAATCAATTATAATTCTTTGGTTAAATTTTGACGAATTAAAAAAAAAAAAAAAAAAAAAGACAGAACTGGACAGAACTGCACAATTCATCTCACCGCAACAAGATTTATCCCTGTCACACGAGCAGACATGATTTCTCCAGCGGTTGAGATAGTAGTGTATTTCTGTCAGGCAGGTTATATTTACTCTAGTCCAGAGAGAGAAGCTCCACCAGAGGAAATGACAGAGCGTGAAATGCTTTTCTGTGATTAGTAAAGACACAGGATATGGCTCTCAGCACATCCTTTAGCGTGAGAGAGTTGGAGCTGCTGCCAAGCAGACGCCACTTCCTAAATGATCCACAGTAGTGTGTGGCGCAGAAAGAAAGATTTACACTGTTTCCTGCTGCATTTACAGACACACACACAATCTCAAAACGATGACAAAACTTTTACTGCAGTAAAGTTCTCATGATTAGATCATCTCAATGTCAAATGAGTTTGCTGAAGAAGATGTTTGAGAAATCTCAATCTGAAGGTGTGTTTGAAGTGTTGGCAGCCTTGTCTGTACAGCGTGGGACTGAATTTTGCAAGCTTTGTCAATCACTTTAACATGTTTCAGATGGTCTGCAGTAAATGTGTGCTCCCTTTGGTCTGTCTGCATGAAACTATTGAGAATAACCTCACCACTGACCCAATGTCTGTCAGCTAACTGACTGCTTTCTTCATATTTAATAGGTAGACTTGGTACAGGTGCCAAACTCCAATTGCCATATGTCTACGCTGTACTTTGGGAGAAATGACAGAAACACCGCTCATCAGAGGCCGTCTCAAAGACACCTTGAAGAAGAAAAGAAGACTCTGTCGACAGTAAATGGCACAGTGAAAAAAAGGATGTAAGGAGAAGACAGCAGCCTATTCTAGGTGAAGAGAGCAAATCAATACATCAATAAGTGTTTATATGTGTTTGTGTTGGTGGATGGGTGAATGTCTTTAAATGTCTGGGAGTTGAGGATGAGTCAATTAAAACACATCAAAGATGTCCACCACCAACAACAAAAATAATAGTTGATAAAGCAATTCATTTAAAGAATGACATTTATTTAAATAAATATGTCTGAAAAAAAACAAAAAAAAACAGAGACATTGTCTCTGCTTTAACTGGCCGAATGACCAGTCCTAGATTATTGCATGTGATGCATAACAATATTAACAACAACAACAAAAATAATTATAATAATAATAATATTTCCCACTAAAATTTGAATCCTTAGAAATAATTTTTTTTTTTAACAAATAGCACTGCAAACATATATAAAGAGTACAAAAAAAAAGACTAAATCTATCTATTGTTAATATTATTCTTGTATTATATTGTAAAATTTCATATACCTTTAAGACTTAAAACAACTAATGATGCACAAAAATAATTTATAATCCTTTGTATAATTATTTATTTGATTTAAATAAAATAACACCACTAACAATTTATCTATCTATCTATCTATCTAATTTTAGTTACGTTTTAATTTATTTCTTTGATAATTAATACACTTTTCAATTATGATTTTTTCTATAGCATGTTTTCATCTAGGCACTTTTTTTACTTTCAGTGTTTGTTTATAGTTTTCAGGGCATAAATCTGTACACACTGATATTCATCAGACGAGCGGAAGGCATTACCCTTGTCCACAGTCCAGTCATTCATCGCCCGTCATGATCCCATTGTGTGAGCGGGACACAGCGGCCCTCTTTGATGTGAGAAGTTATTTAGCAGCCAAGTGGACGCAAACAAATCGCTCATACAGGAACTGTCCAGGAAGCCACTCCGACATCAAACAGCACAGTACCAAACAATAGTCTGGGACAGTCTATTCTGCACAGCTTTCTGCCGCTGCAGAGAGATAAGTATGTGTCGCACGCTATAACCTAGGAAGATATTAGTCATTCGCCCGGGCACGAGGTGAAGCAAAAACAATGTCACTGTGTTATTTCAGATGGAAATATCTGAGAGTTATGGAAGTCTGATTTCCTTGTCTCTCGCTGTGAATCCCAGGCGCTCTCCTCTCTCAGAACATACATTTCCATGTCATTAGTGGTTAAAACAACTGCAGCCCTAAACAAGATGACCATGGCTTGTTGATTTATTGCTAGAATTCTAATATATTTCAGCATTATTACAAATTCCATAGTAATTAAATTGCAGCAGACAACTAAATTCATGTTTCATTAACATTCTTGATTTGGTTGCACATAAAATAAAAAAAACTTAAACACATAAACTACCATTCAGTAGAGGATCAATAAGATTTTTAATTATTTATGCTCACCAAAGCTGCATTTATAGTAATAGTGTAAAATATTACTACCGTTTCAAATAGCTATTTTCTATTTCAGTATATTACTTTTAAAATATACAATGTAAAATATATTCCTGGGATTTAAAATTTAATTTTATATTTAAAATATACTTATTTGCATCTAAAGAAAATAGTTTAGATTAGCTTCATATTTTTGTGGAACCTGTGCTACTTTTTTCAGAATTATTTGATGAATATAAGAGCTAAGACAACATTTAAAATTAGAAATACTTTCCAATTTCTTTACTATCACTATTTATCAATTTGACACACCTTTCTTGAATACAAATATTAATTACATAAAAAAAAACAAGAAAACAACCTATGAATGGTGGAATGATATATTGTAACAAAAATAAATAAATAAATATAAAGAAAAATATAAAAGAAAATAAATATAATATATATATAACTTTATTTGATTTTATTGTTCATCAAAGAACCATGAGAAAGCACCACCGGTAAGAAATAATATCCTTTTATCCTTCAAGATTCTTTAATATATACAGTGTTTAAAAAAAAAAAAAAAAACGTATTGATTTGAAATAGAAATCTTTTGCAATGTCTTTACAGTTAGTTTTAATAAATTTCCTTAATACACATATTAGATAAAAAAGTGTGAAAATGCAGTGGAATCGCCATTGTGTGTGTGTGTCTAATGTGTCCCTCTACACCTGGCTGTGCTTGTTCTTCTCTTCTCCAAATGCTCTCCAGGGACGAGGGCCCTGCAGTGAGACACGGATCCAGCTAGACTACAAAGTGAGAAATAATCATTCATTAACCTCTGGCCCGTTGGGTCTGGAGATCGACCCGCTCCGGAGACAAACCCCATTGTTCCCTGTCCCGCTGCAGCTGGGTCAAGCCAATTGACTACACTCATAATGATCCTAAAAGGATTAAGTGGGCAAACACGCCGGAGAGTTATTTTTTCAATTACACCACGAGTCATTTACATGAAGTGGAGCAGAGAGCCAATAACCCAGACCTGAAACAGCACGGCCCTCTGGGAATAACGGCCCCAAGCTGCTCCTACTTGATCTCAGTATGTGTGATGCAGAGAGCAGAGAGCTTGTCTTTGACATGTTGTCTTGTAACTCATTCCCAGGGGAGAGCGCTTTCATTCACTCACAGCCACAAAGAACTTAATCAATCTGGCAATTTAGTGCAGCTGCAGCATGAACAACTTTATTTATTTATATGTTTAATCCATTTACAAATTATTTCCTTAATGTTTCATTCATGCGCCATATTGAAACTGTAACCACAATGTGACAGATATTGCTGTAAATAGAACATTTGTGTTTGCACATGCAAAATATGTTAGCATACTTTTTAACGATACTATAAACATGTACCAATAACTACATATCACTGCAGTTTCTAAAATAAATGAACACTAGAGGCAATAAAACTCAGACACATTTTACTCTTTTTCACACAAATTTTTCACAAAGTGTAATTTTCTCATAATTTCGAAAAAATAGCCCTTAAAGAACATCATGCTATTAATTCAAAACAGTATTGCAATATGCTGGGAGATTTGAAAACTGATGCTTTTTAACGTTAGGGTCACACATATCCAGCATGATTCATATCTATGGGTTTTCATTTGGATTTTGGTGTAGGGCATATTTTCAACATGATAGAGCATTAACTTTTAGCAACAGTTCACAGATATTTCAATTCTGAATCGCTGCAATACATAAATAAATCAACTTATTAAAATGTGCCAGGATTCACATTTTGCACTTGAGTTTTAGCACCAATCAGTGGACTTTGAAACTGCCCCGAAACATGCAGTAAGATAAGTAAAAACAGTATTTTTATGAGACCAGGTTGGTTTATTGTAATATTTGTTAATGTTTCTCTATGGCAAAACAAAAACACGGTAGTGTCTCTTGTGGGATTAAGATATCAGCAGAGTTTCTTATTACTCATGGTGCATTGAAAGATGTGTTGATCTATGGCAAGACTCCCAGCGATCGAGAGATGAGAATAATGTGATAATAATGACCCTCCTCACCTCGCTGCGCTGATGTAAGCACTGCTGTCACCTGTGTCCATCAGAAGAGGGTCAAAGGTTAGGGGATAATGATGTTACATTTTGATAACAGAGAGGAGGCGAGACAGGGATCGATGACCACACGTTTCTGTCACCTTGAGCTGCCGGGAAGATGCCAACTCTCATCTGCTGAGAAAACACGACATTCAATAAATATGAGAAGTATTAGCATTGTGGTGGACTGGTACCAGATTAGTTCTCTAACAAGGACAAAGTGCTGATTGGTTTTAGATGGGTACTTCAAATGATTTTATTCAGCAAGAGTGCATTCAATTGATCAAAGGTGACCGTAAAAACAATTCTATTTCAAGTACAAACTCTTCTTTTGAGAAAAAAGAAAAGCAGAAATATGTAGCAGAAAGGTAGCATTTGAATGATACTTAAAAGTTGCCCCGGAGTCTTAAGTCACTGGGCTATATTTGTAGCAATAGCCAAAAGTACATTGTATGGGTCAAAATGATTTTTCCTTTTTTCCCAAAAATCATTGGGATATTAAGTAGAGATCATGTTCCATTAACAAAAAAATATTTACTTAATTTCCTAACATTAATATATGAAAATTCAATTTTTGATCAGTAATATGCATTGTTAAGAACTTCATTTGGACAACTTTAAAGGTGATTTTTTTCTGCACCCTCAGATTCCAGCTTTTCAAATAGTTGTATTTCAGCCAAATACTGTCCTAATAAACCATCAATTGAAGGCTTATTTATTCAGCTTTCTGATTATGTATAAATCTCAATTTCAGAAAATTTACACTTATGAATGGTTTTGTGGTTCAGGGTCACATAATGATGCAGAATACTATAACAATATCAGTTAGCTTAGAGTATGTATCAAGTTTTTATTTTAATTTAATATATATATATATATAAACAGTCATGGCCAGAAGTATTGGCACCAAAATCAATTTTGTGTTTTGCAAAATTGATGTCACTGCCAGTATTTCTGGCCACGAGTGTAGAGCAAGCTAGTGTTTTTGGCTTTTTTTGTTAAATATAATTAAAAATAAAACAAACAAATAGAATACTATACTATTTTTACTATATTGTTTGGTCTTTGTACATGAAAGATTTTCAAAAAAATAAAAATAAAAAGTAAAATAAATAAATAAATATTGCCAATTCAAAACTTTCAAAAGTTAGCATACATGGTTCTAAAATAATTCCCTACACAACATGTCTATAATGACATCACGTCAAACAAAGAATTATATTGAAACAATTGGTTAAATATATAAAATATAAAAGCACTGTACAAAATGTTATTAATGGATAGCAAGGTACCGTAAACTAATTAAAACTACCCTATGCTTAAACTAGTTCCATTTTGTCACAGATATTGTCCTCAGGCATTTCAGATTGTTGAAACCATCTGGACGGTGATTCTCCACACAGTCAGCTGAAAGTAACAAGACTTTGATCCCTGGATCTGAAATGCCAGAGAGTTACAGATTCCTCATCAATTACGTTCATCTTGGGAATTCTCACTATGCAGCCCTTCTTTCGTAAGCACTAAAGTATCCCGCAGGACCCGGTTTCAGACCAGAACAGCTTTACGTCAGGACCTGCTATGAAACTTTCATTTGCAAGAAGATTTATATTTACTTAGTTTTCCTGAGATCTTTACTTTCATAATTTTAACAATTGTATACTGCTATCTTATAATAAGAATAATAAGAATAATTATTATTATTAAATGAACAGCAACTATTTAAATATACAAAATATATTTAAATAAAGAATATTTATTTAAATACATATTAAATACTTTATTTAAATTAGATATAAAATATTATACATGCATGCATATTTTATATCCAGTTTTTTGGTTAATTAAACAAATATAGCAATATATATAATTAATTTTATCATTATCATTTGTCATTTAATAGATATCTTGAAAGTATAACATGCATCACAGAGTTTAAAAATCGTGGATAAAAAAAAAAAGAACAAAAGCACAGTATCCATTACTCATGTAATACCACTGAGATAAATGTGCTCCAGTGAGAGTTCAGGAAGACATTGTTATTCTAGAACAGCAACAGAGTTTGATCATTACCTCTACAGAGAGAAGAGATGGAAAATAAACCTTAAACACAAAGCAGCAGGATGCCCAAAAATGGAGAGAGAAAAATAAAGAACGAGAATGGATGAGGTTGTGGAGGCCGAGAGAGATATATACTGTAGGCCAAAATGCCAGTTTCAGTTGCTCAGAGAACTTAAAACCACAGATGACAGCTAGGGTCGTCTTAAACGTCAAGACGGATTGTCTCCTTATGACAGCGCCAGTCTTAGTTAAATGTTTGTCTCTCTTGATACAAATGAGCATTTCAACAACTATAGTGCATAGACTGCATTAACTGTTGGTGACAGCTCATAAATATAGGAGAAAAGCTAATGATTCAAGTCTAGAAATATACCTATCTTTGCTGGAAAGGACAAAATTGCATGAAATTGGCTACACTTTTTTTTTTGGTGCCATGTATGGTATATCTACATACACTACTTTTTTGAAAAATAAATAAATAAATACATACATGTACTTTTTTTTCCTGCAAAGTGCATTCCATTGCTCAAACGTGACTTCTGACACGTCTAAATGGTAACACATTACAATAAGGTTCATTAGTTAACAGGTTAACAACTTAATAACAAGTAAATATGAACTAAAAAATTAACAATGCTTCGATAACATTTAGCAATTTAACTAATGTTAACTTGCACAATTATTAATGCATTATTAAAATCGCCAGTTGTGTTCATTAACATTAGTTAATGCACTTTGAACTAACATGAATAAACAATTAACAACTGTATTTTCTAACTAACATTAAGATTAATAAATAGTGTAATAAATGCATTGTTCTTTGTTTGTTCATAATACACTAACTAATGTTAACAAATTACACCTTATTGTTAAGTGTTACCAGATAAATAAATATACAACAATACAATATTTATATGCAATATATGTTTATTCTGGTAAGAAATTTACATTTTAATTGAATCATAAATATTATTTTAATCATATAGACCTCAAAATTATGTATAATCTTCTTTACAATTAGTTTCTTATTATTTACTCATACACATGTTGATAATTATTGCTGATAATTAAGTTATTTAATCTAACGAATGGTAATGAATTTACTAAAATGACTTGTTGATTGATTAAAACCCTTACTGCTTTTCAGTCATCGTCATGCTGAATTCACTGTGGTATTTCACCTCGTTGTTTATGTAAGCATTTAAGAATGCATCCCTCGCTATCAAAGGCCAGTTGCCAGTGCTGAACTCCCCTCATTTGTGGGACAGTCAACGATAGGATAAAAGCAGGTAGCACCCCATGCGGCCGTCCACATATGGTCCGCATTAGAATCGGGACCGCCCCGCTGAACTCCGCCCCTGCGCCCCTGAGTGGCTTAGCCCGCTGACAGACAGGTTCTGAGTCCACATATGCTGAAATTCAGAAAGCGTTACATGGTCTCTTTGATACTGGCTGATTTATTGGGCCTTGGCACCAGTTGTGAATGTCTTCAGCGACGGAGAGGCTCGTCTGTGTAAGAGGATAGTGTCTATCGGATGGCAGGCCGACAGCACAACAAATGCTGCACCATTTCCACATATTATTCAGGCTTACGAAGGCTATGCGTTTCAGCCGCCCCCTTCTGCGGCCTGTGCACCAACACTGAACATATGTTACCAGACCCCTATAACTGCTATTTAATTGCTTTTGGTAAGAGATGGACCCGCTCGTACTCTTTTACAATGAGCAGTCTCTTGGCTGAGCTATTTTCTCTTTTACGCTTTCATCACCATTTTTCTTTTCTGAAGTTATGTCAGCTATTGGAACCGGTTGTGAGGCTGTTTTAATGTATTGGCCGAAAGAGGCCATTCCTAAATTTTAATTAAAATGAACTGTCAGATGTTTCCAATCGAAATGTAATTGTGCGATTGTTCATCCTCTCTCTCTGAAGCATGGCCGGCTCGGTTCCAGGTATTCTCTGGAGAGAGGATCCAAAATCTTTTTTTTGTTATTAATAGAGACTTATACCCATAATGACAAAAAAACTGAAAAGAAAATCAAATCAATATTGATTATATTAAATATGTCTGTGGTCTTATTGTGCACGATTCATCAGTGAACTTTATTCTAAAGAAAAAGACTTTCATCAAAATGTAATATCTTTCTCTGCCTCAGAAACAACTTTTCTTTTTGCTGACATAAACAAGGCTGTATGGTTGGGGAAAAAATATATTACCAATAATATCAGAAACTTCCTTCCAAGCGTTTTTCAAGTCTAAACTTATTCCTGATATAAATAACTAAAATCACTGAATATTTGGTTTTACTTTCATACACATCACATTACCCAAGTTAAATATATTATTAGAATGCAATCTCAATGTTGGCACAACAATTATATGTTTCAAAACTAGACAAAGCATTTTCTTTGGGATGAAATTATGTTAGGTTACAGAATCAAGGTTCCCTTTCAGTCAGTCACTCCGAGTCATGTCGGATATGACCAAAGAAATTGGGATCTTGCTTTGAGAGACCAATCCACTTCAAGTGTATTAAAACACGCTAATGAACATTGGCATGCGCTGATTGCATATTCATCTTTTCACTTCGGAACCGAGCGTGCACAACGTTCAGCCCCCTCTCCTGCTTCGAGGATTAGTGGCTGGTGTGATGGCACCGTCAGTGGTGGTCGTTCTTGTGTTGAGTGAGTTGCCACATCAGGTTTTACTACCCCCCCCTTTTGTGTGCAAGCGGCTCTCTCCCGTGTGCCTCAGCTCACTTAAAGAGCTTTTCTAAAAGAGTAGCTCATGGGTGGAACGTCTCTTTAAAGATGCATCTTTTTATGATGGTCATGATCGCTGCCTCTTGTCCCTGGGCTTTAAGCACGCTGAGGTGGCTTTCGTGGATAAGTCATTTTCTCATTGTGGGAAGGTGACCTTTGCAGAGCTGCGGACCAGACTCTGCTACCTGCAAAGGGGCGGTGTACCCGTTCCTCTGCCCAGATCTAGAGCTCCCCCTGTTTAAAGACAGCCAGGTGAATGCTACTTCTGGTGGGGGGCGGACTGGTCTTACGGTGATGGTGAGGAATTCCCTTCCGAGGACTCCTCTTTCCACCAGTGCTCCGCAGCCAGTGGAGCTGGCTCAGGGACAGTCGGGACCTCCACAGGGGGAACCAGCTGGTTCCTTTGGCACTCCCCTCGACAATCAGATGTCGTTTGCTGCATCGGAAGGCGAGTCAGAAGGTTCTGGAAGTGAAGTTGAGGCCGGTGCGGTGTCCACTGTGCCGGATACAGAGCTCGAGCCCTCGAGGCTGGATGACTGGTACTTAGGGGTGACTCGATCTGGTTCTCAGGGCCCCACTCCGGTATCTTTCTTCCCGGAAGTGCATGAAGAGCTCACCAGGCCATGGACAGCACCTTTCACTGCTAGAAACCGTTCTGGTGGCTCTTCCTCCTTCACCACCCTTGACAGTGGTGCAGCTAGGGAGTACATGGGGATCACCCCAGTGGAGCAGTTGCTAGCGCCTCTACCGCTGGGCAGGGAGATACTGTGCTCCCCTCCTGGGCCTGTAGGCACTTGTCTGCTCTGATCGGCCGTGCTTATATGGCGTACAGAGAATTTGCATCTGTAGTGCACGCTACGGGGTTGTTGCAAGTCCATCAGGCCAAGGCGCTGAAGGATCTGCTCTTTGTCTGGCACGGAAGCCGGCAGAAGGGGAATGCTGTCTCCAAGCAGAGGATTGCCCACTGGATTGTGGACGCCCTCAGGTTACGGGCCCACTCAACAAGGTGTGTGGCATCATCCTGGGCACTATATATATGTAGAGCTGCGGGCTGGAAGATACCTAACACATTCGCTAGATTCTATAGCCTTTGTGTCGAACCGGTATCCTCCTGTGTTTTCAACTCAAATGGGTAGAGGCACTGAGAAGCCCGGTTTCGAGTTGGCTTGTTAACTTCTCCAGAGTGTCCATACAGTAGACTCTGTTGAGTTTCTCAGTCCCCTCGCCAGCTGGATATGACTGAGAATCTGGTACCAGGCCCTCACTCGATGAATCCTTGAGAACAAGTAGAGTAATGGGGTCCATGTGGAGTAGCTGAAAGAACTCCATGTGTGTATTCCACAGTTAAGATCTAGAGCCTATGTTCCCCGGCAGACCTTCTGCTACCTTAAGGGTTCAATCACCTCCAGTTTTCCATATGCACTGAAATACAGTCCATATGAGTATGCATCCTGAGACCTCCCACAGGAAGACTGGACTTCCGTAAGTCTCTGTTCAATAGAACGGGGATGTTCCCAGTGTTCCAGTCTTACTGAAAGGGTAGTGTTTTGATAACAGTAGCTGACTCCCACAGGACACTGGAAGGGGCAGCGTCCATTATGTTTTAGTAGGGATCCGAATTTTATTGGTCATATCCAATGTGACTTGGAGTGATAGACTGAAAGGGAACCTCTTGGTTACGTATGTAACCCTCGTTTCCGGAAGAAGGGAACAGAGATGTCATGTCATGTCCCATCGCCAATGGTGCTGTACCAGCGTTGAGCGTTCGGGTCACCGGCTAGGCTCCTCAGAGAAAACCTGAATGTGCGCTGCACCAGCTGCTCATTTATACTCACGCTGTGATCAGTTGCAGCTGGATGGATCATTCCGTTTCCTTCTTCAGGGAATGCTGGTTACATATGTAACCAAGACGTTTTCAATGCAGCTGAACCAATGTAATTCATGTAGCTCGTTTCTAAAGATAGAGGCTGGAGTTTCTGTCACAAGAGTCGTGAGACGCAACAGAGATGAGCTGTCTCCACTGTGATCCAGGGAGCCAGCACAGGTCAAGGGTCAAAGCCAGGTCACAGCAGTTATGTTAATAATGTGCCTTCATGGATCCACTCTGTGGCTGAAAGATACCATGACCCTCTTTTCTTAAAATTCATAACACTTACTCAAATGTAGACAAGTTTCTCCCTTTACACGGATATTTCACCAAAAAATTACAGTTTGTTAGCTCAGTTTGTTACAAACCTGTGAAATTTTCTTTCTTCTATTAAGCACAAAAGAAAAATTCTTAAGAATGTTGGTAACGAAGCAGTCGACATGGCACTGAGTTGCATTGTATGAAAAAAATAAATATGGAATTCAATGGCCATAGGGTGAGTAAATAATGACAGGATTTTTGTGTAAACTATACCTTTAATAAATAACAGCAAGCTAACACTTAAGAATATGCACTACTCATACAAGTATACACTATATATATACACACACATATATATATATATATATATATACACACACACACACACACACACACACACACACACACACACACACACAAACGTACACATAAACATTCTTAAGTGTTAGCTTGCTGGTATTAAAGGAATAGACAGACACACACACATGCAAATATATAACATTATGTGTGTTTGTGTGTGTACAGTACAGTTTTATTACAAAAGTAGCTATATTGAGGCTTTATTGCTATACTGAGCCATACTTTGAAGATATTTAAGAAGCCAATAATGAGGATACGTACGTTTAACAAATAATACAACTAGAAAACATTCTAACCTCTATAGCTTTATGGCATTTTTGTAACATATTTATTTACTAAACCAACAAACCTACATACATTCCTACATACTTACAGTACACATTAATAGTACACAAGGCAAAATGGAAATGCTCCACCTCAGGGACTTGTAAATGTGTCTGGCAATGATACATGCACCATATAATATGATAAAAGAAAAACAGCAATGTCAAACCCTACATCACTACTCAACAGAAAAGTCACAGAAGAATGTTTATCTAAAAAAGTTTATCTTGCCTTTGTCATCTGAAGTTATCCAAACCCTCAACTACCCTTAATTTCCCGCTACACATAAAGTTGATGTACATGAAGTGGTGGTGGGAACAGGGCTTTCCGCCAAATGTTTGTATTGCAGATGAAGGTCATACCAGGTCCGTGTCCAACACGTAATAATTATACCATACACTAATCCCAGCACTCAGTCGGAATGCCATAAGCACATCTCCCCCCTGAACTCTTCTCAAATTTAAAACCAAAACTCTACACTAATTCAATTAGTTAATAGAGGATAACACCATACTAAATGGGGATTGATTGGAATATATGCATGTGTTCTCAAATTCTAATTACCTATTGGGTTACTCTGAACATCATCAAAGCGACCGCATAATTCCACGTCTGAATTCGTGTTTAGCTTCCCAGCGTCATTCTATTAGCTGAGAATAACTAGTGGCTCCTGCTCATCATGCTGCTTTCCTGAGCTTACAGCTGACTCATGACCCTCTCAACCAGGTACAGCACGCAAACAAGCTATTTAGCCACGTCAGGGGTTAATATAATGTGATTTCTGGTGCATCCATGAATAACTGAGCACCAGTGATGTCCGTTCTAAGTGGATCCGTTCTGCATAAGAAGTTCAGCAAGTCCTGACAGCTGAATTACTTACAGACACTCGTAATTGACAGTGGAGATGTGCCAAAGAGCTGTCTGATTTATGATTCGTCATCAACTAATAACCGTTTAACCATTTATGTGACAACTTACAGTTTGGCAACATGTCAAGCATTCATCGTGAACTTTTTCTCAATCTTGAAAAAAAAATCAGACCCAGGAATATTACAGTAAACTAAAAAATTTTTTTTTAAACTAAATCATATATTTTAAATAATTTTAACATTTCCCATTTTAATTTTAACACTCTAAAATTTATTTATATTGTGTAAGTTATATAAAGTGGTGTTCATTTTGGGCTCAATATCTCAAATATCTCAATATCTCAAAACTGCTCAGAACTCAGATAGAACCTTAAAATTCCAAGGCGAATATATTTAGGGACAGAATTAAGCAAATAATTCCCTTTTCACAACCGCGTTTTATTCACTAATAAATCATGTCTTATACCTTGACTAAGGTTATATCAAACAGATGTTTCTAGGCTAACCAACTGACAGACCTTGGAATAGCTGGCTCAGCTAAGAAAGAAAGCAGCCTAGCGGTAGCCAATCTTGCTAGTAGATAATGCAACGTACTGCAAAACAGCATATACATTGTGTGCTGTGCTCCAGCAGCATGTTTGTTTACACATGGCCTGAGATAATTAGCCAGAAGTAATGACCAAGATACGATGACAGCCGTGGAAACTTGATGCCGTTGCACTTCGTGCTCCTCCGCCCCGCCTGAGCAACTGTGGGGCGGAGGTGTCACATCTATTTTTGCCCACCGGCTGCCGAAGTTCTTCTGGCGCCAGCCCTAGGGAGCTGCGGTGCTAGAGCTGACAGAGCCTGTGTGATTATTTGCCCCCTTGCACCCTCCCACAACCCCTTAGCTCCTGGGAGCTGAACATAACGCTACACTGAGAACACTGTCAGGACAGTTCAAGCATCGGACCCTCGCAGCCACTGACATGAGAAATGCACAAATCCTGTCCATGACGCCTCTAGAGAACGACTTCTGCCATTACTCCAGGGGGAAAACCGGTTGCTGCGAAGAGATGTGTACTTGTTTTAGGATCACAAGTGAGATTTGCAACGTGTGGCAGAACAAACACATTGTGTACATACAGTACCTCATTCCTGCATGTCCATCAGTCTCATGGGTCTTCTGCACCCGAATACCAGATCTTCCTCAATTTCAAAATAAACCAGTGCGGTATGAAATTCATGCCACTTGTGTTTACTGTGGCTTTATGGGGAATCCAGAGATCATGTCTTGGATATCTGCAAGCACAGCAAGTGATCCGTTTAATCATTCAGTTTTAGCAAAGATTAAGTTCAATCTAATTCTGTATCTTTGACAGATTCCCTATTCATCTGTGTAATTTAGTCTGACAAGCTAGAACAGAAATCCTCATAATTTCATGAATTATAATCACCCTCAAGTTAAACCGGTATAAATATTTTTTTTTCCTGCTGAATACAAAAGACGATATTTTGAACAATGTAGGTATTAAGGAAGTTTAACCCTAACCCTATAACCCTATTGACTGTCATAGTGTGTATCTTTTGTCTTACGGAATTAAATGGCAAACAGCAACATTCCGACACAGAAAGTCATAAAGGTTTGGAACAACCTGAGGATGAGTAAATTATGACACGATTTTCGTTTCTGGGTGAACTATCCTTTTAAATGCAATATTATAAATAAATAAAAAAAAATACATGTTTTTAAAATAGGTTTCTTTAAGTCTGCATTTATTTAAAATACTGCAAACACTGAACAGTAATAGTGAAAAAAATATTATTATTAAAGATTAATAATTAAAGATTATAACAATTTGAAATATTAGTACAATTCAAACATATTGTTTTTTTTATATAATATATTTAACAATGTAATTCATTCCTGTGATGCAAATTAAAATTTCAGCATCATTACTCCAGTCTTCAGTGTAAGTGTAAATCATTCTCATGTGCTGATTTGCTGCTCAATAAGAATCTCATAGTATTGTCAACAGTGTTGAAAACAGCTGTGCTGCTTTATATTTTTTTTTAGGCACACAATTTTTTCCAGGATTCTTTTATGAATAGGAAATTAGAAAGTGTAGCATTTATCTGAAATACAAAATCTCTTGTAATATTATAAGTGTCTTTACTGTCATCTGTGAGTAATTAGTTTAATGTGTTTAATGTTTAGAGTTTATGCATCCTTGCTGAATAAAAATATTAAATTATTTCAGAAAAAAAAAAAAAAAATTAATTGAATCAGGCATCGAAGGATGAAATATCTAAAACTGGGTGGACATTTTTTACGGTAAATTACTACCTCCGAAATGTCGAAGTAACCACCCATAACACTCTACCAATTGCACAGCGACATCCCTCCTCAACAGAAACTGTACAAATCTAGTTCAGACTCTATGTCTGGGCTCTCTGCAATGATGAAACTGCAAATCTGATATCTGATCCACATCTTACACACACCATGCAAGACATCTGTTGACGACGCTGAAGCATAAAACACCCGCAAAGCATGTTCTAGCTGAGAACACGTCAATGAAATTATTGACAGAACATTTCAGCTGATCAATTATCAGTAATGAATCCCTCTGTAATCATTAGCTTGCAAACCTAAACCACCAGTGTTCAGCTGCGTTGCAGTTCCTGGAGGAGGTGGCAGCGTGACACCCTGGCTTTTTTGAACGGCAGACACTAACATTTGAAAGGGCCGGGGGACTCAGGGGGGAGGCCACTGCTGACCTCCAAATGCTGCTCATTCCTTGCCGGTCTTGTGCGTGAAACATTTCTGTTGACACCAAGCAATGCGGCGTTGATGAGTTAATCTAGCAGCTGAGTGTGTCCTTTACCTAAGAGGTCCTGCACAGAGCCCTATTTACAAACAAACATCTCAAACAAGTCTACCTGGCATTTTATCGGTTCCCTTTGAATTCTCAGGAGCTGGTTCATAACGTCATCCTTTTCACCTGAAAGTCACTTTAGAGCCGTCTAACTGTGGCAGAGGGAAAATGCTGGGAAGGGGAGGTGGGGTGACTATAAGAGGTTCAGCCATGGCTGTCTCAGCTAAATGGGACAATTCAGATGCCTTAGACAAACACATTAAAACCCCCAAGACGCACGGGCCAAAGCACTGTCACTGTGGATCCCAAAGTCTTGATGGATGGAGATTCCCAATCTAATGATGCCTCATGTGTATCAGTGTCCACAGCTGCTTGTTTCCAGCAGTATAAGGCAGAATAGTGATGGCTATAACTTGCATATTTCTGAACCTCAACCTGGGTTAGCATTAACTCGAGACACTAAAAATAGGCTTAGCTATGAATGTGAAATGCATCCTGGTAAGGGCTGGCGTATTGTTTGACTTACGTTGTTACAGAATTAGAGCTCCCAAAAGAAGCCGGTACCTTGTCTTCACTGACTTCTCTAAAGAATCTAAAAAAGTCAATACAGTATAATTTTGTTTTAAATTTTAACAATGTTTCTCAATTGAAGTATGAAATAAACATTAAGACAACTGTTTAGAATTACATGATTTCACACATTGAAAATGATACATTATCAAAAATTAATTTACATATATTTCCAGTGCACATGTGAACGTTGGTTTAGATTTTAAAGAGTTTAAAATATTTTATAAAGGGGATTTAGGATGCCCTTTAAATAAATAAACGATATATCTTGTAATATATGAACACTATAACAGATTTTAACAATGTTTTTAACAATTCTCAAAAATCATGAAAATTTTCATTGTACATTCCAATTAACCTCAATCCAACTATGAGTTGAGTTATTTTGATTAGGTTACAAAATAACAGTTAACCAAACAGAATACAACACATTAAAAACATGAAAACATAATAATAATAAAACAATAAAAACTTGTATAAAAACATTCATAATATAGACAGGAATAAATTGCCAAAAATGAAAGTGGAAAACTGTAATAAACATTGTAATCAAAAACTAGAGACATAAATAATGAAATAAATTCATCACTTATTTCATGCAGTCTAAGAGAAGGCATGTTATGAATGTAAAATATTCCAAAATCAAAATGGTTTTGCCTGTAGTACTTCAATGGCTTGAAACCTTCAAACAAGGCTACGTCGAGAGCCAACAATCTCTTTGAATTACAATTCATTTAAATTCTACTTCCTCACTGTCAGTTTCAAAAGTTCCCAATGGCACACAAGCCTGGCAAACACAAGCAGTTTCCTGGTAGACTAGCTGAGAAGACATGAACACTTCTTTGCATAACATTGTGACGAGGACCAAACAACAGGCCGGTAAATCACTAGACTCTGTTTTTATGGTTGTTTTTAAAGGATTTCCATAAAGCTCTTCAAATTAAGAGGTGAATGCCAGTCATGTCGTTGTGATCTTGTTAAAACTGTTTACTGAAAAAACAACCTATGTCTTTTTTAACAAGCAGGCACATGCTTACAGTATGGGGGTGAAAATCCTCTGAAGCAAGACATGTGGTATGCTCCAAATGTGAAGCAGCATTTCAGAGTGGGAAAGTCCAAGTCCCTCTCAGCAGGGGTGCACCAAAGTCTACCACTAAATTAGGTGTGTATATAGTAAAAATTAGAGAGCATGCCAGTGACAGTGCATGAGATGTTCTCTTTGATGCACGGTTTTACAAACAGGGCCACTGTAGTTCAATAGAATCGTGTTCAGTCGCAAGTAAAGATGCATTCGAGGCTGGTGTGAAGACACTGTTTATTTGTCGACACTTTAAAGCCATAAAACAGGTTGTTACCAAGATATACGGCAGCTTTTGCTTTGAATATCTGAGTGTTTGTATGGGGCATGGTGAGAAAAGGATTGGCTCGAGGGTGTTTATGTGATCTTTAAGCTATTGGAGCAGTGCTTCAAACCAAGTGCTATCTGATTAGAGAGGCCATTCGATTTAGCCTGTCAACACAGAGATAACCCTCACAGACTAAAGATAATACTCCCACCACTTCCCTCAAAACGCATACCTACACTAAAGAAATTCAAGTTAATGGTAAAAAATCTGACAGCTGTATCTAAAATAAACTAACTTAGCAACAATAACGCTGACAATGCTCAATAGGCATCATTACAATTGAGGTTTATTGTAGTTGTAACCTATGTAAATACTGTATAAACAGTACACATATTAAATTGCAGTTAATCTTGATTAATCATTGCCCACTATTATAATACATATAATCACAATAACACAGGAGGTTAATTAAAATATAATTGACTATATAAATATAATTAAAGGTCATCAAATTTGACTTTTCATTGAACCATGGCTAATAAATAATGAAAGACAATATATACATTTTAAATAATAAATCATTTTTAAATGTGTCATCAAAGGACATCTGGGAGAGTCCATTATTACTGTAACTTCTTTAGATTTTTTAACTTACAATTCACTTACATTTTATTATTATTTAAAAGTATGCTGTAAACATTTTCTTTTTGAAGTGCTTCTTGTTGTATTATTATTATTATAATTATTTGTGAAATTGACATGGGTGTTTTGAAGTGAAAAATTCCAAATAAATTCAACACCAATTGTTTTTAGTTTATGTAATAGAATTTTTGCATTCTTTATCAGTTAATAGTTTGTTATATATATTTGCGTGTAGCCTATGTATGTATATGAAAAATATATAACTATATTTAACAACAAACGTACCATTTTAATTGTGGACTTGTGAAATGAGATGAATTGAATCTGTCTAACTACTAATAATATCCTACAATATTCTATGAACACTGAGATTGCACAACAACATAAAAAAGCCCCCAGTCTAATGGTGGAAAATCATGGACTGCTGTGAAGATAATGTTAGGCAATTACCCTCGTCATGGTGTGTGATGATTTCATTTCCTGTTCAGTGAACATCACGTTTGGCTCTGATGGTCAGACAGGAAGCTCAGTCTAACACCTCTGGGTCATTAGGCAAATTTCCTCTATAGAGAAACTGAGAAAGAAACAGTTTGAGAGAGCAAAATTGTCCAAAGCTCTGCTGAGCTGCAGAGACTCTTTGCTTTAGCAGTATATGGAGTGATTGTGAGCGGATAACTAATGAATGAAGTGAGGCAGTGCTGCCCCTGTCTGTCCTGAACAGCAACGCTCTTCTTGTTCAGAATTAAATCCTAGCCTATAGCTCACTACATAGTGTGTAAACACTAAATGCTATATTAAAAGAAAAAAATATATAAAATCATAGCAACAGGATTAATATGTTGTTCTTCTGTCAATCAAAAGAAAAGAAAAAAAATACACTATGTATGAACATTATATAATGTGTCCCACTCCTGGTTCAGTGATGCACATTTCATAATTAAAACCAAATGCAACAGTGTTGGGAAATATTGATTTTAGCAGAGGACATATTGCTAAACCAAAAGAATGTGCCGCTTGAGTAACTACAGTTTACAGTTCAGCTTGTTCATAATTAATTGGATATTGATTTATATATATATATATATATATATATATATATATAAACATCAAGCTGAAAAATATAAAAAATTGAAATCTTGGTTGCCATGGCGACAGTCTACATCTTAGAAAGTGACATTTACTTCAGATGTACTTAAAAATTGCCAGTTTTACCATATTTCTTATTTATATATGAAAAAATTGAATTTGTAAAAACATAATGTGACATTTCATGTTATTCACTGCTCAGTCTTCAGTGTTACATGATCCTTCGGTAATCAATGCTAATTTGCCACTTAATATAAATTTCATACAGTATTTCAAATAGAAATCTCTTTTTGACATATAAATGTCTTTTCTTTCTCATTTGTCCATGTGTCCGCATTGCACCAAATCATTCAGAAGTTTAAGACATAAATTAGATCGGTTTCCCTTCTAAGACCCAGAGAACTCCATGTGATTTCTGCCTCTGTTTCACCATCTGAGACAAATTTTGGGGATCAGTGAAAATCACAACAGGCTTACGATATCAAACACAAGCTGCAGTCCTCCTACAGTTCCTCATGCTCCCTGGACATAGGGATCTACCGAGGACATGGAAACGTGACCCAACACTTCACAGAAACTCACTGTACGTGACTCTTTGCTAAACACTGCACCACCTGAACATATCACTGAGCATATCAGTGACACATGGAAATCTCGCTAAGTATGTGTTTGAAACCTGATTTTAGATCTAGAAGAATAAATAATATATTCAAGAAATAGTTTACATTTATTATTTGATAAAGTATGTACTTAACCTCAAGACATTCAAGCTGTAGATGGTCTTGTTTCGTTATCAGAACAGATTTGGAGAAATTGAGCATTACTTGACTTGTAGTTAAAGGGTGCCATCAGAATGAGAGTCCAAACAGCTGATAACAAAACTTCAGTAAATAAAAAATTAAAATTCTTTCATTTCTTTCAATTACTTACCCTTGTGTCGTTCCAAACCAGTAAGACCTTTGTTAATCTTTGGAACAGAAATTAAGATATTTTGGATGATATTCAGAGAGCCATCTTACCCTCCGTAGACAGCGATACAACTGAAGTGATCCCAGATCCAAAATCGTGGTAAAAACACCGGTAAAAAAGTCCATGTGACATCAGCTCAACTTCAGTTTTGCGACGATAGGAGAAAACGTCTCAAGGTTATGAATATAACCCTGTTCCCTGAAGGAACGAGACGCTGCGTCTGGTAGGACGCTTTGGGAACGCCTTCAGCGTGACCGCTCTGAAATGTGTGTAAAACCAGCCAATCGTGG
>JAUCMU010000026.1:6660029-6683896 GCA_032275025.1 Enteromius treurensis | reverse complement strand
GTCGAAGTGATTCGACTGAAAGGGTAACGTCTAGGTTACTAAACGTAACCCACGTTCCCTGAAGGAGGGAACGGAGATGTTACACTCCTGCCATGACTCTGAGGTCGCGCTGACGCCAGCAACGGCTCTTCAGCGAAAACCTGCAGGTGCATTGTTATACTCACACAGTGATGAGCGGCACCTGAGCGGAATCAGTGCACGCCAATATTCATTGGCCTTTAGTAAAAGCTCAAAGGCAAATAGGTATGTCTGGCGAGTTTCCATATGTAACGTTTCCGTTCCCTCCTTCAGGGAACGTGGGTTACATTTAGTAACCTAGACGTTTTTTACCGCAAATTTTAAGATTTATTAGATTTTTTTCAGTGTGTATCTTGTTTTAAAGATGTTTAAAATAAACAAACTTGACAATTAAAATAATGAAAATAATAATTAATTAATTAATTAATTATTAGATTTGGATGGTTGTTGATAGTGGAAAACACACACACATATATATATATATATATATATATATATATACTTTTTTTTTTATTATTTTTTTTTTATAAAAACATTTAAAAAGTTACTATGCATTTCTGAAAAAAGTTCAAGTGCTTGAATAAAAAACAAGTTTGACCTGTCTACATATAAAACCTACTATGAATCTGTTTCTTTTTCTTTCTATCAAAGGCAGGCAACAGATGCAATCAATTGCTTTTTTTTTTACTTCTACATGACTTTCCAATGTCTTTTTAAATGACAGATTATCACTGTGCACGTATATTGCTTCATCCATGCATGTCTTTAGAGCAAACAAACGATTCATAAATGTAGCTGGAAACTATTTAGAACCACAAACCCTTACACAGATCTCCAGCGGTCCAGCGGCATCACATTTCAACAAACTAAGAAACATTTTAATCAGATATTTCCATCTTCAATAGCATCAGCCGCCCAATTCTATCCCATTTACAGCCCACTCTCATTTTCAGCCATAAATATTAGATACCGCATACCACACAGCATTTACAGCCATATCTCTGCTGTCAGAGTTACAGCATCCGGTATCACTGCAAGAAGGACGGAGAGCATGTGTGCGTGTGCGAGCCAGTACAGACCCTTACATTTCAAGGGGAAGGCCGCGGTAGCAGCATTGTGAGCGATCCCTCGCAGACTGTTGATACTGTAATTGTGCTCCATTTACTCACACTCTGTGAAACCGCACTTGCCTCCAGAAAGCCGTCACGCTTGTTTACATCAGAGGGCTCTGATGTCATTACAGAGGGCCCAAGCCTTTGATAGCCCTTCCTCTGGAATGTTACGCTCCGAATGCGCCTCGGATATCATAAGAAGCTCAGCTGGCAGGTACAGTAGAAATCTCAGTTTTATTGCCTGCGGCCACATCACAAACAAGAGCACCCCATGCCACGCAGACCCACCTCCGATTCTCAAAAGAGCCTGTTCTCACGCCACGAAATTTCACGGCAAGCTTCGCTGTGGCTAATCTCTCAAAGCACAATAGAATCGGAGGAATGCAAACAGTTTATTGATCTATTTACGGCAAGAACACATGCTTCGCACTTCGCAGATGCCGATTGCCGTTATTTGCGGCCCGCTCTAATGTTAAAAGAGTTAAATAATAAATACATATCTGAATCGAACATGACGTGCAGAGATATGCATGAGACTCATGTGTTGGAGGAATCCATCGTAGGCGAGGAATACGTTGTGGCAGTTCTGCTATATGCACATGCCAAGATCTTTCTGGAGCCCGTTCAAACCCTAAGCACAAAGATAAGTGAGCTGCATGAATACTAACAAATTTAAAAGCGTGTTGTACATTGAAAAGACGCATGCTCAATTTCCTTCACTCCACATAGATCTTTCTGACTCTAAACTGGATGTCAGGGGAACAGGTGAGCGTACAGAAGACTGATTTCCTGTGGCACCCTAATGATGTCATGGGGCTTGTGGCGTATACAGCGCTCTTGCTGCAAACACTTCGGGATGTATAGCATTCCTGCTCAATCCCACAGGGCGGCACTCAGAGCAGAGCTTCTCCTGACAGGAGTACAAATTTGTCTTTTGCTTTACGATATCCCCAAAAATCAGTTTTACAAAAAAAAAATGCCTTAACAACTTCAATGAGAAGAGCACATGTGTAGAGCGGCTGCACGCCTGCTCTTTCTCTCTCTTGATAGCATAAATCGTTGTCTATCTTAGGGCCTGTCCGCTGCGAACATGCTTTCTCAATAAAGAGCGACCCTCAACCACTCCCCCAAAAGGTTGAGTAATAACCTTAGATTGACTGACCTTTTAACCCACAGTCACTCAGAAAAAGCCTCAAATTGGATTGATAAGACAATTTTACAAAAACACATTAAATTTGTTTTTTACACTCTTAAAAATACAAGGTGCTTGATGATGCTACAGATGAACCTTTTGTCTGAATGATTCCAGAAGCCCCTTTAACATTTGATGAAGTTCTTCAGATTATAAAAAGGTAAAAAGAGATGGTTCTTTAAAGAACCTTTGACTGAATGGTTTAAAATGCACAATAACAAAAGCACAAAACGATACCTTCTTCTATTTTTACTATTTAAGGTCTTTCTGTTTCAAAATTATTTACTATGTGAATAACTGTAAGATTCACCATTATAATTAACTTAAATAATCTTGGTAACACTTTATTTTAGTGACACCTATTGGTTGCCTATTAGCATGCAGATTACTAGAATATTAGCAATTTATACTAATTAAGCACATAGTAATGCATTATTCTATAGCCTACCTAAACTTAACAACTACTAACTATTAATAAGCAGCAAATTAAGCATGTATTGAGAGAAAAGTCATAGTTAATAGTTGACCAGTGTTATTCTATTCAAAACTGTTACCTTAATCTTGTATAATTAACTCTTTGCAAGCCATTGCCATCTGACAAGCCATTGCGCAACACATCATACTCTGGTATGAAATAAAATCGTAGCTTTCAGAATTTGTAATTTTTTTTTTTTTTCAGAAATTCCAACAATAAATACTGTTTTGTGGCATTTTAATGTGTTGTGACATTGCTGTATTGTCGCAGTTCGAATGGCACTTGAACTGATCATATCTTAAACATAAATCAACATTATAATCATAACAACAACATCATGCATTAATAGACAGATGAATATTCAGGGCTGTGATTCCAAAAAGCATCTTAAGCCTAAATTGATCATTGGTTTCAATGGTCTATGATGTACTTAAAGGGTAACTCCACCCCAAAAGCATTAGTTTTATTTATTTATTTATTTGTCATTAATCATTTACCCCTGTGTCATTACAAACCCATAAGAACTTTGTTCATCTTCGGAACACAATTTAAGATATTTTTGCTGAAAACTGGGAGGCTTCTGACTGATTGTATCTTTCCATTGAGTCTAATACAGAACTGCATACGTTGATAGCGTACAGTACAACGCAAGCTGTCCAAAATGAACTATGGTGACATTACGGTGCCAAATCTTTGAATAAAGTCGTTATTTTTGGGGTTTTTTTTCCATAAAATTTTTTTTGAAAAACAGTTTCAAAATATTACGGTTGGACCACTGATGGCAGATTCAGACAATGTCTTTCATACTTTTCTGGACCGTGACGGTGGCAAATGTTTGGCAGTCAATGGGACAGTCACAAATATCTTAAATTGAGTTCCAAAGATGAACAAAGGTATTACGGGTTTTAACGACGTAGGGGTAAGTGATTAATTACTAAAGTTTCATTATGGGGTGGAGTAACCCTTTGTAAATCCAGCCCAGTCTTGTTTTGCTTTAAAAATAAACTTTATCCATCATGCAACAATAAACAGTTGATTCTATCGCTACAGCTGCCACAATATGAATGTCAAATTAGGTAATGTGTTAAAAAAGTAACATAGTAATTAATTACATACATGAACTTTTTATTTTACCTTACGCGTTGAAAAGTAAAATAAAGCGAACACTTCTATAATATTTATAAATCACATTACGGTTTGATGCAAGACAGGCTTCTGCTCAGTATCGTTTATTTAAGATTTGGAAAATACTATTATCTCAGTATACTGTATTAAGAAAGTTTGGTTTACGTATCACAGAAAGCCAAACATTGTAGCTTTCAGCAGAATTCCGCATCACTCTTATCGGCAAGTCAAAACATTATTCCATAATGCACATAAATCCGTCACACAGAACAGATAAATGCTGCAATATTGGCTTGGCTAATTTATTTACTGAGACGCTTTCATAGAAAAAAGCAATGAAACAGCGAAACATTGTCTTTTTTCTTCGAGCGCAATAACTAGATTAGATGATAGATGTGAGTCTGGGGATGACTGCTGCATCCAGTCAATTACTGAGCACCGCTTTCCCGACTCCTCTTCAAACACGGTGTCGGATGACAATTTCATTAGCTAAGATTAGAGAAGGATGTGGGAAATTACAGAACATTATTGCACTTTACTGCCTGGAAGATCCACCTTGTCATAGACAGCCTGACAAGACCTGACAGATGTATTAAGATGTGTGAGACTAGGGCAGAATCTTAAAGACTTCTGCTCAGCTGGATGCTTGGAAGGCCCTGTGCGTGAAAGAAGAGCATTATTGAGTATCTACTGTGTTTTCCCAGAATGCTCTTCATTCACAATGGCTAGGCACTTCATCCACAATTTGCTTGTCTGCATGGAAAATCAGAGCGTGTGAAAAACAGTCACACCAAAGCCGGAGGGCACGACGATCATCACCAGCATGTGTCATTTTTTTGATCTACAGTTTTTCAGAAAGCTTTTAAATGGCTGCTGAAAGTTTAATGGAGGTGATAACCAGTTCTGGCTCGGGATCCTCTCACGGACTGATTTGTGGGCACTGCCTCTCGGGCAGGAATAGCTAATACACAGCGGCAGCCATTTCTGTGCATGAGCAGCAAGTTTAATGAGGAAAATAAAAGCAGATCAGCAGCAGATGCTCTTGGTCAAAAGCCTGAAACCACAGCTCTTTTTCCTTCCCTCCTCCTCCAAAGAAATGTACATTTGGCATGGCTGTCAGCGGCCTTGAGATGCTGAAACAGGATTTGTAGAGCACTTAAGATTGATATTTAGTGGGTCTCAGGCTGGGTCCCAGGATGAAGAATGAATACAAGGAAAACAAACTGTAATGCTATTGTGACGGCTCAGACAAGTTAATGGAAAGCATTTTAATTAGGGTTTAATTTATGCTTGCCTTTAGAAGGCAGAGGATTGTCTCCTACCGAATTCCTTTTTTTTTTTTTTTATAATAAAAAAATTACCATACTTTGATATCAATAAAAAAATAAAAATAAAATAAAAAACCTATAAATTATAAAATGTTCATATTTGAAATTTTTTTTCTTTTGTGGAACACACTGACACAAACTGTAAAATATAATATAATAAAATAAACAGTCTTTTATTTCAATTAAAAAAAAAAAAAATCATAAAATCATTTTTGCAATATCAAAAAAACAAACACTTTCTTCTGTGGATCACACACACACACACACACACACACACACACAAACTGTGCATACAAAGTCAATAAAATAAAATAAAAAGGAAATTTTATTAGCTACATTTTCAGGAGTTCCAGCTGAAATGATTAGTCACATGTAAAATGTAAGCAATGAGGTGCTTACCACTTATTGAAAAAAAATTATAAAATAAAATAAAAACTGTAAAAAAGTAAGCACAAATACTTCTGCGGTGCTTTTTCCATTTGCATCTGTCCCACATGGATACCCTATTTAAAAATGTCAGTATCAGAACTGATATGGATGCATCTCTAGTCAAAATCAACAAAAATAGCATAGGAAAACACTTCCTTTGGAAACTAAACGCACTGGTATGTCCGTCTCTCACAGTCCTTCAAACCACAAGACCATTTGTTCACTTGCATCATGTGGGCGGACAACAACGACTCCATGAAAGGTGTCAAATTTCCCTTTATAATAACCAAGCACCAGCATCCCTCCTGGTGAAGAAAGATGAGGAGATCAAAGAACGAGCTCGACCTCGGTCCTGATTCTGTTTAGTGTTTCTCGAGCCTGCAGAGGGCTAGAAAACAGCATCATATCCTGCACTCCCAACAAGGCGCCCCTGCAGTGAAACAGATCAGGTGCTGAAAGAGGGACGTTTCAGCTCCGGGCACAGTGAGTCCAACGCTCTCGCTGACCGAATGGTCGTCCTACGAGGAGATCCTCTCAAACACACGCTAATCGCTGCCAGTTGTTCCTCCGTACATCCAGAGCTACACAATCATGCACTTCACTTTTGGCTCCGGATCAATCGCATCACAAAGAGGCCGAAAGTTGGCCGTCTATGAGAGCAGAATCATTGCTCTCAATTGTTCTGATTGCTCCTAGGGGTGTTGTGAAGCAACTTTCATCTTTAGCGTACAAGTTCACATTTCAGGAAAACACGAAATGCGTGTATTTAGGACTTCTCCAAGAAGACTAACCAAGCCATGAGATGGGAGGAAGAAAGCAGCGACTCTTACAAAGTAAAACACTTTTTCGTGAACAGCTCCATATCTGTTTCAACGATAAACGTCCAAAACCTCCTGCTTTAAAATAAGCATCAGAGCACTTGAACATGGCATGACCTCTGAATCATCATCGCAAAATGACTTCACAGATAACAGACCAACATTTTTAAGTGACACTTCCACACATCAAACAACGTACAGCACCTATTTTCCTTTCCAATGGGCCACTTTAAGCTCCTACCGCTAATGGTAGTGAGAGAGATGGATCACTTAGAAAAGGAGACACACTCCCGGACCCTCCCTATATTTCATTATACATAGAACTTCACCTGGATATGGCCAGGGTCACACTGGAGGTTCTCCATTAAACTTTATGGTTCATTGATTCAGAGGGCCGGCATATGGTTCCCATCAAGCACCGCTGCCTTTATCAAGAACACGCTCTGGTCCAAACTGTCAGCTGGATCCGTCCCAAAAACTTTGACTGACAAATTTATACAAGTGTTGATTTCTTTCACCCTTCACCCACTCTTTCTTTCTTCCCTTCTTTAACATAACATTTCCCACTCCGTACATGAGAAAAAAAAAAGTGGCGAATGAACTGTGTTGAGGAAATATTTTGACGGCTGAAAAGTTTGAGATTGTGCCAAAATTTACAATGCTATAAAATCGTACTAAAGAAACACTTGCATGCTGAGGTATAAATAACATTTTGAAAGCCTGAGAGTTTATGAAGAATATGAAATGTCCTCACATTGGGGTCAAAATAATTCCAGGTTCATGTCCAGTAATAAAACTTATTTTTAGGCATCATGCTTTCATGTATGATCTTAAAGGGACGGTTTAGGCAAAAAAAACCCCAAAAAAAACCAAAACCATAATTTACTAACCCTCATCTCATTCCAAACATACCTTGCTTTCTTCTGCGGAACAAAAAAGGTGATCCTGGAAAACGCCTAAAGCGTTTTCAAGGGTCTGAAGTAAAGAAAATCAATGGGATCCAATGCTATTTGAAGAAATAGACAGGAAGAAAGAAGAAAGTTATACAGGTTTAAAGCAACATGAGGGCGAGTAAATGAAAAATGATAATACATTTTGTGTATATTGCACCTTTTTTACAAGCTGCATCTTTAAATGCTTTACAGTGAAATTAAAAACGGGATTTACTTAAAGAAGATCGAATTAATATTATACATAAAGTGATAGCTGTAAGTGTAGTGTAGTGTAAGTAATAACAAATCTCACAAAAAAGATTTAAAAAATAAAATGTATTTTTAAAGTGGACTATCCCTTTAAGGGAAAACAAAAACTGTCACTTTAAATACAAAAAATAAATAAATAAATAAATAAATAAATCAAGTATGTATTTTTGTCTCATTGTAGAAAAGGACCATAGCGTTCTTCGGACAACACTCGATATCACAACCTGAAAAGTTCACGGGTTAAATTACAGACACATGGTGAGCTTTCTTTGTGGACATTATCTTGCTTTCTTTGTGCTGCGGTAACCCAAGTAAGACGACTTAACGACAAAAAAGCCTGGACCGAAGTGTCCCTTTAATCACCATAGACGTTTTAATGGCAGTCTTATGGCGAGTGACCACCACAGTCCAGAGTAAAGTACGAGTCTGTGCTCGAAAACCTGACATCTATAGGACCCATTGCTACAACTGAGAATACCGGTTTTATTTCAGGAAAGAGAAATTACAAAAGAGAATGAAAAAAAAAAAGACAAAAATGTTTCCGCTGTGGCCAACAACGCCAGAACTCCCAGCAGTTCTTGACGTGCGTAATATGAATTTATCATTTCTCACGCGCACAGAAAAACAACAACAAAAAAAAATCTAGAGATAAGATTTTGTCAGCTCTGGAGTCCTGGAAAAAATTCTCAAATGAACATAAAAAGCAAATTTTTCCTCATGGCGTGATGTTTGCCAAGACATTTCTGTTAACCATTTTTCAGCATAGGCCACAGATCTCGTTTCCCTTCACAAGTCAGTTGCATCTGGTTCCTTCACAGTTTGTCTCTAGCTCTGGACACGGAAGACAGAGAGGGCCAGGTGCTTTTAACAAGACCCTTTACGCTCTCGCAGCTCTTTATTGGGTTAACATTGAAACACTGTGGAAACTCAATCTTGGTATCAAAAGCAGATGCTTTGCACAATGTAGAATCTTACATAAAGTCCAATTGATTATCGCTGGTGTCTTTACGGAAAAACCAAAGTCGCAAGTATTCTAGCGCCACAAACACTGTTGTTTTTTAAGCGGCTCGCTTGGGTTGAGGGAAGGGCTCTCCATGGAAACACTGACCCTTAAAATCTCCTGCGATCTCCTTGCCGACACAAGATTTACGGGTGTTTTCAGCTTGTTACAGGAGATTTATATTTACAATAAAAAAGAACAACAATCTGCAGAAGCCATTAGTGAGGGAGCAGGGGTACAGTGCTAGGCTAGCAGACAGGATGGCTAAAAGTATGCGTCTGTATTCTTGTTTTTACATAATAACCAGTGTTCGCTAAATCTCTTGTAATGTGGACTGAGAGCAAACACTTATAAATAAAGTAAGACTAACATTACCTCATTTCCTCATGTTCTCTTTCTATCTTCTGCAGATATATTTTAGAATAACTGAAATATGTGGTCATCAACTGACCGCAAGAATCCTGTTCCGAAAAAAAAAAAGAAAAAGAAAAGATTGTCTGGTCTCCATGGAGTCTCGGAATCCGTTCTCAAAGATGATGTCGTCAGCACCTGATTAAGATGGATGTCGCCGAGCGACAAGGAAAGGAGAGGCCAAGTGGAGATAGAGAGAGAGAGGAAACAAGAGAAGCATTTGGCTCTGGTATGTGAAGCAGCACGTCTTCATTCCCTGCAGTCGACGTGAACGATCTTCTTCCATTCTCCACGCTCTCGGGCCTGCTGACCCTGGAGGTTGGTCCTCAAGGGCTGGCCCCTCGCCACGGTCGCTGGCTGCGCAGCTCCTAAGCAGGCTTGACCGTGGATAGTCACACACAAGTGCGGTCAAGCTCTGGGCAGAGGGATTTGGGATGTGACAGCGTAATCAATTTCTATGATTCATGGCGGCCCAGCGGAGGAGACACAGAGTAAGACGCTGACAGTGTTGTCTGGGGTAAAGTTCTGATGCGGTGTGACGGAGGTCCCTGCTTCTGTCTTCTCTGCCTGCAGCAGAACTCTTTGTAAAGTCACATCAACTCTAAAAAACTGACTGCAAGAGTGTAGAGTAAAACTGAATACGGTTTTGAAACAGTAAAAATCTATGTTATGATGATTGCACAAGGTTAAGAGTAGTTGTTTGGCTCAAAGTTTAAATAATTATGCAGTAAATAGTAGCCACAGAACTACAGTAAAAGAAAAACGTGTGTGTGAAATCAACAGCCAGAACTTTTTGTTTTACAATGACCATTTATCATATTTAGAACTCAAGCTAAAATAAACACTGTTTTTAATTTTTATTGCATGTCATGGAAAACATTAATATTTTCAATAGTGCTGTAAATATCATATGTATTTTGAACATATGTGCACATGTGTGTGTGTTAGTGCTGTCAAACAATTATTTGCATCCAAAATATTTTTTTGTTTACATGTGTGTGTACTGTGCATATTTGTTATGTATATATAAAGACACACACATGCATACACATTTCACAAAAACATATTGCCTTTATATATTTAATATAATAAGCACACACACATATATTATGCAAATAAAAAAAGCTTTATTTTGGAAGTGATTAATTGCGATTAATTAATTGACAGCACTAATTTTAAATCACACCCATAATTGAAAAAGCTATTCATCCATTCATCAACATCCTGTGATAAATGGTAACATATGAGTGTAATAGCTCTCTGAGGGTCAGAGGTCATGGTCGGATTAACTCTCCTTCTGAGAAAATGATAGTCATTACCACTCAGAAACACTAGAGGTTGACTTCCACCGCACTCTCATTACACAGCCATCCTCTTGCCAATTTTACAAGCATTTCTGTGACGTGGATGCAGCAGGTGGACCGCAATGCTGTGTGTTTGTGTATGTGTTGACAGGTCGTGATGTATATTACAGTCTGTATCAGCTTTAGTCAACAGTCAGTGCTTGTTTAACTTTGAATAACTAAGGGCCAGTCTGCCAAACACCTATTAGGGGAAGCCATTACGTTTCATATAATGTCAAACATCACCACTGTCTTCCACTAACGTATACTCACTTACAAACTACAGCCTACAAACACAATCACACACACATGCTGTGTCTAATTGTCTGGATTTGTTATGAAGCCAGTTTGTAACAGGCAACAGGTGAATTTCACAGGCATTTCCTGAGAGGAAGGGTGAGCTTCTCTAGACAAATATAGACCTCTGACAGACTCCATGTGGCATTAGAATAGTTTGAGTTCTAATAATGACTCTCTCTTTGATCTGAATCCCATATACTTCTATGATTCATCTTCTGTTAGTGTCAATTATTACTTTTAAGCTCACTCTATTTATATGTAAATAGCTTCACCTTAGCAATGAATGCCATGCCAATAAATACCATCAATGAAGTCCATGCATTTACTATCTAAAAAGAGAATATAAGTGGGTTAGACAAAACAATGTGGATTAAAAAAAAAAAATTCAGACAATTTCTACCAAGCAAAAATTAACAATGACCGGATTTGATAAATGGAAGCATAACAAGGCCAAACATGCAGCTGGACTTTCCAAACTCACAGGTCCAAGCAGGAAATCTTGAGAAATATGAAGTTGGAATTTTATTGCTTCACTTCAGCCAGATAACAAGAACAGCTAGTCTTTGAACTCTCTCTTCCTTCTGCCCAAGCTTTTCTTTATCTTCTGTTTCCCTCTCTCTCTCTCAGCTTCTGATTTTAGGACAAGCTAAAACATTGTTTTTCAGCCATGTAGTAAATCTAGCTGGCGGACACGTTGTTTGATTCTTTTGCCCTCCCCTCTCCCGTTTCCACGCTGAATGAACCTGTACAGCACATGAACGTTTTCACGACAAAGCTGAGGATTTTGGGCACCGCTCACCCAAGTCTTGAACCAAGCCAGTAACATTAGCAGTGCTAGACGGAAGGGAACCCCCCAGCGTTCTTCATTTTGGAGTCTGTGTGGGCCAAATTTTACCATCCATGCTGTGCTGAAATTATTCGCTGGCCTCTAACCAGAATCTCTCACATTACCACATGCTGAAGCCAGAGCCAGCTGTGTCAGAGGATTCAGGAAAATCATCTCAGCCCCTGAAAAATTTGTTACAATCTCACATTTCTGTAAACTTGCCACATTGTAATCACTGAACAGTGCAATTTAATGCTTTAAGTAGAGAACGAGAGGTTCGTTCACAGAGGGGGAAATGCTTACCTGGTCATATTCCAAAAGCAAAACTTCACACAGGACCTTCCAACAAGCATCTTGGGTAGGTGAAAGATGGAATGATGGTTTTATATGCATTGGATATGGATTCGATCCAGTGAGATGGCAATTTACTTGACGGTATAGATGGATTGGTGTGTACCCAATGACATGCTTTATCCTTGACACCGCATCCAACCCTTATTTGCCCCCTGAACCACAACCATGGAACACTTAAGAGCAACCTGACAAACCTCTTAAAGGAACCAAGGTGCTAAACAGGTGCTGAATGCACAGCAGAGGCTGGTTTGAAGGGAAAACTGGATGGGGAAAGAGAGAAAAGAGAGAGGGGTTTTATGGGGTTCACCAGGTGACCTATGACCTTTTGCACTCAGCAGGACGGTGTTGTAATAAATTGCCGGTTGTTAAGGGCCTGGACACTTCTTGGCCCTCACTTCAAACGTGTGCTAAGGTTGTGCCTGTTAGCTGGAAGTGGCGTGGCAGACAGGCCCGGTTACGGCCCAATCGTTTCTTTGGCTCGCGCACATCTGGAGGGCAGCACCTTGGCTGAAAATGAGACTTTGTGTCTCTTGATGTTTTCACATGACATCTTTATTAACGCTTGAAGGGGCCATCCCTACACCTCCATCATATTTCTGTTGTCTCGCTCTCATCGTGAGGCTTTAATGCGAAACATTTGCGGGCGTCTTCCGAATCGTGGCATCTGCAACCGTGTTGCTAAGTAGCTTGAAGGTACATGTCAGCTTGTCTGCATTAGCAAGACCAATGAAAGCCTCTTGCACTGATCTGCAAGTTTTATTGTTTTGTTGAAGAGTGCTGTTCATCCCGCTCCTCTATCCCTCTACGGATTAGGTAAAAAGAGCATCAGCGGCCTTCGCTGTTTATTCAGAGGCCGTTTGACCCGCGGCGGCCATGGCAAGGAGAAAGAACTGATTGTGGGAGCTCAACAGGTGTGAAGCTGAATCGCAGAGCCAGGGAAGATACATAAATTACCACAGCAGCTCAATCACACTCTTCTGTGGCTCTGTTAATCTGCCAAAGGCTTTGAAGGCTGAAACAAGAGTTATGAAGAGCACAGTCTGTGAAGACAGAGGGGGGGATTCATACACAACGCACACATAAAAATAAAGAGTCTCAAGATTTTGGGGCTGTATGGTTAAAAGAAAACAAAAATATATTTTATATCCATGATTTACAAGAACACGTAGAGCTTCAATGGTATCGCTATGTACTCGACTATTGAAAAACGAAAGAAAATTAACAATAGATACAATGGACACAGTGCCCTCCAAAAGGCCAGACACACCTTTGGGAAAATAGCATAAATCCTTTGATATCGTGATGACTCTAAATTGTTAAGGGACACACACACTAGGAAAACATGAATCAGGAAAAGATGGAACGGAAAAATATTAATAAAGCATCTCTAAACTGTCTAGTTTGTTTTGCTTTTAACTTTCAATCATTTGGTAAGTCTTTAAAGATGTTTGGATCTAATTGAAATAGATTTGTTTACATGTGTTCAGAGTACTGTAGAATAATATAAAAAATAAAAGACACTGAAAGATCTAAAAATGTTTAAAAAGAAAAATGGGTTACGTTGATAAGGTTAAAAATGTATTACAAAGTGTTTTCTGAGTAGGAACTTAGACCAGCACAATTGAAATCTGTTTAAGATATACTGAACTCTGCCATGAGGAGTTGTGAAAAGATAAATAAGAAAATAAGCTTTAGAGTTACAGAGCTATATAAAACAAACAACAAATAACCAAAAAAACTAACTGATAACCATGACAACCAATCAAAATGTAAAACAAACAATTAAATTATTGTACTTAAAATAAATTGTATGATAAAATAATGAATAAAGCTACAAAAGGAATGTTAAACATTGACAGGTAACACAATTCTGACAGAAAAATAAAACTAACAATTCATGCAGATTGAATGAACCATAGAAAATGATCAACAATGAGTTAAACTAAACAGTAGCAAATAACAGAACAAACAGCAGAACATTTGAAAAACAGATAGAATGATTGAATGAACTACATCAATAATAAAAAAAAACTAAAAAAAACTAAATGAACAACACAATGATCAAAGACAATCAATTTGGATAAAAGCAATATTAGATTTAATTGATTAAAAGATAGTTATCACAGACAGAATGACAGATAGATAGAACAAACAATACAGAGAACAAGAGATGAGGAACACAGGAAGCTTCTGAAATCCAAGGCAAAGGAACCAGTAAGAGTGAAAGATAAATCATTTAACTCATGGAGGAGGCTCAGGAACAAGAGCAGGTCGCTGGATGCAGACCCCACTGCTGAGAGTCAGAGGACTAGATCCTGCCTGAATATGATTTCACAGTTGATGGTAAAGATACACATACACAACACATTTTTTATTCGATGCATTTTCAACACATTCAGTTGGAAATACTTTAAAGTGGGATATTATTATTGTTATTATTATACAAAGGTCTCATGCGATCTCGGATGTGATTTCAGGTTGACTTAACCATTTTTTTTTTTTACCGTTTGTTTTTTTCAGAATTGAATTTTAAAGAAATCAACCAGAAAAAGAGATAAAAAAATGTAATAATTATTACCAATACATCCATTCAGGGAAAATGTTATAAATATATTTGTTTCAACTAAATGGTTAAACCAGCTTTTCTTTATTTTTTATGCACTGAAGTCCAACTGCTCCTTCTTGTGTTTGTTCTCTCTTTTTCATTTTCCCCCTCATTTACAAAGACCATCTGACTGTTTCTCTTCATCTTCATTCCTTTATTCTCCCTCTCATTCTCTTTTGGAGAGCAGGACAAGAGGAAATTGGTGTAATGAATTTAGGGTGCCTGTGTTCGGTGAGCTGCGGTCCCTCTGGCACGGTTCGGTCATTTATCTTCCGCACTCTGTCAGAGGGAAATACAGCACAATGGGTGAAGGGGGAGTGCAAATTGACTACCAATTACGCGCCTGTGAATAAGGAGAGATTAGAGGAGGGAACGCAATATGGTTCACTGCCAGCGTTTATTTTAACCCTGCGAGCAGTGGACCGCCAAGCCCTGAAAGGAGGAGAAAAAGAGAGTGATGGTCAACCAAGGGTGAAATCTGTAAAAGATTCCTTGTGTTTGCAAGGATGATCTTTTTTTTCTATCTCCTTCTACTTTTTTTAATACAGTACAGAATGGATAGAGTTAAGTGTGTCTGCCTTTTCTGTCTGTTTATATAAGTGCATGTTTATAGGTGCGTGTTCAAACTGCTTGAAATATTTCCAAGATTTTCGCAGTCTGCTTTTCAAAAATATAACATTAATTCAGTGGAGCAATCTAGAAGTCTTCTGAAACTCAAAAATATGTAGAATTTAGTTTGAAAATCTTGAAAATAACAATTGAAAAAAAAAATGATGAACTGATATTTCAATCATAATTTATATTTCTTATTTAAAAAATACAAATGTTAAGTCAGTTTGTTACTTAAAAAATAAAGTTAGAAGTCTTTTGAAACCTCAAAATGCAGTATTTGCAGGAATTGATATGCCAATCGTAACTTAACGATATATTTTATATTCCATATGAAAACTAAAGTTGATTAAAAAAAATACATTACCCACATTTATGCACTAGGTCGATCTAGAAGCAAAACAAAACAAATATTTTGTGTTTTCTGCAATGTTGAATCTTGCATCTTGAAAATAGCTTGAAAACATTGACAACCTTTTTTTGGAGTGGTGCTGATATTCTAATTTGTTTCAGAATGGGATTTGTTATAATAAAATGTGTACATGCAAACATGCTGACCAGCATCCAAGGCCTCAGATCACCCTCGACCTAATCAGGTTTGACTCTCTGACTATAAGAACTTCCACATTAGCCTGGAGCACCATCACTAATGCCAGGCAAAATGTTTGTGGCCAAAGTAACACATTTCACGTGTGTTTGTTGTTAGACAGGGTTGGAGGAGCATTCTGTGTATTTTTTAGGGGTGAGAAAAATGGAGGAGGGAAAATGGGCTGGAATGAAAGCATAAAGCAGGCGTGGAGTATGTTGAACGCCTGCGCAGAGAGAAATAAGAATGTGAGTAAAATAACTTGCACTGACTGACAACAGAAAACGTGAGAGGAACTGAAAAAAGAGACAGATCATCGCCTTTTTTACAACAACTCGCTCAGTTATTGTGAATTTTGTCATGCAGCTGGTCTCTTAAAGGTCTGATGACTTTGGACATAGCAAAATAAAACTACATATGCATTTCCTGAAGGAAAGACTGCATGCAAGGCACCAAAAGAAGAATTCTCTAAAGCAAGCTTAGATTTTATTTTTAGTTCTGTGTGTACAGTATAAAACACTGTATATGAGAAGCTTTGACCTGTCATGCCATTAGAGCATGTCGGCTATGTGAGAATCAGCATGACACAACACTGCTTTACAGTGTAAGGGCAGCTAAATGGTTAAATCGATGCAAGAAAGCAAAGCAATTTCAGCAAGACCAATACAAATTAAGTAGGCAAACATTACAATGACATCAAATGGAGAAATGGAGATCAGAATGTATTTTATATTCTCATCTAAATGCAGGAATTATTTATACTGTATAAAGTTCTGTATGTTTATTTCATGCATAATATGTTGTATAATACATATATTTGTAGAAAGGAAACTGTCAGAAAGTATCTTGCAAGTACTGTAATAAAAACTCTAAAGCACATCATGATAAATCCATCGCTTATCATCAAATGGCCAGTATAGCGATTTACAAAACAGAATAATGCACAAAGAGAACACAATAAATGCATTACCTCACAACGCTTATGAAATGCAGAGGTAAATCAGTGGTTCTCAGACCAGGTAGTGGGTCATGAAGCGAAAATTGTTCAATGGTCTAAAAAACGTACAAATGCACATAAGAAAATGCAATTATTCGCAGCTGAATGGGAAAAAGACGGGGGTAAAGCCTTTACATTTTACATACTTTTGGCAACCAAAGCCATGCATGCAGTCATCATCTACAGTGTGATATTTTTTGTTGCAAATATATCATTCCCTTTGTAAAAGCTTGACACATTGAACAGATGCCAACATAGACAGGTTGCATGATATAGGCTTCCCTTTTTTATCCGAAAAGGAACAGACTGTATACAAAAGGTTCACAGAGGAAAGACTTACTAATAATAAAATCACATTTCTTCGATTTAGTCTATATCAGTAATTTAATTGTGCACACTGTTGGATTGTAAATGTCAATTTGAAGACACTTTTTGTATACAGGATTGTTAGATCCCACCTTGGTTTAACAGAAAACACTTTTTCTTTTTTTTTTTCTTTTTTTATGAAAACTGCTTCACACAGTTCACCGTTGATCACAAAACATATCTGATGACTCCCATTCTCAATAAGATTTCATGTTTTCAGACTGGAGATACAGAGAAGCTACAATGCTCTCACGCATTAACAAACACGTCAAACCTGATGTTGCTATATCTTCTCTACTCTGCAGGTTCACAGCAGTTTATTCCATCTCTCTGGTTTTTGGTTTCTGTCTCTCCTGCATTCTCATGCATGTCTCGCATGCATCAGATAGATAGATGTTCGGATTGAGCTGTCCTTCAGTACCTGTGGTCAATTCCTGTTGCATGAGCTGTGAGCCTATAACAGATGTGGATGAGACCACACTGCCACCTACAGACAACAGAACAACATCCTCAAGACATCCTCACTTACCCTTGTGTCGTCTCAGACCCATAAAACCTTCAGAACACAGATTAAGATATTGTTAATGTTTTTTTCATTTTTGAGAAAAGATTTTACATTTACAGGTTTACATTACACAAATTCCACCCAAATTCTTGCCTCGATTTAGAGTCAAATCATTTCTCAAAGGTCAGAGCAGATTTTAGTTGGTAGATTTAATTTAAAAAATCATGTATGACGGGCACAGACATTTTTTAGCCTCTTAGCTTTAGATTATAGCTGGAGGATATCGAACATGATTGATATTTTTCATCTACATGTTTCACACGTTCAAGCGAGATTTCAGGCCTTACTGGTGAGTTTTGACAGCTCTGACAACAATGTTTAGGAAGCTCAAAAGGTTTCCTGACATGACTTTATCCAGTGCAACAGCTGACACGTGCTATGTAACTGTTGTTTTCTTTAACATGACCAGCTAATGGCTTACAATAACTTTCCCTAACCCCTCACACACACACTCTCTCCTCAAACCAGCAGAGATCTCAGAGTAGTCCTTTAGCACAAACGGGCGACTTGCCTTGCTTGTCCTGCTTGCAGCTCTACAAACCTCTTATGGTCTTCCCTGAGCACAGTGACATCAATCTCTTCCTAATTCCATCAAGTGTGAAAGGGCCCTTATGCGAGTGCACCGGGGACACGCCAGCTCTTTTGTAGGCCGTTGTGGGGAGCGGGGAGATGGGCTGCACCATCACAATGCCCCTGCCCCAGACCCACCGTGCTTGTGACAGCGGAGCAGATGGCGTCGGCACTAACCCAACAAAAAAGATCTAATTAGAGGAACAATGGAGGCGAGCCGCACGGGAGGACGGAACAGCGGATCAAGGCTTTCTGGCTTTGACAGAAGGAAGGAGCGATGGATAGGTCGGGAGAAAAAGAGAAAGGAGAGCAGTCAGTCGGCCTTTTTCTCTCTCTCCAGCCCCCCCCCCGGCATGAGTATAGGGGACTATGACTTTATTACCCCTCATTAACACAAATTAGGGCACTCAAAGCCCCCTGAATGAAGGTGACAAACTGAATTAAGCATGTGAAAACAAACCCACCCCACCCTGCGCCAGGCTGTGACCATATTGCGTTTACATTCATAGGGGTGCCACTACAAAAGCGTGACTGCTCTTATGGGATTCCTCAGTGAAAAAAGTGACGAGAGAATTCTAAGACAAATCTGACTTTGGGCTTCCGAGTATACATGTCACTTGTATATTAATTCTGTTGGTTTTTGTTGTGTGCGTGTTAATGTGTGTGCGCGCTCGTTTCCAAACAAAATTACTTTTTTGGCTTAGTTTTTATCACATAATACGCTATGTACATAACACACCGAAAAATTTAAATATGCAAAAACATTTTCTTTCTTTTCTTTTTCCTAGAGCAACCGAAAGATTCCCACACCACTACTGCATCAGCAATACCTGAAGTGCCAAATATTTAGTAATTTCTGCACAACAGAACAATTCTGCAAGCACTTAAAATAATTGAGTGGACATTTGCACAGATAATAATAAATGGTTGCAAACTTTAAATAATGAATTGCATTATGTCAGATGTTTTCATTCACAATTGCATTCCATTGTGAACAATTTGTAGTTTTCAAATAAAATTTGTCGATTTATATTGTATCTTCCCTAATCTAGACATACCAGAATGGTAACTCAAAACACCAACAAGACAGTCAGAAATGTATTTAAATCCCAAAATAACAAAGCATTAAGCACAAACAAATCTCCCCCTTATAATTATCTTGGGCAAAAACACATAAGACAAAATTTTTACTATGTTTAGTCTCCATATACAGTTTGAAAACTAGAAATCGACTACCAACATTCAGTTAACGTTTAAAAATAATAACATAAATAAATAATTGATTAAGCATCTAAGGTACAATTAAATTAGCAATAACATTATGACAAAGACGTTCAGCAATTGTGCTGCATGAACTACTTTTACTTAAGTAATTTAAGCCAACGTCCATATATGCAAAATACTTTGGCTGACTGTAAATAAAAGGAAGTCTGTTTCAGCAACAGGAGAGTGAATTAAAATACCTAGCAGCTAGGCCATGATGTTTACAAATACAATTAGACTGCATACTGCATACATTTTTGAGGAGCTTCTGGACCCTTTTGCTACTACTAGTGGATGTACTGATCAGCCAACACAGTCTCAGGATCAATTCGTACGTATTTGTACGAGGTGTCAAATTCGTACTAATTCGTACAACTTCACTCAAGATTTGTCTAAAACCCTGCTGTGATGGGTAGGTTTAGGGGCGGGGTTAGGTTTAGGTCATTCGTACGAATTTGTACGAATTAGCCACCTCGTAAAATATGTACGAATTGCCGTGAGATCAGGTTGGATCAGCTGACTTGTACAACATCTGGATTAAGCCTAGGCTACTACACAGCGACATTAAAATAGACACAGAAATATTTCATGTTTATTTGGACTGATTTTTTCCCCCATCTTCCTAGATCACGGAGAGAACCCGTAATAGGCTATACAATGCCATTGCAGCTATCCAGAAACTTTCACATGCCAAGACCGACTAACAGAATCACCCAGTATTATTTATTAACACATTAGACGTATTTCAGGAATAAATACTGTAAGTGATCATGTCTTTAGCTTCTGTTAGTGTGGTGGATGGGCCGGAAATTAGCCTACAGTAGATTGTTGTCAAAGTCCTCTCTGAATCTGGTCGGTTTAAATGCCACAAAGATTCATGACTTAACCTCCAGTCCCCCTTAACCCTTCATTTTTTTTTACGTTTGACTCAATTTCTAGTTTCGTCTGTAAAATGTCTGTAAAATGTCCCTTAAAATGTTATAATACCTAAATAATAAATAATATTAGATTATTCATTATTTTTCTCTCTTCATTTGACCACATATCTAAAATGAATATTTCAGGTTTTGCGCTTTACCAACAGCTCTCGGCAGGTAAAGAAGCTTTACATTCCAAGATATCTAGATGCAGGACTTCAGTCAACATTAAACTCCTACAATGAATCCTGATTTGTTAATCATTTAATTGATAGGCCTAATATTATGAAAGACATATTTGTATGCTATTAGGTCTGCTAATTCGACTGAGAAAAGCTGTTTAAATCCTCCATTCTTTTTATATCCCCAACGATCGTTTAAAATTGTGCGCGTACGATGCTTCTTATTACTACCCTGTAAATTAATCCAGAACAGTTGTTTCAGTGTTAAATATGGGAATCTTTTGTAAGACTTGCGCAACAGTGACATCTGCTGTTACATGAGTTAAAGTACAGTCGCGCTTTTATTGACATGCACTGAATACAGTGAATATATTAGAATTAGAATGTCTTTATTGTCACTGTACACATATACAATGTAGACATTATATACATGTACGATGAGATTAAGAGCATCTTCCTATTCAGTGCAAACATGCAAGAAGAATATTTACAATACTATAACAATAGTGAGATAACTATTGGTAACAATAAATAGTGCAGATAGGGGATGAGGGGGGTAGGATGAGATGGGGGGGGTGGGGGGGGGGACTGTTCTGAGGCAAAATGATAAATATTTACAGTGGAATTGCACAGCAATTGTAAAAAAACTTATGCACGTTGATCAGTATGTTCAAGGGAGGTGGAATTTCACATTCGGCTGTGGGGGTATTGCACATTTGGAAGAAAAATGACATTGCATGATAGTTATAAATGTATATTGCATACTAGTTAGGCCTATATCTATACATTTTCTCACTATAGTAAGGCCAATGTTTACATTTTTATCGTAATAGTTAGTTAACCTGCAAATGATTGCAGAGTTTAAATGTGTTTTTCTTTTTCCCCTCCAGAATGCATTAGTATTTGTTTATGTAGTTTTAGGAAGGCTGGAGCTGGCATGGACTTCACTTGTCAAAAGCTCCTTGGACAGATCGCCAGATCCAGATGCACACACAAACACTATAAGTCCTTACACAATATATCATGTGTTTAAAATCGAACTGCAAATTAGAAGAGAACTGGCCCAACTAAGCCTGGTTCTCCCAAGGTTTATTTCCCCATTCTGTAATGGATGGGGTTTTGCTTCCTTGCCGCTGTCGCCTCTGGCTTGCTTAGTTGGGGACACCTGATTTCCAGTGATTAGACCGTCTCTGCATTTGATAAATAAAATGTAATCTCGTCATTATGCATTACCGCCACTCTGTTTTCCTATTTGATAATGTCCTGTGCTTTGGTACAACCTCTATTGTTAAAAGCGCTATATAAATAAAAGTGGCTTGACTTGACTTGTTTGTGTGCAAAACCCGATGAACCATATTGCCTAGCATAATTTATGACTGTTTCAGAGAATAGAAAACAGTTAAAGTTGTTTTTATAATCAATGTCATGATGTTTTTTTCTTTTTCTCTTTATTTTTTGTTACCTCATATCTTTAAATATTTCTATTTTCAATAATAGTCCAAACTGTTTCTACTTCCATTTTTATAAAGGATATAGATTTCATATAGAGGTCTTCACTAGCCCATTTTCTTCCTACCTCATAAATAACACTAGAGGGCAGGAGAGGCCCATCTTTGAATTCAAGCATTTTCTAAAAACACATGTGAACTGCAAGACTGCTAACTTGCGAAACAGTACTGGTAAATATATATAAGTGATTAAATTCATGCACTTTATAAACAACACCATCCTGGCAGTATATTTATTTGTTAAAAAAATAACTGAATAATCATCAGTTTGATGTTAGGATACTTGAGGTTGTAATAGTCTTCTTATTGCTATTTAAGGCCTGTCCTATTCAACTTTCTGTATTCTCAGCTTTCTGTTGTGTAACTAGGTAGTTAACATGATTTGTTTGTTTTATTGTATGCGGCTTTGGAGAAAAAAAAGGGTCCGCTAAGAACGTTAATGCAAATTTATTCATGCAACTTATTTTACCCAGGCTCACAAAGAACATTACCAAAGTAGAACAATATAAAACCAATTACCATACCATTACAAATCCAAAAAAGTATATGTGTGTGCGTTACACTGTAGGCACAGTACGAAATATATGTTTGCGAGTATATGGTGGATATGTTGTGCTCTTGCAGCCTGCACAGGGTACAATTATGTGGGAAGTGTGTGTTTCCGCACTGCGTGCTTCTGTTTGTGTGTGTTTTCAAGGCTGTTCTGTTCAGTTATGCTGAATGCGTGTGTGTGGTTTGTGTGCTTTACTTGAAGACTTCATTTAACGTACACATAAACTATATTTATTACCATGCGCGTGTGTGTGTGTACCGTGTACCTGGTGGCACCATATTGCAGGAAGCTGCAGTAATTTCCTCCATCCTCAGTGATCAACCCAGGGCCCAAACCACAACCACATGGGATCGCAGTTTTCGTTCACTCAATGGGAACATTCCAGAACCCAGTGACCAAAAGCAATGTAGTCCAGCAAAAGAACCTCAGCGGTATTTAAAAGAAGATTCTGAATTCAGTACAAGTTGATAAATATACAAGATTCAATACTTGATTACCACAAACATTTTTACCACAAAAATAATTTCTTTCTGTTAAATTACATTACATTAAACGAATTCCTCTGTTAAAACTAAGTATTATTTTACTAAGGGTGCGTCTCAATCAGGTTCCTTGTTCAGTAGTAAGGGCGCTTATCAGGGAGTCGGTCATTTTAAGGGCTGTCTCAAATCTGTCTGAAATCCTTCCAGTGCACTGAAAAAGTTTGCTACCTGAAAAATCCCACAATGCACCGCAAAAACTAGGGAGCGTCGGTGCTCATTATGCTCCCTTAATGGAAATAACGTTTCTGAAGCGAGAAACATAAACCACACAAGTGAACCCGATAGAAGATTTGAGAAGACGGACAGGAAATTTTAGATTTCAACATAAACTCACAACGCTAGACTGTTAAGGGGGTCGCACACCGGACGAGAAGCGCAGCGAAGCGCCGCATCGCGCCATGTCTTTAAAATTCGAACACGTTGTTTTCTATGGGTGTACGCACACCGGCGGCGCAATTCGGCGTCTGTCCGCGGCGCCCGGGTACGACTCAGGACGCTGTTCAAATTCCTGCCGCGCCACAGAGCGCCGCCTGCATTGTTTATATATTGAATAACATCATATTTGTTTCAAATCGTTGTTAATTATACCAAGATACTGCTGCAAATACTGTACAGCTTACATTAGTTTACAGCTTGAATAAAATGTAAACATATAGAATTAAAAGTAGGCT
>JAUCMU010000026.1:6630633-6659929 GCA_032275025.1 Enteromius treurensis | reverse complement strand
GCTCTATGGTGGAGGTAAGTACAGTAAGCTGTAAATTATGTTGTAATATTATCATTAAGGCTGTTGGCCAGGTTTGTAGTTAGTCTCTTAATCGAGATCATTTTAATTTTAAAATGTTTCAATTTTATTTCCACTGATATATTGTGTTAACTACACTTGTATAATCCTGCTGTGAAAAGTGTCACAAATATCCTGAAAAAATAAAACCAAAGTTTTCTCAGAGATTATGTGTATTATGTAATCTTTTTAAAATATTTTTTCTTAAAAAAAAGTATCGAAAAAAGTATCGTTCGGAACCGGTATCGAATTCAGGGTATCAGTATCGGTATCGGAAATTTTGGAACGATACCCAGCCCTAGATAGATCTATATTGTGTCATTTTACGCATATTTAAACAATTCATAATGGTTTGGATGCAGTATGTTACATCACAACAGCACATGTCAGCTTCCTGTGTAATTTAAACTAACTACATTCACTGCTCACACAATACAGTTTGACCTTACACACCTGGGTAACTTCAAGCAAGTTTCACACTTTTGAGCATTAAACGTTTTTCTTTCACACAATCTTCAGGTTGGCTAAAACAGAAGCCATTCATATTACTTTTCTGCAGTCATAACAACAAATAAATCCATAGCACTACTCAAAATGCCTTGTACAGATCATACAGTACCATCAACATCTGTGGCACAAGTAGATATGAGCGATAAAACGTGCAGCACTGTACAGTACATCTGGCAGACAGTGTCCCAGTCATTGACTGCAGTAATAGCAGCTCACATCATTACTGAGAAACAACATGCACGAATGTCTGAGAGAATCAGGGCTTTACCGTCAACACTACCTGTCTGGATTTAATTGATGTTATGCTACTATTTATGAGAGAATAAGCTGGCATATTGATTTATCCCGTCTAAGTGCTTATAACAAAGTGTCTCTCTCTTCTCTGACAGGCCTGTATAATGATGAGGTGAAATATCATTACTGTAGCTGCAGACGCAATCTCTGCTGTACAGTAAGGAGCTCTGATGAGGCTTGATGCCTTGGCCCTTTGAAATGCAAATGCTGTACATATCAAAGGTGGGGAAGTTATTTGGAAATTAAATAGCCAACCCATAGCCACACGCTAGAGAGAGAAACATTCAATCAGATCATAGCAAAGAGTGAACAACAAAATATCTAAATTAATAAACAAACAAAACAAGATCAGCATGCTTTAAAATCAAATAAGATTAAACCAGACGGTTCAAAATCTTTAAACCTTTAAATAAATCAAAATAGGAAACATTTCAGAGGCATTGATACGTTTAATATACATTTAGTATAATAATAATATTATTATAGCCACCCATGACTTTAATGGGATCGTTTCATGAACATACAGGCCTGTGATAATGCCAACATTGAAATTCATGATGACAGCACACACACACACAGGCTAATCATTATACACAACTAAATACACGTCTGATTTGATCAACTAGTTAAAGAACCCCTACAACATTTCTAAACACAATTCAGGTGATCTACAGAAACAAGCACCCCTCTGACTCTGAGCTGAGACAACACAAAGATATTTACAGTATTTCTCCAGTGTGTTTTATTGTAGGAGGAGCGGACAGAGACAAAGACTCAACTAGCATCGCATATGAAGGTGAAACACTGTATGCGGCTCTTTAGGAACGCCACAGCAGCAATGTGGCTGCAAACAGCGGCCAATAACGAAACGAAAGTCCATTATTTCAGTCGGAAGTGTGACGCGTGAGAAAGGCTTTAGTCGCGCTGTGTGCCAGCCGACGGACTCACCTCGAGCACCGCGCACAGCGTCAGCAGCACCGCCGCTCCATGGCGCTTCCCTCGCTCCTGCATCCTGCACCGAGTACACCAAAGCTGTCAGGACGGAGCTTTCATAGCATCAAAGCAGAAGCACGAGCATTTGTTTGTGTGTGTGTGTGTGTGTGTGTGTGTGTGCGTGTGCGTGTGTGTGCGTCGATGAAGAGAGGACAGCTCGGTCCGCGCTCGCGCAACAATGAAAATATTTCCACTGGTGAAAACAGCAGCACGCGATATTAGCGCGCACAAACAGCTCAAGGCTTCTGTCTCATCCTCCCCAAATCAGAACTAGAGCTTTACTAGAACAATCGAGCGCTTATTACTCAACGCCTGCTTTAAATAAAAAGCATAAATTGATTTGCGAAGTATGTTACCTGGACATAAAATATACAAAGAAATTGTATGAAAACTTGTGAATTGAAGCGTCTAAATGTCACTGCATCACAACAAAAACAAAAAAAAAGAAATGAAATGGGATTTATTTAAAATACTCATACCTAAAACAATGGTTCACTATAGGAGGCTTGTTTTAAATAAACAAACATTTATATATATATATATATATATATATATATATATACTGTATATATACATAAACAGTTTAGGCTACTGACGCTCTAGAACTTACCTAAGATTAACACATTTTCAAATGGTGTTATCTTTATTAACAAACTGCATATTTAAGGTCTAATCAAACAGATTCTTACCCAATAAAACCTCTTAAAAAATACATTCCATCACACAACATCAGTATTATTAATAAACTTGCTGTGAGATATACCACAAACGGAGTGACACTGTTTTGTTGTGTTTTTATCCCTCATGTGTTTCTTGACCTAGTTTCTGTCTCCTCTTGATTATGTTAGTCAGTTCACCCGTGTCTAGTCTGTGGTCTCAGCGGTCTGTCTATTTAACCTGTAGTCGTGTCAAGTTTGTCCTTCTGTTTGTGCATCCCACCTGTCTTTTGAGGATCACCTTTATGTGGATTTATTGAAGACTGTATTGTTTACTATTATACATCATCTTCATGTGTTTGTTTTCCACCATACCATGACAGAATGGCTTTCTTGGAATACACTGTATTTCATGTTGTATGCCTACACGTCTTGTATTAAAATTGATATATTTTTCACCTATACAGACTGCATAAGTTACTTTTGCATCTTTAGTTAAAAACAAATGTACGAGTATGCAGGCTATTATCTGCATCAAGTGTGATAGTGATCCTGAATGAAATGACACAGAATCAGTGTCTGAGATTTTCTGGCCCTCTCCTGTGCATTTACTAATCTCCGTTACCATGGCAGCAGTTTTTATCAAAACAAAGAACAGGAGAGAGAGAGAGAGAGAGAGATAGTATTTCTTTCACGGCGTTGTTCTTTCACTTAATTGGGTAGTCTCACTAATGACTGCGGCTCTAATGAGTGGAGATAATTTGCCATGATGAATTGAAGTCCACCTCTACTGTCTTATGTTGCCATGAGTTTGTGAAGAGAAACTGGGGGAATCCAATTAGTTCTGTGGGCCGCGACTCAAGCCTGAATGTCCTCACTGTCTGTCACCATCTATCCATGAAACTCAATCTCACATCCACCGTTTTGCTTCTCTGAACTTAGGGATGATGTAATATGATGGATGGGGTCGTGTATTACTCTTTCAAAAAAAAGGGTTGACAATGCCTCAGTGAGAACCCTTAAATGTTGATAAACTTTTTTAAAGGAGTCATACAAAGCCAATTTTCCACAAGCTAATATGATTATTTAGGGTCTTAATGGAGTGCTTTGTAATATAGTTTGTTTTAAAATTTCTCAAGGATAGTGTAAATAACGCTCATTTTCACCTGTCAAAAACAGCTCTGTTCGGTGTACTTCTTCTTTAAATCTTCACGAGCTCCGTTGACTCCGCCCCTCTTTTCCGAGGCGCTCTCGGAGGATCTTTGTTTAGCCGTATTCATAGTGAAACTCGCTAATTAGCACATTATTAGGAAAGGAGATTTGCAAAGATTAATTAAAAGACATTATACTTGTCACGCCCAGCTGGAGCTGCCAGCTAAAGACTGTGGTTGGCACTCCAGCTTTCTTTGTACTCTGTGTTTTGTGTATGTTTTCATTCCTGGACATTCCCCAGCATGCACCTCTCTTCACAGCATTGCTAGTTTGGTTCAGTCATTCAATCAGTGGCACCTGTATATAAACCAGTCTGTTTGTCTGTCTAGCACGGATCATTGTCGATATATGTCTCAAGGGGGTCGCACAATGGATGAGAAGCGCAGCAAAGCGCCGCGCCGCGCCATGTCTTTAAAATTCAAACACATTGTTTTCTATGGGTGTACGCACACTGGCGGCACAATTCGGCGTCTGTCCGCGGCGCCCGGTTACGACTCAGGACGCTGTTCAAATTCCTGCCGCGCAACAGAGCGCCGCCTGCATTGTTTATATATTAAATAACATCATATTTGTTTTAAATCGTTGTTAATTATACCAAGATACCACTGCTGCAAATACTTTACAGCTTACATTAGTTTACAGCTTGAATAAAATGTAAACATACAGAATTAAAATTAGGCTATAATAAACTTCTCGTCCGGTGTGCGACCCCCTTAACCCTTCCTCAGCAGCCAGTCAAACTCGCGCAGCGCGCTCGTGCTCACGTTTGTCTCTGTATATGACACCGTGGGAATCTGAATGGCCGCCACGAAAGAGACGAAAACAAGAAATCAGCAATTTGATTTAAACTGGCCATGAACTCGCGCGTATAGAATGTGTGCGATACTTCGAGCTGTCCTAGACGCGGCGCTGCGCTTCTCGTCCGGTGTGCGACCCCTTTAATGTACACATAATTATTATTTAGAATTAATACTCGGCTGGAATTTTGTAAGACCATGTAACAGAACGATGTGATTAAAGATAACAAAAATGTAATATGAAAATTAGATTAGGTCCTGTGTGTTGTTTGTTTATTCCAGTGATGACGTTCTACCATATGTTGTCCATTGACACTGCACATAATCACGTCACTGGAATTCAAATGATCATTGTGTCGGTACACGATCTGTTCTACCTGCACGATCCGTTCTGCGCATGCGCGTAATGACGTAGTAGGAAATGTCACGTGATGCGTCCGAAATTGTTACTTCCCTACTATACAGTACACGAAAAACAGTATGCGAGGCGAGTAGTATGTCCGAATTCATAGCATTCAAAATTCAGTAAGCGAGAAGTACCAAGAAGGCCTACTGCTTCCGCCCGAATTCTATAGTAGGCATACCATGGACACTTTCCTATCCCATGAGGCTCTGGGAGAGGAGGCGTCATACTTGAAAAATGAATATGAACTCATTTTAAGTGTACAGTAAGCACCTCAGGAAAAATACTTTGTTTATTGTGATTAAATGACACCTGTTTAACACATTCTAAATAAGCAAATGACTTATTGAAAGTTTAAATTTTCGCGCTGTTGTAACGATGCATGACACGAGACAACATCAATATGGCGGATGTAGTACGTCTGAATTCCGTTCATACTACTTACATTCATACTATACAGAACGTGCTTTTTAATTTTCAACTTTAAATGTAATACCTACTTAAGCAGTATGCCATTTCGGACGCAGCAACAGTTTCCCTACACTATTTGTTTCACGAAACACTTCACGGAAAGGCGGCACAACTGGCAGAAACTTGGTATAGGCTACATTTTGTTTTTCATACAGTATGACAATTCACGGCAGGTTTATTTTGATGTTTTTAAATGTAGTTTACGCTATGCATTGCGATATGTCCACGAGTTGTTACATGAATATACACAATTTTGGTTACATGTGGAATTAAGTCTGAGCCTTTCAGTCACTGCAAAACTTCAGTTTGCTTCATACTTACATTTGCGATTCATTTTATGGCATTAGGCCTATTTAACTTGCTGTGTTTCGATGTGAGGTCAGTATAATTGTCAAAGACGGTACGTGTAATTTTTTTTCTTTTTATTAAAAGCTGCCAATATTAATTAACTTTAAGTTGAGAAATTGTGTATTAGTAGGGGTCTATATAGGCTAATATGTCTATATCTAATATAAATGACGAAAAAAAAACTTTAATGGTGTTTACAGAAGACAGTGAGGAACATAACATTTCTTCCTAGAATATCTTCTAAATTAAGAAAGAACTACAAACTAGGTCTAGGGAAACGTCATAGCATTTCAAACTGACAATAAAAATGACTTGAAAAAACAGAGAACTCACAGAATTGACATGAGACATATCTGAGAATCCAGAGTATTTAGAAATTAGAGAAAATTTTACACTCTCACAGTCACCCAGATATAATTATATACAGACACACACACACACACACATATATATATATATATATATAGATACCATATAGAGATACACTGCATATACACAGAGATTTAGATATATGCACACTAACAAACTGTATATTAGGGCATATATCCTGTTCATATCCTGGATATTCTGAAAAATGAACGTGAAAGGCTCTTTGGCATCCCACTCCATTGACTCCAGCCCCCTCTGTGCATTCATCTGTTCATCATGGTCCATGAACATGGATAGCGAATCTTTTACCAGGCCAGTGAAAAGACCTGGGTTGTTTGTTGTGATGTATTCTGCCTGGTACAGATGTTTCAAAGCGATGGGCAGTTCCTCCATTTCTACCCGTTCCTCCTTTGAAAGAGTAGAATACCATAAATGAAGATGCATAACATAACATAGGATGTTTTGGGTATTTCAAAAGGGACCTAAAGGCATCTTTTCAGCTTAAATTAACTGGTTTTTAAGAGCTATGGTTTGTACAATATGGTATTTTCATTGGGCTGTCCCAACGTCAGTGAACTTACCAGTGACTGGTTCACGAGCTTGGGAGCTATTAACTGACTGAGACAAGTGTAAGTGTAAGTGTTTTTTTTTTGTTTGTTTTTTTTTCATGTAAACTTCACAAAAAAAAAATCACATTAATACATATTAATTATATCTTTTTGCTATGACCCTATTGACTTCAATTGTAAGTGTCTTACGGTAACTCAGATATTTATTTATTTTTACAGAGGTGGGACAAGTATAAATAAACTAAATAAAAATTGACTGAGCTAACTAAATGATATTAACTGAACCCAAATTGCCAGAGAACCTGTTAAAGGAACTAGGAACTAAAGTTAATTTCATGTTTCCTAGAGGAAAGATTATTAGTGTAACTATGTAATTATTTCATTTATTTCTTTGTAGACCATCATTCATTCTAGAGACATATGCAGATGCATAAATAAATATCTCTAACAAGACTTCTCCTGCTCTCCTGATTCTCTGACCGGAATCTGGTCCATATTTGGCCACCTCAACCAGTTGTAATTTAAATACAGTAAGGTTTACTACACAAATATTATTCTGAGCATCTGTGCAGTGAGAGAGAACCAAACATTGTGTGTTGAACTCTTCATTAGCACATTACATAATACTGGAAGAGGAAAGAGACATCAAACTGTAATTAGTTATATTGTAATCAAATATAAAAAGATTTCTAAGCACTATAACTATCGTACATACAGTACTAAGGGTTAGTGATTTGAACAAACTCCTCATAAGACTCATAATTTTTCTATTAGTGACATGAACTTGAATCCTGTGATTTATGAGAAATATATTATTACTTCTTTCTAGAGACCAGTTTTATGTGTTTTGATTGCTGGATAATAAATTTAGCATTTTTAAGGAGGGACACAAACAGAAACCAGAGACTCAGGCATTCTTGCTCTGCCAAGCATCATTAGTGTCTGATGGGCGGTAGTGTGATATTTAGACTTTCTGTTTGATAATGAACCTGGAAAGTGTCTGATTGCTCTGGAACAACGTGTATGAGTCTGGCCTCTTTGTAGCCAAACATCAAAGCAGAAATATGTATTTACCACTGATTAGTCTTATCTAACGGCAAGCCACAGCTGATTGGAATCAAAAGCAGAGGTACATGAAGAAAAGACTTCACTATGACACACACACACACACACACACACACACACACACACACACACACACACACACACATACACACATGCAAGGGCTCCCGATCTCCTAATCCATTCAACCTCTTCAATCCAATCTTTTCATTCTGCTTTATTGACTGCCTAAAACTAAAGTGTGTGTGTATATATATATATATATATGTGTGTGTGTGTGTGTGTGTGTGTACAGTTTATTTGCAAAAACAGATAACTTCGGATTTTTTACATTTTAAAAATGCTATCAAAAGGACTTTTACTTGCCAGTGTGCTGATGCTGTGGGACGCCCCCTGCAGGACAGTGCAGTGCTGTCTAGTTAGGACTGACTTTTTCATCTTTATTAATCAAAACACATTCAATATTATTTTCAAAATAATATTACTTCTGTATTTGTTTAAATTTAAAATGAACATTTTTATTCAGCAAGGAAATATTTACAGTATTTCAATTACAGTAAAGACATATTTCTGATTTAAATACATGACGTCCTTTTCAAATTTTTGTTCATCAAAGAATTTTGAAACAAAGTACTAAAAAGTAAAGCAGCACACAGAATCATATCACTGTTGACTGAAAATTTTGCTTTGCCATCAGTGGAATAAAATACATAAAAAAAAACAAAAAACTTTTTTTTTCTATTTTTGATTGAATAAATGTGGTTTTTTTTTAGCATAAAAGCTTCTAAAAAATTTTTAAAAAATTAATTTTACTCTAATTTCTTCAGTTTACAAATTTTGTCTTTCCTTTTATGTGTTTACCTCACTAGCCAGCAGGCAGACTGCCAAATTGGAGGAGAAGTGACCACAAGATCACAATGTTGTATTTCACTCTACATCACAAAATGCATGTAAATCACAGGTACATGCTAAATCTGCTGGACTAGTTAGTTACATTACCTTCCTGAAGTATTCACACTGTGTGTTGACAACTTTTTGGAAAAATGTAACAAAAAATTATTTTGAAAGTTGTCGAAGCTCGCTACGGCTTTGGCTCCATGGATCACAGGTCACCTCATTTGTTGTGTATTTGCAACCGCAGAGCGAAATGAAGACCCATGGGAAATCATTTGGTGGTCACTGAGAGGAAAACTCATTTTAGTTACTTAAAAGTTCAAGTTAAAGAGTTCTGACTTAAAGACCGCCGAGACCTTTCCTCCTGAAGAAGAACTCCTGTTATTGTGTTCTAGCATACAGCAAAACATGTCAGCTCAGTGGCTGCTGAAATAGGTTATGACAGCTATGTGCTTTAATCTCAGAGAAAGAGGAAGTCTAGTTAACCCCTGTGCCTCAGAAACTGGCTCAAACTGAGCTTTAAAACCAAGCTCATCCACCCAAAAAAATCTTGGAGCAAGATCTCGAACATGATCCAAAACATTCGGCCAAATATATGCAGCCGCTGTAGGCCTCAGAAGCATGGTCACGTGATCTCGACATATGTTTCCATTCTGTTCTAAAGCCCTGGAAGTTTCCGTTTAACAGGAGACAGCAGTGCAGAATGAGGGCAGAGTGCATCTGGCTGGTCCGTAGCCAAGAGCCCGGGACACTCAAGCAGGGCCGGATACCATGCAGACAGACCCGGTTAGCACGGAGGTCGCACCCCTGATTACCATGTACACCCGCTTGCACTTCCACCAGGTTAGGAGGTCCTGCCAAAGCTGGTTTTGTGTAAAATACACCTGACTCTTTCAAAGTTGATCCTTGTGAATGGGGTCACATCACTTCCCTTTTACTGCACTATGGGTTGAGGGTCCTGTCTTCACACTGCTGTGATAGATACTGTCCCATCTGTTAGACTACTTTGCATCCTGAAACACTAAATGCGAGAGTTTTAATGGCTCCAAAAGGCATTTGGAGACTTTTTATGTGGAGCCACAATTAAAAATGCATGAATGTCTTTGCATTAGATAACAAAACAAATGCTTCTGGTGCTTTTCACAGAATAAATGTAACTTTAGAAATTTTTGCAATTATGGTTAACCAACTGGTGTCAATGTCATAGATTTATTGAATGATTGATTTTCTGATGAGTGAAATCTGTTCTTAGATTTGCTTTAAGTTTTTGAACATTATGTCTACTGTTTCTTTAATCCAACAAAATATTGTTTTGTACAGTTTGATTTGAAATGTATTTTCTGCATCTTGTTTACCTCAATTTTTATTTAAAATATTATAATGATCTTCTGGTCAAATTAGACATTTTTATTTATTAATTAAACTTAAACCCCGTTACTTTTCGTTCAGTTGACTGCAAGCTTATATTCAGGTCTATCTCCATCTTCTCAGTTGATACAACTCTCTTCCTATTTATTTATTTGTTCGTTTGTTTATCAATTTTATTCAAATATCAAAAGAAAATATTGTCGCCACTTGCATTTTTTCTGTGATCTTAAATGTTTTGTAGCTACGTCTTTCTTAGTCAATGTTTTTTACTTAAATGTTATATGTCCATGGGTTTCTGTATTTGGCACATGTAAATATTGTCATACAGTATTGTCAGACTGTGTTTAGTTCTGTGTTTTTTTCTCCGCTTGTGTCTGCCCTTGTCCTTATTCTTTCCTTTTTTAGTTTCGTTGATTGTGTTGATTAGTCCCCAGCTATGATCCCCATGTGTGTTTAGTTCAAGCCTCGTCAGTGTTTGTATGTCTTTGTTTTAGTCTGTGTTGTGGATCATCGAGTATCTACCCATTGTGTAAGTTGTATCCTGTCTTGCTTCATTGAGTAAAGCCCTTTGCATTATCAAGATCTGTGCCATGTGCGCTACATGCTTGTGAGCCAGTGTGACAGAACGATCCACCATTACCAAACACCGAAAAGGGTTGATCAGCCATCCTCCAGAGATTCTCCACCGCCTCCTAAATGGACTCACTCCTCTTCCTACTCCGCATGAGCAACGGCCAGGAGGCCTTCCTCCATTTCCCGGCTCTCTTCTCACCTTTCGGTGAATTCCGCTCCCGAAAGCGGCAAAGTATGGGGGTCAATCAGTGCCAGCTCCCCAAAAGCGGATCCAGATCCCCACGGATTCCAGTCTACATGGTCAGGGTCCTGATCTGGGCCAATTTATGGGCCGATATGCCAGTCCTGATGCCCGCGGATCCCGTTCCGCCATTCCCGAATCCAGTTCCTGATTCACGGCCAGGAGAGCCGATCCCGATTCCAGCCCTTCAGTTTGCACCTGAAGAGCACCCTCCAGGGCACTTCTCAAGATCCGTCCCTGCCTATGGACACCCACATGACGCGGGGCCCTCATGGTCGGCTAACCTCCCCAAGAAGGGTAAAAGGGTTACGGTCGTGGAAGTGGTGGGTAGGGAGGGGATTTCGCCTTGGCCTCCCAAGGCTCCCGATCCACCTCCCATCCCCTTGGGATGTTCCTAGGTGCGAGGATGCCCTTTCCGGGAGGGGGGAATTCATTGATTTAAACCCTTTGCATTATCAAGATCTGTGCCTTGTGTGCTCCATGCTTGTGAGCCAGCGTGACACATATTTTTTGCATAATTAAAAAATAAAATAAACTAAAAAGCAAATTGATAAATATGGTTTTACTTTTAATGTAATGAAATGACATGCATACTTTTTACGTGTCCAAATAATGCTTGAAGCTAAATGTTTTCAGAAGCTAACACAGTAGAAATGAGCAAGGCCTTGTTTTGATGGTTTAATAATAATAATAATAATTATTATTATAAATATATATTTAAATAATCAAACATATGCAGCCAGATCAAGAAAGTTTAATAGAGTGTAATAATTTTAATGATGTTTAAATTCTACTTAGTTAAGACAATCGGTATGTGGTCTCAAGTCGCGAATAACACACACAAAGTAGAGTGCAAAACCTTATATTAATCCATAAATGTCTAGAAGAGAAATCAAAGGGGAATAAGTTCAAGGCTGTGTTGTAATAAAAAAACATCTTTCCTTCTCCATTGTTCTGGCTGAAATCATATGAGACTCTCCGTATAAATGGTGGAACTAACTTAATTATGAAAATCCTCCTGCTGCATTGAAAATGGGCTGCAGTAACTGGGGAATAAAAGCTGTTATCCATGTGTGTGCGTGTGTGTGAGAGATGCCATACCCACCGGGCTTCTCTGCAACTGTCTGCTGTAATATAAATCCCTATTGCACTTTGTATTTATCCATTTTTAATGAAGTGTCTCAGCTGTGTGTGTGTCTGAATGAGATGAGAAAGGAGAAAAAAGGAGAGGGATTGAAGGAAAGATGAGGACAGGCCTGTTGACAGAGAGGCCCTTTCTGAGATAATCAGAGGTTGCATGATGACATCACTCTCAAGGGTGACGTGATTCAGGTGCTTTCGAGTTTTAAAAAAATATGAAACTTCGTCCATTTTCAAGAGACGATATTGTCGAATAAAGTTGTTAACATGGAAATTTTGATTATTTTATTGATTTCCTGGGCTTAGAATGAGTTAAGTTGTTTTTCTGACTATGCAGGGCCAGAAAGCTCTTAATAAACATATCTTAATTTGTGTTCATTAAGTTGAATGACATGAGGTGAGTAATTTTTGAGTGAACTGTCCCTTTAAGGCTGGAAGAGGACTTAATGGGTTTGTTGTTTTCAGAATAATTTGAAAGCCTGGTAGTGCGTGATCCTCAGTTGTTTATAGTGTACAATGCTCAATTCCCTGGTAACCATTTACAAAAGTTGTGTTTGATTCTATCATATATTCTATCTAAATCTATTCAGATCTATTCAAAAAGTGTTTTCGTATATTCCAGTCCTTAGGAGAACACTAGCTGTATAAATGCTTCAAAACTCCAGTTCTCATTTCATGGGTTTTTTAAATGATCAGAGAAACCTCTCCTTTGTTCTCTTTTTCTTTGTTTTCTTTTGTAACATTTAGAGAGGAAAGGCCTGTGTAGGTGAAGATAGACCTTAAATGGTGATGGGAATGAGGTGGGATTCACAAAGACCCTGATTGTGGCAATGACACAGGCTCACGTAGGCCTGCCAAGCACAATCTGCAGGGATGACAACATGAAAGCACCAATTAAACTGTTTCAGAAGCTGTTTATTTATCTAGTGAATTTCTTTCATTTCTGCACAGCAGCATACAGGGAAATTGTGACAAAATATAAATAAGAAAATCCAACAGTGTTTCTTTTTTTACTCTTTTAATTTAATTACAAACCTCAGTTAAAAGTGGCAAAATGGCTGATGTCTTCAACATTTGATTCTCGGTCTCTCTCTCACGAACCAAGAACGTCACATTGAACAACAACTTAAAATGCATGATATCATCATCATCATTATCAATAATATGTACAGCTGTCACCTATTAGCAAACAATGCTTAGAGCTTATTGGGATTTCACTTTCGTTCGAAGAATGCACTGAAAAGAAAAATACAATTATGTTATACAAAGATCAAAAATACTATTATAAACCCTTGTTATAAATGGTACACTATATTAATAAACTGCTGTTGACATTTTACATGTAAGTACAAAATCTTGGTGAGGTAGTTCCCTCTGAAGTCACTTTTAAATGGTAAAATACTGAATAGACATCACTTAATTCTTTTCCATTTTTCGGTAATTATTTACAATACAGCAAATCTATGCTCCTTACTTCATTAAAATTGAATTCCTTTGGTAAACATAACTGTCAGAAATGTGCAGTCCTGCAAGTGTCAAATTGTACATTCACAATATGTTTGCATCATTTTTTGTTTGTGTTTTTTTGGGCATTTATTCTTATACATAATGCAAAAAGGGGCAAATACATTGTTTTTACAAAAGCTTTTTTATTAAGAACATTCATACGTGCTATATTCCACTGTGGACCCTTTGTTTGTTTGTCATAAACCTCTCCCTTTCCCCTTCGCTCACCCAGGATGTTTTGGAGAAGGGGAACTTTGTATGGAGTTGAAGAGAGGCACCCATAGGTTATCTATATATTTATTTTATTTATTTTTTCCTCCAGTGTGTGTTTCCCTTACTGAGGTGTAAACACTGAAAGGGCACCTCATACAGAAGAATAGCCTGCAGTCTCACTTTACATTACAGCGTTCATGTTATGCAACATTACTTCCTAGAGCTGCTGGAAATTCACTTAAACTTAGTAACGTAACATCTGTAACATGGACCCTGCGATGCAAAATGCCCAGCTCTTTCAGAGGGGTTGGAAATAATTTGGCCGATTATGAAGTTATGCTGACAACATGAACGCGCAACAGAGCCTCTATTGTGTGGTTCTGCGCGTCCGTGCTGGCAAATGTCAGGAAATCGCGGAGTGGACTTTCAGGAGAGAGCGGAATGGGACTAGTTCATAAATGAAGTTATGTGAAACATTCTTTAAAATCGCTTAATGGCAAAATAAACTTTGGTTTAAAGACAAAAACGAGGTGCAAGCTTAGCTTACAGTAAAGAAAATACTTGAGTTGAACAGAAGAGCAACTCCTCTGGTGCCAACATTCACGTTTTTCCATTTTAAACAAAAATAACATCTTATTTCACACAAAACGTGACTATGAATCGTGAATAAACATCTAAAACCTATGCGTGAAAAGGAAAAAAAAATAGCTTTTTATGAATAAAGTATGCAATAAACTATGGAAATAAAGTATCTATAAAAATATAAGAGTTTTTTTTTTCTCCGTTTAACAAAACATTGATATCATCTTATTTGTTTGCCTAGTAGTTAAGACTCGGAAAGCCAGTCAATCAGAACAGTCATCTGAAAGAAAAATGTTCAGTGCAATACATGTAAGTCTATAGGAGTCTTTTTAGAAGATTTTCACTCGCTTACCACCCACAGCTCTGCCTCCCTTCAGCACTCTCTGGGCAGGCTGGTCTTTGGAGAGAGGGCAGTATTTTATTGTATGCGCGTTGTCCCCGTTGGCACTGCATAGGGGGCACGTGTACGCCCGCAGGATCGGGCACACCACCCTCCCGTCCGGGGTTTTCAGGACGTGCGAGCCGTACACCTCCTCCGGCGCGCCGTTATTCCGACAGAAGACGCAGATCTTGGGCTCCTGCTTATTGCGCGCCGCCGGTTTCCTCATCTTCCTCTCCACGCCGAACAGATCAAATCCTGCGAAGCTCCCTCCGATGCCCATCTCCCGCTCCTGAGAGGGGGACAGCAGCCCTCCCGTGCCCTGGTTCTGGTTCTGGAAGGGGCTGAGGATGGAGAAGCGCTCCTTCAGGTCCAGGATGGAGATGGAGGCGGGCGGGGGGCAGCAACAGGATTCCAGGTGTCCTCCGCTATCGCCGTCGCCGCCGGCCGCGATTACGCACGGGCACGGAGGGCTGTCGTCCAAGCCCAGAGTGGCTTTCAGGGACTCCGTGATGGAGTTGGGACTCTGGGGGACGCTGTGCTTGTTGTTCTTGGTGACCAGCGTGGAGAGGCCGAGATAGTCATTCCAAAAATTGAATGTGTAATCGTAGGGGGTGCGCGCGCTCAAGTAGTTGTGATTCAGAAAATCCATGTCTTCTTCGCTCAGCCAAGACGATTCTCTCGGAGGAAAACAAACAAATGCGAACCGCGTATATTCCGTCAGGTTGCTTTCTAGCTGCTCTCCGGGGTCGTAACTGTGCTCAAGTCCGGTGCGTTTCTTGGGTTTGTGCGTCTGAAGAACAGGCATCTGGTTATAAGGCTCGGGGAGAGGCAGGAGGAGGGCGGGGCTCTTTTTCAAACCAAGTTTCTAAGAGGCAGATCCACAGCGTGTTTTCTTCCTGCACGACCAGCGACTGTTCACTGCAGTGGAATGACACCAGGCACTGCTTTTTGATGGCAAAACACACCGAGGAGTGCTCGTTAATGAGAGATTACGCGTTATCGCATGTGACCCCTTTCTTTCTAAATTCTAAAGATCAATGATTCATAAGCATGTCCTAGATGCCATTATTATTATTTAAAATCGAATGACAGTTGTGTTCGAATTTTAACAACTTACAAGTTCTTGATACTAACAAAAGTAATCTTTGCATGCATTTTCAGCAAAAGATTTGACTTATCGACTCTAAGGATTAAATAAATATTAAAATACTTTAATTGCCTTAAAAACTTAATAATATTAACACACTGGTGGGGGCCTAAAGGGGTCCTCTCCTTTGTATGGTTTTCTTGTCACATGACAACAAAATGGCTTCCTACATACTTGTTGTGCCACACTGTCTTTGACACAAATCTTTTTCAAAAATGTAATTACTAATTAATAATAAAACGACAACAGGCAAAACCTTTATAGTCAGAAAAAAGGGTTACATTGTTACAAAATGTACATTTTGTCAACATGCCAATAAAGCTATTTTAATCTTAAAAGTACAATTATTTCAAATCATGGCTGCATAACGTAAGCAGACTCAGCTCTCATTCAACTATATCAATTTGACCTTTGCAGTCTATTCATCAATGATACATTATTACATGGGATTTCATCTCTCGCCTCAGTATCATCTCACAGTCACAGTAGCTTCTTTCTTCGGTGTGAGAGACTGGGCTTTGTGTGCTCTGGCTAGGCTTTTTACAGTGCAGAGAGAGGAGCTGCAGTTTGTATGTGTTCAGGATTACATGACGCGATCAGATTACACATGTGTCATAAGAAACAGAGGGTTGTGGGCGCACATGGGCTCTTTGTTTTTTGAAAACATGCCATGCGCACACCTGCAGGCCAGAGGCATGGATTTTTTACTGTCGATTAGCATGTTTTCTCTGACTTTTCCCTTTTTATCTTCTTTTTTTTTTTAAGATGCTTAAGACTATTTATAGTGAAAAGCACTAAACAAATTTGAATTGAAATTTGACTTAAAGTGATACTAATAATAGAGGTAACAGTTTACGGTAAGGTCCCTTTAGTTAATGTTAGTTGGTATATTACCTAACAATGCTTAACACATTTGCTACAGTATTTAGTCATCTTTGTTAAAGTAAATGAACTGTTCATTGTTACTTCATGTTACAGTAGCTCAGGTTTTTTTTTATTGTTCGTATGGTTGAAAGGCTCCAGCTCAGATGTCAGTAAATTTGCTTGCAGCCTGCAGGTCTTTTATGCTCCTCCTGCTGTGGCCTTGCTTCTGTTTGAAAAGCTGCAATGGTGGAGGGTCATTATTCGACAGGCTCTTGGCTCAGTGAGCTGTCCTGTATCCGACTTGCTCCAAAACCCGCACTGGCCAGAAAGACATGTAATGAGCGTCTCGCCAAATTAACTCATCTTTGGGTAAACAAAAGGCTAATTTGCATTTTTTGTGTTTTGTTCGAGACCCCATGATTTGGGGACACAGGTGCATAGCAGCTGATTTCTGCATCCTGCGCACATTAATAATAGTCTAGCGTGTCTGTCACAGAACATCTCTGTAATAAATTAAGTGTGGTTATATTAAATGATTGATTCAGAGCTTGCCTACAAGAGATGGGAAATTATGTTCACAGCTCACGTACCCCTGCAATTAGGCAGAAACTTAGTTTAAGGCAAGACACCTGATCTATGCAGTAGCTCGGTCCGACCACCGGGGGTCTGTGTGAGCTAAAAGAGCATCTAATTGGCATGACGTCATTGGGTATTCTGAAGTGCTGCAGCTTGTAAAACATGACCTAAGAACAATACAGTAAACACACTTACACAGTGGCCCTGCCAGAAACAGAGCGCAGGGCACAGCTGTGTATTGCAGTATTCATTGAGGAAAGCATCCAGGCCATACCTACAATGTTTTCATGTCCTCGTCTTTGTTACTGAGGTACATGTTCATTTTACATTTAGGAGATGATTTCATCCAAGAGGAATTAAAACAATTTGACAAAGAGCCAACAATATTTGTAATATACAATGCCAGTTTATTAGACAAATAGATTAGGAAGCAATATGTTTATTTGTATTTATTTATTTATTTATTTAGTATGGCAATTATATTATTTAATCTTCTTGGTTACACTTTATTTAAAGGTTTCAGTATACAAAGTACTGAGTTATGTTAATTAAATATATGTACCTACAGTTAGGGTTTGGCTTGCTTGGATGTATTTATGCATAATTAATTGATATTGTAATAGTAAGCATATGTAACAGTGTAACTAGGAGACCTTAAAATAAAGTGTTGCATTTTCTTTTATCAGAGTAGTTCACAGAGGGGTGAACATTTTATTTTATTTTATTTTATTTCGTAAGTTTATTTTATTTTCTATGTTGCTTTTCCATTTTGTCAATGGCACTATCTTCCAACATGAAAACTGAGAATTTATTAAGAAACATTACACTTTTTTTTCTCAATTCTATCATCAGTTACTTAATTTGGAGGATTATATATTACAAATCACATAGTTATATCAATTTAATAAAGTAAGTATCATTTATTTAACCTAGACTCACAAAATATCATAGTTATTTAATAGTTTTTCCCTTTAACACAACACACACTTTCAAAAAGGCAACATAATGCATTAGGATAGGATGTAAACTTTTGAACAAGATGATGACGTGCAAATTCTTCTCATTTTGCTTAACAATCATACTTTTTTTTAATTTAGGACTGAACTTCAGATTCTAAATACCGTGTTTCCCAACCAGTTCAATTTACCCTGATCATCCAATTTAAAAAGTTTACACCTCCATCTCTTGATTATCAGTACATGTACACAGTACACCTTTATATATAATGTTAATGTTATTTTCCTGTGTACTTAAAAACACCAATTTTGTAATATTCCTTTAAAAGTGAACCCAGTTTATGACACCATTCTTAGTTTTTAGCAATAGATTTGATTATATTCTGTAATGTTTTTTTTAATAATATTCTACACTCTTTGAAATGTTTTAATGTTTTCAGTATACAAATCATTAAAATGTAATATTCAATACAGTGACTTCAACACAGCGACTAAATTAACGAAGAATAAAGCATAAACAGGTACTGGCTTTTCTACAAGATCACAGCAGTAATGACTTTGTGCAATATTTTACTTCCAAGATTAATACTATTGAGATAAAATAGGAACTGTGCAGCCGTCAGCTACAGTATCGCATCAGAGGAATGATTCCACTCATTCTCGACGAATTGTATTAAACTTGTTAAATCATCTAAACCAACAACATGTATGTTAGACCCTTTTCCATCTAAACTATTAAATGAGCTGCTTCCAGGAATCAATTATCTGTCAATTCTTCTTCACCAGTTCATCAGTAGCAATCGTTCATTTGAAAGCCATGTTTCTAGCATCTGTAAAACTGTGTTTTTCCATCTCAAGAACATATCTAAATTGCTCTCAACCTCAAATGCAGAAATGTTAATTCATGCGTTTATGACCTTGAGGTTAGATTACTGTAATGCTTTATTGGGTCCTTACTAGAACCAGGAAGTATGAGCATATTAGCCCAATTTACCTAATACTGTTTGGGAGGCAGGCACACTCTGTCAGTTTAAATCTAAATTAAAGATTCATCTCTTTATTCTGGCGTACATTTAACACACCAATACACATCTATTAAATCCGTTAAATGATTTTTAGGCTGTATTAATTAGATCAGCCAGAACCAGGAACACTCCCCTTAACTCATTGCATTATCGTTACATCGCAAAGCAATGACATCTATGCTAATATTGGTCTGTCTCTCTCTTTTTCAGTCCGTATCCAGAACAGATGGTGTACCAGCACAAATAGATGATCTTCATCGGAGATGAGCTCTGGGGACAGATCACCAGAGACTATAAATCTTTTGCACAATCTGACATGCGCTTAAAATTGAACTGGAAATTCGGTGCTGGGTGTCCGGCCAGAGGAGAACTGGCCCCAGCTAAGCCCGGTTTCTCCCAAGGTTTTTTTTTTCTCCAGTTTTGGTTCCCTGCCAGTGTCACCTCTTGCTTGCATAGTTGGGGCCACCTAATTTCTAGTGATTATCATCGTTTGGATTACAGAGACCATCTCTGCATTAAATAAATTGTTTAATTTCATCATTATACATTACCATCACTCAGTTCTCCTATTTAATAATGTTCAGTGTAGTACAATCTGTATTGTTAAAAGCACTATATAAATAAAAGTGATAGATACAAATTAGTTTAAGTTGTACTGCAAAACAGGAATGACCTATTTATGATTTCAAAGCATACAGTAAATATCACTCACGATTGTTAGATGAGAACACTCTCATTTCTCAGTGGTGACTTATCACACAGCTAACTGCATTTCAGATTCCTGTATTATCCCTGTTTGATTTGTTTGATGACTCAGGGTCATCTAACTGAAGCTTTTAGAGAGAGAGAGAAAACATTTTAGCAAACCTCTAAGTAATAAAGTAAGAATCTGTAATGACAAAGACCATTAGTATTCCCTGCAGGGAGGAACACAAGAGTAAGATTTCTATCGATAGCAGTGTTTCCTGCCACAGCGTGGGCAGAGGCCACACTCAACCATGCTGTAGTACAAAAGGCCTTCCTCTATTCTGATTAATTATATTCCTTCAGGAATGTGGACACTGGGTTTCTCCAGCACAGCTACCATCACCAGCCACTGTACGTCTAATTAAAAGTGGAGGAGAGCTCTGTGAACCTCTGCCAGCGCCGAGGATTAAGTCTATTTAAAGAGGGAATTCAATAGAATGCCGTACCTTGCTGTTTATCCGAGCGGAAAGTGGTGAAGATGTGCTTTGTGTAAATTTGCACTCGGCTTAGTGGCTTTTCTTTCTTATTGAGCACCACATTGCCTGGACTTTTGACCCCTTTGGTACTGGTGGAGATTTTGGGCTGTGTCGTATGTAGAGGGCAACAGGTGCAGAGAAGTGTTTTAAGATGACCTTTCAGATATTTGCACACTGCACACAATGACTTACTGACTTCAGAGTTGCACGCTGTTTGTGATGAGATCTCAAATTCAAATAAACACTCTGAGAGATGTTGTGTCTGAAGGGCAGTTGCTAGGGTGTTCTTGATGGTTTTTATGGTATTTGGGGTGGATGCTTAGATCTTGCTAGAGTTTTTTTTTCTTTTCTTTTCACTTTTTTATTGTCTGACAGTCAAAAATTATGATATTTGAGGAGTAAATATATACTAAACCATGCCAGCAGAATGCGTGAAGTTATGTGTCCACTCAGGATTGATCATTTGTCTTCTAGTTTCTCTCTGTAACTGGCCAGGTTTGCTATATAGTTAACAGAAATATATGATCATCCTCCATAATGCGATTACTATTTCTGCCTGGATTATACGTAGGTATTAGTAAATAATGTTTACAATTAATGTAAATCTTTAGTACATAATATTTAGAAGTACAAATTGTACATTTTTTTTACTGATGCTGGAATGTACCATTTGGACCTATTTTAACTTTTGAAGCATAACAATTGCTGCTGTTTTTTTATTATTATTATTAGCTTAAAAAAATGTAAAATATTTTCAAATCTTTTCAGTATCATCAATATCATTAAATGTTATATCATTACACCTGTTTTTATGATAAATTATTGTACATTTTCAAAAATAAACCTACCAATTTTATAGCAAATAATAATAATAATAATAATAAAAGATATTGATCAAATTATGCAGGGAAATTACCATTTTAGTAACAATGCTAATGCCTGATCCACTCCATTATTCAGACACACCTTACCAGAAACTTGGCATGTCACAATTTGTGACAAAGCAGAACTAGAACTAATAAGCATTTGATTTTCCTGCCATGAAATTTCCTTTTAAAGTGGCAACTTTTCAATTTGTAGCAAGGACATTTTTGGTGTGTTTTATGGTTTTATTGTCAGTCACATTATCTTGGAGAAAATGCCTTTTGTGTCCCACGGCAAATGAAGGTAACACTTTATTTTAAGGTGTCCATCATACAGAGTAATTACATAGTAAGTAGTAGCCGTTGTACTTACATAAAACAAAATGTACTTACCATGTAACTAAGTTATGGAACAGTTTGTACTTACAGTTTGTAATTATGCAGATGTAATAGACTGCTACTGTTACACATTTGTTACACAGCTACTTATGTAATCAAACGATTGTTACATGTGTTGCAGACTTTAAACAATGTAATTATAAATTCAAGTACACAGATATAAGCTACTTAAAAAAAGGTGTATCAACATTGTATCTATATTGCACACTTTATTTAGTTGCACTGATTTAACCCATTAGTACACAGCTTAAATAAATATAATACCGTTCTGATTTAATTAACATTACAGAATATAACACAGGCATGAGCTATTTAAAAAAAAGGGCATCAAGATTGTACTTACGAGTAAGTAAAGTGTAAAAAACTCATTCTGTAACAGTAACTGCCTGTTACATCTACATAATTACAAAGTCTAATTGCAGGCTGTTTCATAACTGCTGTTACATAGTAAGTACATTTTATTTCATGTAAGTGCAATGGATACTACTAAGTACCTAATTACTCTGTATTATGACACCTTAAAATAAAGTGTTTAGTGTTATCTAAAATAAATATTGCATGATAAATAATGATTAAACTGCTACAGAAATGTCCTTATAAAGTGATAGTACACCCAGAAATGAAAATTCTCTTATTAATTTCTTCCATGTTCTTCCAAACCCGTAAGACCTTTGGAACACAAATTAAAATGTATTTGATGAAGTCCTTGCATGGACAGAAACAAGAACTCTTAGGCCCGGTGGTAGAAACGTGGCTAGTTATAGTGATGTTTGCATTAATTTGAACATTTTCTTGACATCTTCTTCACAGAGATGATTCTTTTAATAATCATCTCAATACTGTAAGTGTATCATAAGGTTATTTTAGAAATTAGCTTTAGATATGGAGTCATAAATGTCCTCTGTGGCGTGACTCTTCAGGACTTATCCAGCATCATTACTGCGCTACATTCATAATGCTGCAACATTACATCATAAGACAGGATGAGAAATTAGAACAGGCTCCGTTTCTCCCTTGGTATGACTGTCTGATTTATCGGCATCATCAATTATGCAGCGGCATATCCAACTGGGAGTCTCCATGGGGTGCTGCTTTCTATAGCACCAAATGATGCAGTACATAGCAGGACGGAGCAGGAGGACTCTTATTGGGATGGTTTCTGCTCCATCAGAGTTTCTGCCTTTACTCTGTTCCCCTCGAGTTGACAGAATCGTTTAAAGAGTTGCAGAGTTGGGTGATATGTTCCTCTTCCCCTCCAGCTACTGCATATCCAATATTACAAATGACTGAAGATCTTTGGGAGGGGCTTCTTCTTCTCTGACTGAAATATTAATGAACACATTATTACTTAATTTTGTTTGACTCGAAGGAATTAATATCCATCCATTAAACTGCACTAATTCAGCCCCTGTCTAGAAAAAGCCTGCCCATGCCGAACAGGGAATCACATTAGCCATTGAATGATCTATGGCACCGGTATGGCGTCTGTTGCTGCAAACTGATTTAGTGGTTCGAGCTGACAAACTGATGAGTGCACAAGCAGTTGCTGACCAAGGGAAACATTTACTTTTAATGAGATATATTGTTGAGCACATCACTCGGATTGTAATGCTTGCATTAGCTTGATACATAACCTGACTTCTGTACACACGGGTCTGGTTCTAATTGCAGGCCAGTCAACAGAAGCTGATGAATTGGATTTAAAGCACTTTATAAATGCTAGTTTTCTGCAGTTGCATCTTTCTTGGATTTTAATCGTCAGATTTAGCTTGTATATTAAATAAGGTTTGCCGAGGTAATGCTACAGCACTATGGCATTTGACATGTTATCACATTCGGTTACATTTCCTCTTTGTTTTTTAATCTAAATTGTATTTATAATATAATTTACTCTCTAAATGCAGTTTGGTTGCATGTGTTTTTTTGTTTGTTTTTTTTGACTACCTGTGTATGTGGTTTGATTGGATCACATTTTGTACCCCATTTACACCTGTATTTACAATAAAAAAAAGGTTAAACATAACTGTGTAAAAGTAAAAATAGGTTTACCAGGAAAAGTATATAAACATTGTTAAAACGTCAAATTTACGTCAGATTTTATTTGTCTTACCACCCCCTGAAAACTATTATTATGCTAAAAAAAAAAAAAAAAAAAAAAATATATATATATATATATATATGTGTGTGTGTGTGTGTGTGTGTGTGTGTATTTTTCTATTTATTTATTTTATTATTAACATTAAAAAATAATTTATATATATTAATAGTTCTTTTTTTTTTTTTTTCACTGTATAACTGATTATTTGAAATCAGGTGGTACAAAACAGATGACAAAACCTTAACAGCCACCGCAGTTGAGCGTTCACTGATAACAATGTCCATTAATACGACGCCTGTGCAGTTGTATAGTAGTGCATTGTCAAGCTCAAAAATGTTAAGTGGCTGTAGCATTTCCATCCCTCATTTCTTCCTCTCTCCATTACTTTTTTCCTCCCAGTGTTCTCAAGACATGTTTCTTGTTCTTGTATTGATCTGTGTGACGGTACAGATTAAGTCTAATCCCTGCTGGTTACATTATTGATTGCCAACATGAGGATGATTATGGGCTCAATTTGAAGGGGAAAAAGTAATTTTTCACCACTTACTATGTCTTTGGGCCGGTCTCCTCCACTATCTGTCCAGTTCACCACTGTGTTTTCGACACACTTCCAACACTGTGGCATATGTGCTAATCTAATCAGGAAGCTAAACTCGTTCTACATGATGTCGTCCTGTGGGTTCTGAGTAACATATTGCGCTCAGAACAAACCGCTCAGGCTCTGCCAGCGTCTCTTTTTTTTTTAGATATACAGGAATAAATGTCCGTGGAAATCAGCGCATATAAGACGTTAAAGACTCCAGCCAAGACTATACTGTGACATTTATGCAAGTGGCTACATGATGGCATTTTCACATTGGCATTTTTGCCTTATTTGCATAATTTGACAGATTTATGGATTTTTTTAAGCCATCAAAAAATCTAAACGGTATGTATTTAGTAAACAGGGCATTCCCAGAGTGACAGTGAGACAGTTTTATTTTATATCTATTTTGAATATATACATATACATTTATATATTTATATTCATATTTTTTATGTGTTTATGAAATATATACATGCATGTGTTTGTATTTATATATACACACAATGAATATACATAGTACACACACATATATTAAACAAAAACTTTTAATTTGTGTACAATTAATCACGATTAATCATTTGACAGCACTAGTTAAGAACTAGCCAGATATTTGAATGTATTATATAAATAATGTTTTTTTGTTTGTTTGTTTGCTTTTTTAAATAAACACTGGAAGACATCACATTACAACCATTGCAGTGTCTGTGAACAATCTAGTATGATTTAGCTTTAGCTGGGTTATTTCAGTAATAGACCATCAGTTAAGACCACCTCATTTCAAGTATTTTTCAGCAGTGTGATGTTCATGACATGGTTAATTTATCAAACTGCATGTTAAAGTGCTATTATGAATGCATCTCACGGACAATCTCTAGTCTGCTTCCTGGAAACCAAAGAACGGTTTCAGCAGGCACTTCTCAGCATCTCTTTTGTCTGCCTTGCATTCCTGCTGAGCCTCACTATCATCTCAAAGTAAACAGTAAACAAGAACCCAAACCACACCAGAAGAAAAGACTAAGAGCATTTAAAAGGTGACTCTTACGGTACACAAAGGAAAACAATGTGCTACGTGTTTGCAAATCCATCATTCTCTAAGTGTGTTTTTCTAACGCAGCCATTTAATGGAAAATAAAAATTCAGTCATTTACATACTGTATCATTCCAAAGCTGTTCAAAAAGCATTATTATTTATCATTCAAACAAAAGCTCACACCTCAGTTCTCAAATCAAACATGACACCAAGTATTTGTTCATGAGACACACAAAAAACACATTTTCACTTTAATGACTTGAAATTCTGTCAATACAAAGCGTTTTGCTCTAAAACACTGGAATTTATAACATGCAAATTGTATGGACTTAACAGTACATCTGTTCTCATAGAGTTTGTTTTGAACAGAATGCACATAAACAAAGCATATGTAATGAAAGGACACTGTTGTTTCTTATGCTCATATTCAAAATAATTTGCCACATAAAATAGCATATTATCTCACAGATAACACTTTGTAATAGCATGCACATTTGTGTGGTGCATTTCCAAGGTCCTGACTGAATGATCATAACTGTCTGGATGTGAGCTGAATGGAGCCAATAAAGCAAGTGGGTCGATAGCACACACAATCACACACACATACCCTTTCATTAACTCACGCTGCACTGAAGCTGCACAGATTGGCTGCATTATTTCACCAAACGATGAAAATGAGCTGCCTTTCTCACATGAATGAGTTGATTTATTCTGCTGCGCTTGTTTTTGTTGTTGATAATGTGTGTGATTGTTTTAAATGCAGAAGTTTTTAGAGATGCACAGGGCATTTTGGGTTGAATTCTCCACTCATGCATTAACTCCTAATACACATCTCATGCCTGCCGTTGCAGAGTCGTGTTTACGCTGCAGATGTACTATAAAAAACTCACATCTTCAACACGGCGCTCTGCTGATGTTCACCCTTTGAATCGGTTTATTTGTCTCTTAAAGGAGCCGCAGAGAGTCTGTAATACCTGCAAGGCTGCATCTCAGTGAGCTGGGCCATATGTTCAATAAGTTAATTAAAATGTTACGAGCTTTTGCAGCACCACAATGAAATCAGATTTTGTGTAATGAAGGCTATTAATATTCCAAATCTGGCAGGGAGGTTGGAATCATAGACCCGGGATCAGTGGAGAGAAGAGAACTGCAGAATAACAGCGACATGTTCATTCATTCTCATTTTTGCTCCGTTACGCCTGTGAGTGCGTGTGTGTGTGAGTGTTGTCTGACACATATATGCAATTACACAAGCAAGCGTGATGAATTTCTTTAACAGCTTAAAGCAAACACAAGAATTCCTAACATGTCAGAAAGCACAAGTCACTTAAGTTGCTCTCTGAGCGCTGAGGAAAAATGAAGCGTAATCCTTCCCGCTGTGCTCAGACCTGTTTGCACACTTCAACTGAAAATAACTCCTAATTGGCCCAATTGTGTCTCTGTGACGTGAGCTGGCTTTACGGTGCTTGATAAAGCAAGGATCAGTATTTTTGCTCCTACTAGTGCTATGGAATTCGAGCCAGCCCTTAACCTAAACTGTAGTGTTTCATCATGCTACATATATGAATGATGCATCAAACCATGCAGCATGTTGGGGAAAAGTGAATAGACTTGTTTTTGTCCATGCCATAGACTTACATAGACAGAGAGAGCTAAGTTAGATGTAGACACTGCAGTGTGTTGAGAGATAACAGGATTTACTTATGGGAATTTATGAAGTGTGCAAGCATTAATTTTGTGTTTAATCATTGTGAATGATTAAATGGTTCCATGCCAGTGCTATTTTAGTGTTATTTATACCTGCTGAATTTTATAAGCACATTTTGAAGAATATCCCCTGGACTCAAACTGCCCTGTGTCAGCCACACCACACGGATACGCTGTTTTCGTTCAAATCAAAGTGTAAATAAACATAGAAGATGTATCCATGTGTTGTGGCTGACACAGAAGAGCACACACAGTTTGCATCCAGCGGATACTCTCTAAAATGGCACTCCCGGATGGTCCATGTGAGTATGGATAGACAATACAGGTATTATTTACAAATTTATAATAGTATCCATATCTACATTTGAGTTTTTTGTCTGTTTTAACCCAATTTGTGTTAGTGACAAAGGAAGTTTTAATAACCGGAGATGTATTAACATTTAGCATTTATTAGTAAACCATTACTTGCCGAGATATTGCATCATGTTTATTCTTCTATATTATATAAATGTGGTATTTTTAAAGGGTTCAAACTCGGGGTGGAGAAAAATGGCATCAAATGTACCAGAATTTATGAATGAAGTACATATGTCCATGTCAAGTCTCTGCATTAGCAGCTACACACACTAAACAAATTAAGTGTGAATGTTTAAACTTCATTTTTTTGTTGTTGAGTGAATTCAGTTTAAGATTTTTTAAATCACTAAAACAACCCAAATGTGGTGTTTAGCAAACGAGATATATCTCTCGAAAAAGACGTGACAGCCATATTGTTGCAGTGTGAATAGAAACATGGAGGCTGTTTTGACTGCTAAGCATCCTTATAAAGAAGCAGCAACCATCCAAAACACTCAAGAAACCACTCTTTAGCAACTTGTATTAGACAGTGCCCACCACTTTTGCACAGGCAAGCACCACTTATACTTTCTTCAGAAAAATCTATTGATATGTGCAGATGCATTCATACATATGTGCATGCCTTGCTGTCAGTTCATGAAATTGCAGATCCACAGTAAGGTTCGATGTAGAAATTCATATGCATGTAAATCCTGGAAATCATTTAATTCCAGCAATGGCATTCCTCCAGGTAATCTAACATCCTTCGAATCACACTGCATTTTCTCCATCTAATGCTCTGTTATTCAGGCTGTTTAAAATGGCCCCTGCTGTTTTTCCCCTCTTGCCTTTCTCTCGCTCTCCTGTCCTTTAATGCATTGTTTGAATTTGCTTTACTTAAAGCCTCGCAGGGCTGCCACAATGCACCTGACACCCTCACAATGGTGCTTTTGTTACCTTGGCTTAGACAGGGAAGGCAGCTAACCTTTCCCCCTCAATCCTTTCATCTTCCTCCCAGAACCACCTGAGCTCAGAGCCTGACAATCCAATGAGTCTTTCTTCAGAGATGAGGAAAGATAACTCAGTGAAGGCTGAATTACAGGCCATAGCAGTATTAGGAGAGAATGTCTCAGGGAATGCCTACTTGTTAAAATTTGATCATTCTAAAATTTCATGAAGTGAATTATAAAATGTTAACATTCAGCTATTCTCTGAGACAATGATGTAAGCTGTGTTCAAGAAAATAATGAGCTGCTCTATACTCTACAGCATCCTGATAGAAACTGAACCTCAAAACTCTATTCACATAAAAAGCACATGATTGATTACTCACAGTCGATTATTATTGCATGTTGAAAAACCAATGATACTTGAGGAAGTATGACAAAACATAGCATTAAACTGATCACAATGTTAACATTAAAAAGTTTTTTTTGTTACAAAAGATTTCTATTTCAAATAATTGTTTTTTTTTATTTTTTTTTATTTTTTTTTACAGTTTTTTAATTTAATGTTCATCAAATAACTATCATGAAGATGTAGTTTATCATTATCATTGTACAGCATAAGAGACTTTTTCAAAATGGAATATCTTATGACCCCAAAATAACTTGCAACAATAACTTAAAAATGCAAATTATTGTAAAAATGTAATGTATCTAAAAATCGTGTGTGATTTAATTGTTAATTAGAATTTAAATTTTTCGTTGCTTTGTCCACCATTTTAAATGAATTTAATCAGCACTGATTTGCAATACAATATATTACACAATGACTACTTTGTTCTTATTTATTTATTTTTTCATATTTATGTAGGTAGTTACGGCTCTGTCCGGGGGGGGGGGGG
>JAUCMU010000026.1:6612077-6624805 GCA_032275025.1 Enteromius treurensis | reverse complement strand
TGCATTCCCCGCCTCCGTTAGAGGCTCTCATATTTACAGCAATTGCATTTCCCGCCTCCGTTAGAGGCTCCCATATCACCAGTTGTTTGCATTCCCCGCCTCCGTTAGAGGCTCCCATATCCACAGTTGTTTGCATTCCCCGCCTCCGATAGAGGCACCCATATTTACAGAAATTGCAATCCCCGCCTCCGTTAGAGGCATTCCCTTATCCTACTCACTTCCCGCCTCCGTTAGAGGCACCCATATCTATAGTTGCGTTATTTCCCGCCTCCGTTAGAGGCTCTCATATCCACAGTTGTTTGCATTCCCCGCCTTCGTTAGAGGCTCTCATATTCACAGTTGTTTGCATTCCCCGCCTCCGTTAGAGGCATTCCCTTATCCTACTCACTTCCCGCCTCCGTTAAAGGCTCCCATATCTATAGTAGTGGTATTTCCCGCCTCCGTTAGAGGCTCCCATATCTTCAAAAAATCTCATTCCCCGCCTCCGTCAGAGGCTCGCATATCTACAGCGGCTACATTTCCCGCCTCAGTTAGAGGCTCCCATATCTATAGTAGCGTTATTTCCCGCCTCCGTTAGACGCTCTCATTTCTACAGTGGCTGCATTCCCCGCCTCCGTTAGAGGCTCCCATATCTATAGCAGTGTAATTTCCCGCCTCCGTTAGAGGCTCCCATATCTTCAAAAAATCTCATTCCCCGCCTCCGTTAGAGGCTTTTTTGGGGAGCAGTACGGGACCGAGCCGAACTCTGAACCCTGCCCTTACTAGGGTTCATTCCACTAGGGTTTGGGGTTCGCCGTTCTCCCGGGGTCGCTCCCCTGACAGCACGCCAAACCAGCTATTCTATTTATGAGGAAAGCGTGAACTCTTGAAGTGAACGTTTTGCAAATAACGCATTTCGAGAGGAACGCGACACGAATTAATCCCGCACAGCTGCCGGCTCATCAGCTAATCAGTCCCCTTACCAACTTCCAATCTCCTCATTTCCCTTTCACTATATAAACCCCTGATTTCATTCCATCTACATCTCGCTTCAAGCATCCCACCTCCTCCCCTTCTCCGCCGTTATTCAGTTCACGTCCCACGGGGGAGCAGTACGGGACCGAGCCGAACTCTGCCCTCACTAGGGTTCATATCACCAGGGTTCGGGGTTTGCCGTTCTTCCCGGGCTCGCTCCCCTGACAGCATGCCAAACCAGCTATTCTATTTATGAGGAAAGCATGAACTCTTGAAGTCTGAATTGCGAGATAAAGTCGTAATAAACTTTTTTTTTTTTTTTTTTTTTTTAAACAAAAGGCGAATACAGGTTTCCATAGTTTTTTTGTGATATTAACAAGAATTGGTATTAAAAAATTACAAATTTGGTATTAAAATTTTAATAACATAAAGACCTTTTTTGTAGCATTAAATAAAATTGTACTTTGGTTTTATTGCTCCCCCCTAATAATAATAGATAGATAGATAGATAGATAGATAGATAGATAGACAGACAGATAGGCAGATAGATAGGATCAGTGGTGATTGGGGTGTCTTTAGGGCTGTTAAAGTGTATTTGAATAGTCTTGCTTTCTTTTGGTCCAGTGAACAAAGGCCATCCACAGAAGATGGACAAGCTCTGCAGGTGTGTGGCCTCATCTTGAGTCCATTAACTGAGGATTAGGGCACCTCATTCCATTTTAGCCTCATAATCATTCCAACGTCACTCTGTCGCTTCCTGCATGTAAAGGTTTCATGCGTTTGCCTCTCCTGACAGGAAAGAGAGAAGGTAGGCCGGCCTCTTTAGTCTGATTTCATCTATCTGTTGTTGAGCATAATGAATGAACAGACCTAAGCCAGCCAGCCCTTTCACCCCGGGGGGCACCGTTTGATCTCTGACCAGGAGGGCTGACGAGGGAGCTGGGGCATGTCAGGACCGCTGGACCCAACTGACAGCGGAGCATCCTGGGACCCCTAAACCCGAATTATCCCCCGGTTTGAGGCGTGCAGTCTGTGAAGGGATTGAGACTCTTAAAGTCAGTTTAAGTTGTTTTATTCTTTGTTTGAAAGAGGAAATGGATCTGATTCAGGGGTGGCTGAGCAAAAGGGTTTCAAAGGCTGTCAGGGTCCCATGATGCCTTCGTTGGAGGGTAATTAGAATTAGACACAAATTAAACAGCACTCTGAAAATCCTCGGAGTTACAACAGAAAGAAAAATCTGTTTATTCCCTGGACGTCTGAAAATATATGCATGCTCGCCCTGAGGTAAAAAACTTCACTCGTCTCCAGTGAGAGCTCGTCTTTGCACAAACCTGCCTGGTCGTCCATATGCTTGCAATGAATTCAGGCAGGGCTTATGGAATATTATTTCAGGTATTTGCAGTGATCCAAAACAATTTGGCAGGTTGCCATGGTTACCAAGGGGTCTTTGTCCAAAACAGACACCCATTTAATAAACAGACTACAGCAGAGTCATCAGAAAGGTCTCTGTCTTAACCAGTAAGTGGCTCAAACACAAAATTGCTTTTAAATATAAACAATAAAAACACTGTTAATTTTCCTTGTTATCATTAATGAAAGTGATGAATTGGCTATGCTACGTTGATTGACATGTATGTAGAGTAACCGAGAGAGAGTGAATTTGTTTATTAATACGGCCGGGTTGCTCATGCAGTGCACATTCAATGTCACATCTGCACACATTTACCTAATCATGTCTCCAAGGTGACTATTTGCATATGTTAATTACAGAATATAAAGTAGGAGGGTAGGCCAATTCAGTGTCAAACAAAGCCTAATCTGAATAACGAACTCACAAGATGGGGAATGATTATAATTTTAAAGCCTGTGTAGATGGAAAAGAATTAGATGCGTTTGTTAACCTCTGCTGGATTTTGTCTCATTTAAATCATGTCTGTTTGGATATTTGGTACAAAATGGTTAAAAGGAGTATTAAACAGAAAAAAAGAAAATGTATATATATATATATATATATATATATATGTTACACATAAAAACAAAACAAATAAAACAATATCAAAATAAATAAATAAATGTAACATTTTTAATGTTTTAAAAATCTATTATAATTACCAAAAAATTATTGTGACTTAAAATTACTGTTTTTTTTTTTTTTAATATTCTTATTCTTAATATATTTCTGTGATGCTAAACCTACATTTTCTGCATTAAAACTGCAATTAATGTTGCAAACAGCTTCATATTTTTTAGATATAAAATCTGTTAAACATTGCTAGCCTTTTCAACCACACTGGCAGTATTATATTTTTCTTGGAGATGTTCTTTATTGTTCAGGTTCTTTGTTCATTCTGTTAATGCTCTTTTTTTCTGTAAGCAAGATCGAAGGACCACAGTACGCCCTCATTCTGTGTGTTTACTGAGGTGTGCTGTAACAGTTTTAACTCAAGGTCTCATCCAATCAGCTCTTAGGTAAGCACCTTATCACACGCTCCTTTCATTCAGCCTCATTGTTTGCTTTGGAGCTGTTGCCATGGCGACCTGGCTGAGGGTCCCGTTGATGGGACATTGCATTATGGGTGGGGGTGGAGAGGTGAGCATACAGTCTGGGCCAATAATGTGCCTGTGTGTCCAGGGTTATAAATCAATGAGCAGGGAAATGTGTCAGAAACAAAATGGCTTTCTGCTGACATGCAGCAGGGTTGTCATGCTACAGTAGAGCGCGGGATACTGTGATGCTGTAGGTCTGAACACAGGTGTGAGGTGTGCAGGTGTGAACCCAAGCCTCTCTCTCCTTCTTTACCTGCCACTCTGCCTCTTTGTTTTTCAGTGTTTCTCTTTGGTTAGGTTCTCTTTTTTCATAGCCTTATTTTTTTCAGTTTATTTTCCAGTGTGTTGCTAAGAAGCTTCTAAGGTGTTCCTAGGTTGTTTCCGGGTGTGTGTAAGTGTGCGTGTTTGTTTTGTTTTGTTTCTAAGTAGAATGTTGCTAGGGTGTTTCTGTTCCAAGCTGTTTCATACTGTTCCAGGGTGCATTTATGCAGTTATGTATCAAGTGTGTTGCTAAGTAGTTGATAGAATGTTTCCAGGGTGTTGCTATTCAGTATCTATATGGACTTTTAAATATGAAGTGGCTAGAACTTTACCAGGTAGTTTATATATATATATATATATATATACAAGGTGTTATTTGTAGTTCCTATGTTGTTGCTATGAAGTTGTGGGGTGTTTCTATTGTGTTTTTATTTGAATGTAGTTATGCATCTATCCAGTGTGTTGCTATGCTAGGGTGTTCTGGTCCTTTGGTAAAAGTTGCTAGGATATTTTTATGGTTTTACCAGGCTTTTTATACTGATTTATCTGGATGATACCCAGGTTGTTGCTATGATGTTGCTAGGCTGTTTCCAGGGTGTATTTATACAGCTATGAATCCATTGTGCTGCTATGCAGTTGCCAGGGTGTTATGTAGTTGCTAGGTTATTCTAGATGACTTCCAGTTTGTTGCTAGGTTGCTTCCATGGTGTTTTTTTTTTTTTTTTTTTTTTTTTTTAATGAATTTACTAAGATATTACTAGAATGTTCTGGTGTTTTGGGTGAATTTCAATGTGTTAGCAAGCAGTTGTTAGAGTATTTCCAAGGTGTTACTACAGTATGTTGTATCTGCGAGGTTCTGCTTTTCTAAGTATGAAATTGCTAAAATATTTCTAGTTTTTTTTTTTTTTTAGGGTTCCTGTTTAGTTACACTTTTTCTGAATCGCGTTGGCACATTTCTCAGATCAGAAATGACTTGTGCACATCATAAGCATGTTTTTTTTTTTTTTTTTTTTTTTTTACAAATTTCTATTAGACTTTTTGTAAATTTGCCATGGTTTGTGCAAGTGAATCTTGACATTCTCTAATGAAAACATTAATCAACCAATTATAAACCAGTTCTCTGAAAAATTAATCTCATGAATCTTCATTTGGAAAGCATAAACAGAGAACAGCACAAGAGTATTCTGACTATAGATGATCATCCAGAAAATGACCTGCAGTCACGAGGAAGAAGAGCCGAAAGGGTGGTTGGTGGAAAGGGTACAGAGGCAAAAAAGAAGAAGAAGCAGGAGAGCCCATGCACATATCAGATGAAATAAGAGCCACTACCGTGGACCATGTTGTCAATCATGACCTTACAATGGCTGAAGGGTGCAGCTAAATATTGGGAGATTGACCAATAATTCAAATATTTTGAAACAGTCTCTTTCAATCAATATACAGTAAAATTTATGTAAATGTATGCGTTGAAATGACATAAGGCATATCAAGATGCACACTTCAATACAGTAGTTTAGTCATACAGTAGTTTACATACAGTAGTACTGACAGAGTGCACTTTTATGTAGACAACTTGACTAAGCATTCTGACTATATTCTTTGTAAACAATAACACAAGAAAATTTCATTCTGATTACACTGATGTGTTAACTGACATAAATACTTGCTTTTGAGAGACGAACTTATGATTTTGAGTATGTTACATTCTTTTGCATGTAATCCATTTTTTTAAATTTTTTTGTGCTGTTTGTCCGAATTGTTTTGAGAAATGCACATTCTTTGCAAATATTAAGAATGATTCGAGAAAAAACTGTAAGAACATTTCATCATTCCCACAGCCAAAACAGAACGTTTAAATAACATTTCTAGAACATATACTTTGCTATTTTTTGTCATGGTTTTTTAGCAGGGATTTTACACAGTAACCTTTTCCCAATTTGTGACTCAAGATACCCTCCAAAGGTACAGTCTGTTATTTGTGCTTAAGAAACACTTTCATGACATAATTTTCTGCCCTTTTCCACTATTTGAAAGGTTGTGTTGTTAGACACCTAGTGACCCCCCAACCCCCCTAATCCAGCACCATACAGCATCTCTAAATCACTCCGTGTTAATTGACCCAGGACTCATGACACAACTCCACCCTTTTTCCTGAGTTTTAATCATATGCTTTCCTCTTCATCCACCCCATCCGTACGCACCCAGACACTGCTTAAAGTGCAGCTGGTAAAGGGACCTGCAATTTGTTTCAATAAAGCCTGTTGGGGAGGGTCGGGTTGGACAATATTTTGCTTCTGGTTCTACATGTGGAGATGCTGACAAGAATACTGATGGGTCCGGAGTTGTCTCTGCGGGATCCTCTCTCTCGTTTTCTCTCTATCTCTCTCCTTTTTTTTTTCAGCCCAGATGGTTAAATGGCCATTAGATTTGCAGAGTAGCCTCTTAACACACACTGATCTGCATAGACGGGCTCTCAGCTCATTCCCAGCGTGATGACTATGTGATTGGGCCCTGCGGGACCTGAGTCATTTCCATCCAGTCAGAACCTCGGTTTAATAAACCACGAGGCCAACAGAGCTCCAACAAAAGACAGCAGGCTACTGGACTGACAGGCATATAATCATTAATTAGGCCGGTGGGTGTTTGGTTGGGTGTCTTTCATTTTATATCCATTTTCTGAAAAGAAAATACATATTTGAGGGTTTCAAAGGGCTTAAGTATCAACATACTTAACAACACAGGGCTGATGACTAGGAAAATAACTGTAGGAGGAACTAATGTGTATAAACAAAAATCAATCCAGTGATTATAACACAGTAGTTTGCATGCTCCTGACAGGAAATTTCAACCGAAACCAAATAATGGTCAAGGAATATACTGAATATACTGTTGGGCAATTCTCAATTTAGTACTTCAAATTTGGGGCATCTGTTAATTTCCGGTTCTCTGGCTCTAAAAAAAAAAAAAAAAAAAAACTCCAGTGCCATTTATTTTAAATGTATGATATATTATTCACTGTATTTATTCTGTTCATGCCTTCAATTCCCTGTCCTCCCATATTCAGAAGGGTTATCTAAATGCTAATATGCCAATGCATTAAACCGGAGAAGAATCGCGGGTACACGAGTGGAGCTCTGACCCCTTTGTGACAGAGGAGAAAGACGAATAAAAATAACCCCAGGATTTTTATAAGGAAGGGTGGGGGCAGGAAGGGTTGCTGCTCAGTCTTACCCTGACAGAAAATGCATGGAGGTTTACCAGAGATATTAGATCTCTCTGAGAGAGAAGGGACTGAAAAAAAGATGTTCCAATTTGTTTCTCCAGTTTCTCAATGAAGTCAAAAAGGCAAAACGTTTACTTTATGGGGGCTTTGAATGGCAGCAAATTCCTGTCCAATAAAATCATCAGAAGGTATCCACAGACAGAGCTCAGGAAACACACACAGCTGCTGGAGATTTTGATAAGGGAAGGATGTATAAACATCTGTTAAAGTCAGCCCCCAAGTATGTTGACCGTTAAAAGAACAAATGCTGGAAATCATGTTAGTTAACATGTCAAACAAAACTAGTGGCCTAGGTCTATATCAGTCTTGTCTGGACTAGTAAATCATGCCTCTGTTCTGCCATGCTGTCCACTTCATATACAGCAGACTTCCTTGGCTGCATCCTAACTACAATAACTTGAGGTAATCAGTAATAAATTGAATTTACAGGTTAGGTTAGTAGAACTTTAAACTCACTAAGTCAATAGGTTTGCATAAATGTCATATCTACTACATTTAATTGCTAGCTAGCAATAGCCCACTTACATGTAGTCTTGAATGCACTTAAAAAATGATACTATTTTTTTTAAGGTAAGTGGTAAATTTATTTTAGGCACATAAAAAAAATAAATAAAAAATGTTAACCAACTAAGTTAGTTTATTTAAATGTAGCTTAAATACAAACATTGCAACCACTTGCAAAAAAAAAAAAAAAGTAAATAAAACGTTTTTTTTAATTTTTTTTTTTTAATGTACATCTCACAATACACTGATGCAACAGATATCACAAATTGGCTTTGTTTTGTATCCCATCATCAAGCTAACCTTTCTCTCGCAAGTAAAAGATCAACGGAACCCCTTATAAATTCCTGCATAGCCTGATATTAAACACTAATACACCTCCCTCCCTCCCTAAATTAATATTGTGCAAAAACACACAAATCACATGTAATTACAATGTTTATTCTCTTAGATGGAAACAAAGGATGCTGGGTACTAGAAATCTGATGCAACTCATTTATAGTTCAGTGTAATATTATGAAGTGCAATGAACTCTCAGAAATGACTGACATGAATTCATTTAGTTAATTTTGGTGATTCCGCTGTATCCAAAACCATCCATAAATTATTCAAATATATGCTGCAGAAAATGTTCAGACTTTAATTCCTATTCTTTAACAAGAACACAAGACAAAAAATATTTATGCAACCAAAGCAAAGTTAGCCGCTTTATTCATGCAGAGAAGATGCATTCCTTTGTGTGGGCATGTCTTCATACCCTGATTAGCTTTGATGTTTTGTTCTCTGTGATTCTTGATACTTTGCATTCCAGAAAAGAAGGGCAAGATTATGTTTCTATCCTGACAAGGAGCTGCATATTGCAGTATAATACCTTAACGTGCGCTGTCAGGTTTACAATGGCCAAAATAGTTATGGGGGCCAGTAAAATGAAAAGGCATCAGGTTCCCGTCACTGCCAGAGTAAGGCTCATTGGTCTCAAACAACCTGAAACAAACATCTGAGGAATCTGATAAGAGCTCCAGCAAATGTCTCTCATGAACGAAGGGAACAAAGAGGGATCTCTTTCTCTGTGGTTGTAGAGTTTCAGGACAGTTGTGTTATCCTCAGGTTTTGACCTTCAAAATCCTCCCAATCTTGCCCTGCAGCTGTTCCAACAGAGTGTTTTTTTTTTTTTCACCGCGGAAATCTGGGAGCGTGGAGTGTAAGATCTTTTTTCCTCCCATAGAGAGGATGGCTAATGTGATGATTCATGGCCTACCCAACTGCAGGCTCAGAGCAGGGCAGAGCTGTATTACGGTAATTTCAAATGTGGCCTGAAGGCTGTGGCCTGCTCTCAGATCATGTCACACAGTATGAGCCCAGTATTTCTCATTTGGACCCTCACTATACATGGACAAAATGACTTTATACTCACACAGACATTTCTGGTGCATGTAATCCTGTTCTGGATTAGGTCATCATGTTTGCTGGGTGCATTTGAATTATATTACCAATTTAATAGAAGGATATCCATTAAAAAATACACTAAAGTAAAAAAGTAAATAAAAAATAAATAAATAATGGGTTAGTAAGTTTTTATTTTATTTTATATATATTTTTTTTAAAGTGGAAGTAAAGACATTAATAATCATACAAAAGAATAATAATATTGTTATTATATATTATTATATTTATTATTATACATATATATAATATTAAGCCGAAAAACTGTTTTCAATCTTGATAATAATAATAATAAGAAATGTTTCTTGAAAAATAAACCCAGACATTTGAATGTCATCATACTATTTAATTAGATTGCATGCTGCTTGGAATCTACAAATTATAATTCGATGCTATTCAGAGTGTTTTATATTATATAAAACACTCTGAAAAAAATGATATATATTATATTTTAACATAATCTTTTAATTTTGTAAACACTGTATAACTGAGCAAATTGCATTGAGATATAAAATAATATGGCGTGTCTTTTGCAAATATACAGTATTTTGTCTTCCAGTTATTCCATGCATACAGAAAACTCACACATGCTGTTCACATACTCTGCTGTCGTTCAAAAATAGCATGTATTATGTCATTCCGAACATGTCCTCTGACACTTCTAGTTGTGTGTTCTGTCTCCTACTCTTGCTCTGTCACTCTTGCGAACATGTGTATAGGAAAAATAATTTAAATCACACTTACATTGAATTCCACGTTATACGTGACAGGTCATCTGTATAATTCTATCTACTGTCATATTTGTATGCTGTGCGTGTGTCAGTAGTATATCTGGTCTCAATTCAGGAGCACAAGCACCGGAGGGAAATTTCTGGGCATTTTGGGAGGCAAGAAATTACATGATCGAATGTCAGCAACAGCACTTACCTATTTACATATTTGGAAGAGCCGTGGGAGGTTTTTGGATAGGATCTACTTTGGCATACCTGTTGGGGAGGTTAATGTTTCACGCACAGATAAGCTATTCACAGAAACTGACAGCTCAGAAATGCGTCTTCCTGAATGCAGGAATCTGTTTGGCCAGGACACTTATAGAAGGCATAATCACCTGTGACTGTACACATCCTCACACTAACTAAACAAGCAGCTCTGCAGTGTGATGCAGCTTATTCCTTTGTTCATATCAGAGCTGCACAAAAAGCCATTGATGCATTCCAAAGAAACAGACGGAGCTGAATCTGCTGTAGATGGATAACATAACACAAGATATTGTATATATAAATATATATATTAAAAAAATAAAAAAATAAAAAATATATATACAGTATATATATATATATATATATATGTGTGTGTGTGTGTGTGTGTGTGTGTGTGAGAAATAATATCTTGAATAAAAAAAAAATATATATGAGTTGTGTTTTTTTTTTTTTGCAAATATACTCTTTATAGTTTGCAAAAAAACAGACATACAACTCATGTTTATTAATGTTATCAGTATTATGTTATAATGTTTTGTTGTTTTGCATTGTGTTAGTTATTAGTTTTTTCCTAATCAAAATAACTTGCAGTTTAATTGAGATTGATAGGAAAATCACAATAACTGTTTTTTTTTTCTGTTTTTCAGAAAAAAATGTTGTGTATCTGACGATGCTTTGTTTGTCACAAAATTGCTGTGCTAAGCAGAAATCTATTCTAAATCACTCTAGTTTCATTGGCGTAAAATTTTCGGAATTGGTAGGTGAGCCGTAAAGTTAATATTGGACCTTATCTGTTGACTATTTTGCCTGAAGCTGAAAAATAAATGGACATATACACTATAAACTATAATAGAGTTCCCAGCTTGGTGGAAAATCCATTATTTCAACTAGGAAACAATAGATCAGGTTATGTATCTCTGCCCAGAGCTGCTTTAGACTTGTGTTTGGCGTCACTTGGTACTGAGTGGGAAATATTCACAGTAGCATCCAGCACACATCGATGTCTCTTGAGGATTTGAGGAAGATCTATCACTTCCCCCTCAAAGAACCTTAAAACAGGATCTCTCTCCATGACACACAGTTGGTGTGAAATCCAACCGATTGCATATATTACAAACAACTTGTGTTCTAACTCAAAAACGTGACTAAACTTGGTCAGTTGCAGGAATAGTTCAACCCAAAATGAACATTTTGTCACTCATCCGTATGTTATTTGAAAACCATATGCTGTTTTTTGTACCGTAGAGTCATAAAGTATGGAACACTTTCATTATTATTATTATTATTATTATTATTTTACTGTAGCTTAACATGGAAAAGGCCAGTCACAGGCTTTAAAGTGTGTTTTATGAACTAAAGAAAATAAATGACAAAAGGGTGAGTAAATGATGGCCAGAACATTCACACTTCATTCATTCATTTAGCAGAAGCTTTTATCCAAAGGGACATTTCTTTTCCATGTTTCCAATTATTTCAAAATAAAATGTATAACAATTACGAGAAAAAAAGCCTGAAATGTGAGAGAATACTGACTTTTCATCTCACGTTTCAAACTTTGCTTTTCTCATAATTTTTTTTATGTAAACTCAGAATTCTGAGATAAAATGTCAGAATTGAGAGATTCAGTTCCTAAACATTAGATGCCCACGTTCATATGGAGCTCAGTACAGTATGTGATGAGTGAAATTTTAAGTAATTTTGGAAGTGAGAGAGAAGCCAGGTTTTTTCTCACAGGGCTCAACATTCCTGTGGGTTGAGTCTTGCCTGCAGATTCCTGAAGAAACTCGCTGCCTTCCTCTTTCCGGACACACATCATCGCTGTTCAGGTTATTAAATTCCATCACACTCTGTCTAGGTGAATCAAATTACCGTGGCGAGCAGCTCCAGGCAGAGCTGTGGTTTGCTCAATGGGCCAAAGGCTCTTTGTGAGCTCGTTCAATGCTGTTCGTAATTTAGCATGCAGCTAATGCTCAAATCATATTTTACGAAGCTGAAAGTGTTAAATGGACCTGTAAGGCAACATTTAAAAACATTGACAGGTGGGAAGAAGGGGACACATTTCTAAACTGTGACAGAATTGTTTAACCAAAATGTTATATTCTACCATCATTTACTAAAACTTTCTTTCATTGATGGAATATGAGAGGAAATATTTTATGCAGCTCTTTTCCAAGTACCACAAAAGCAATTTATGAATAAGTACTTTATTTATGTCATACAATAACATTGTGAGACAAACAGTTATTCACTCACAGTCTAAAAATAATTTTATGTTTTAGGGGCTGCTTTTTTATGAATATGTACATTTTTGTATGCTTGTACATTTTTCTATGAGATTGGTTTGAATTCCCTCTGTCAAAGTTCTAGGCTACAAAAACCATATTGCAGCAAACGAAAATATCTTTTGCTGACATTACTATTAAGTTCTGAGAAGGTTATTTGAGAATGTTCTCTTAATGTTCAAAAAGTCCAGATTTTGAGTAAATGAAGTACACTCACATTTTATGAGGATTATTAGGAACACCTGTTCAATTTCTCATTAATGCAATTATCAAATCAACCAATCACATGGCAGTTGCTTCAATGCATTTAGGGGTGTGGTCCTGGTCAAGACAATCTCCTGAACACCAATCTGAATGTCAGAATGGGAAAGAAAAGTGATTTAAGCAATTTTGAGCGTCACATGGTTGTTGGTGCCAGACGGGCCGGTCTGAGTATTTCACAATCTGCTCAGTTACTGGGATTTTCACGCACAACCA
>JAUCMU010000026.1:6598403-6611977 GCA_032275025.1 Enteromius treurensis | reverse complement strand
TAAGATGGCTGCAGAGACCTCTGACCTAGATCACATGATGCATCTTAACCAATAAGATTAATTCAAAAATTAAATGACTACTTAAATAGTCAGAACAGTTATATTGCAGCCATTTGCTAATCATTTAAGTTAGTTTTTCAGACCCTTTGCTGAGTTTTAAGTATAAGCACCCTTTTGATCGAATACAGCCATGAGTCTTTTTGGGAAAGATGCAACAAGTTTTTCACACCTGGATTTGGGAATCATCTGCCATTCCTCATAATTGAAAAGTCATAATGAAAGTTTAGCAGTAGGCTGCTGTGGCAAATGTAACTGATTTCATGGTTTGTAAATGTCGCATGTGAGTGTACGTCATTTTTAAAAGCTATTTTGCAATAGCTTAAAGTGTGGTTCATCCAAACAGAATCCAGAGCTGTCTGTCTTAAAAAGAAAGTTTGAAGCGTCTTTTTTACACTAACATGCTACATCTATAAATATCACTAATTCTCTTACTGCAAGTAACGCCAAAGCTTTTTAGCTCCATAAAGCGACACTTGCAGAGAACCCACTGAACTCGGCTCGGCATCAAGTGGAATTTTACTCAAAACAAGAGCGGAGGCGTACAGGGGAGTCGTGAGGTGATCCGTGGAAGCTCAGTCACCTGAGAGAAACGCTTGATTACTTTGACGTCTGAACTGGATGACTTCAGTGGCTGGGAAGTCCCTACAAAACTACCCATTACCTTCCCGGCTCATGCAGTGCATCCTGGGAAAGAACGCTCGCATTCACACACGCAGTGAGTCTAAGGAAGATGAAAGGTGGAAGTGGACACTGATGCAGATCTGTGGGGATTAAGGCCAGATCAAACTGCACTGGAATTTCAGCACTCAAGTCAAATCTCACATCACACTGAGTGACAGACAGAAGGAGGGGAATGCAAACACTCATAATGAGTCTGAACACCTTCGGTTTCAATTAAATCATCAGGTTACATACATCTAATAATTTATTTACTCATACAGAGTAATGCAACGCATATATTTTCACAGAGTCTGGATTTGACAAGATTTTATTTATTTATTTTTAAAGGAATCTCTTATATTTGCTGAGCTGCATTTGTTGGAAGACTACAGTAATGTTGTAAATTTAAAATAACATTTTAAATTACTGTTTTCTATTTGAATATTTCTTTAAAAATGTAATTTATCCCTGTGAAGTTGAATTTTCAGCATCTTCACCCCAGTCTTCGGTGTCACACAATCCTTTAGATATCATTCTAAAATGCTAATTCTAATTTGTGCTCAAGAAACATTTCTTATTTTTATTAATATTAAAAACAGTTGTACTGCTTAATAGTTGTGTGGGAACTGCTCAAAAGAACAGCCATTATTAGAAATGGAAATAATTCACAGTATTATACAGTACATGTGTTTGTTGTCACTTTTTATCAATTCACTGCATCAATGCCAATTAAAAGTATTATTTTCTTTTAAAATAATAATCAAAAAAAAAAAAAAAAAGCAAATACAGTAGTAAATATATGACCTATAGAGGCTTTATTTTTTTTATTTCATTTATTTTGCATTGTTCTAGTTTGAGACAAAAAGCCCTAAAACATACCTGCTTTGTTTTATTTATAACACATTTTAAAATATTTATTTACAATAAATCCCAAGTTCTACTCAGAGTCATAAAGTAAGGAGATTTAAGAAGAGAAAAGGAGTAAAAGTTTAAAAAGAACATGACGAATATAAATTGTGTGACAGAAATGATAAAACTCATGACCAAAATGAAATACATGAGCACACGAATAACTTGAGATTTTAAATCCAGTAAAGTCAACAAGTACAAAGTACTACAAGGTCCATTCAAAATTGTATTGTCCTTCTGATGGTGGAGGAAGTATTAGCTGTGCAAGGAAACAAGTTCTGCTGCAGAAGCATATGCTAAATTATTCTTTTTAGGAGTGACTATTTTTCAAGGTGGAGGAACTTGTTTATTGACATTTGCAGCATTTCACTGGCCTTGCTGTCATTAAGAAAAGGCCTTTACTTTGTCATTTTCTCCAGGAATTTCTTGAAGCACACAATCTTTAGAGAGACACCACAGACAAAAACAACTATTTTATGCCACTTGTGGAGGAAAAAGAAGAAGAAGAAGAAGAAGAAGAGAGAGAGAATTGAATTTTAAAACAACCTTTAATACAGTTTCCACTTACTTTACATAATCAGCACAAAAAACTCACATACATACATACGTTAAAACATCACAAACTCCAAATCGTCATCCACAACTTCACACAGAGCACTCTTACAGCACCAAATCGTTTCAAAACACTTAAGATCTCCCATAGTTTTATAATACCGAAAATCAATCAGCAGAGAGAGAGAGAGAGAGAGAGAGAGAGAGAGAGATACTTCTGTATCCTTCACTGTAAACACAACTAAATGTGTGTGTGTCTTTGAAAGAGAAATTTAATTTGGGAATTTTTAAGTCTGGTACACATAATCAATGGCAGATGTATCTCGTTTCAGCTGTTTGTTTAAGAAGTGGTTGAGCTCTAACAGATTACAGGAATTTAACAAACAAAGCTTGCTACGAGGCAAAACATAGCTCAAAGCAGCAAGAAAATAATGAAGATAAGACAGCTAGGGACTGCACTTCACAATGATGGTTGTTATTCATATTGCTTTAGGTGAAACAGTGACTTTTCAAGGACCTTTAGTTCGTAAATGCATATTCCCTTTATCATATAAGGTGAATCCAGATAACTGGGCATGCATGAAAAACACGTATAATTCTAAAGCACTTTATTTTTTAAGTGAAAATTTTTTAAAAGCCTTTATTCACATGGCTTAAAAAAAACACTTGGAATACATGCTTGCAATCCTGAAAGCATTGTCTGTTAATGTCATTGCTTATAGATTTTGGAGCATGCTCTTAAAAAGCAATATGTGTATTGTCATTGAAGAGCCATTAAGAACCTTTAAATGAATAGTTTACTCAAATTAAATTATGTTAATAGTTACTTAACCTCATGTTGTTCCAAATCTGAAAGACCCTATTCATTTTCAGAACACAAATTAAAGGAATAGTTTAAAATGAAAATTACCCCGTATTTTACTCATCCCCAAGCCAGCCTAGGTGTATATAACTTTCTTTTTTGCAAACACAGTCAGAGTTTAAAGAAATATATATATACCCTGCCTCTTCCAAGCTTGGTAATGCTGGTGCATACTATAGTGCACATTATTTTGAAGCTCTGTAAATCGGATATATCCACAAGTACTGCAATGTAAAACTAACCTATACACCTTCGGGGTGTTATCACATGTCGACTTAAGCAGATCGATGGTTTTGTGTAACATAACATATATAACTGAATGACTAACTGACTGACTGAGTGCAGTTTCTTCTTCTTCTTTGTATTTTCATGACAGTTGGCATACAGCTTCATGGTGCCAGGTTCCGGCTTCTTGGCTGACCTGTGACTAGACGTATGATGCCACTTATGTCATACTGTACATCATACGTTGAGTCTGAAGTCAGCCAAGAATCAGGATCTCGTCTGAAAAAAAGAAAGTCATGTACTGTACATCTTGGATGGCTTCAGAGTGAGTACAAAATGGGTAACTGAAATCCGAGAGATTTCTGTCCCTGCATAGACAGCAATGCAACTACCACATTCAAGTTCCAGAAAAGATGTCAATAAAATGGTCCATGTGACAAACGTTTTAAACTTAATTTTATAAAGATACAGTACAAGAATAGTGCACAAATAAAACAAAATAATTACTTTATTCATCAATTTCTTCTCTTCCGTATCAGACCATGTCAGAATGCATGTCAGCTTTTTTTTCTTTTTTCTTTTTTAGAATGATTGCAAAATCCTGTGCATATTTTCAATAAACCTCTATAGTGCAAAAATAATCTTGTACAAAACGAAGTTCTTGTAATGTGTTCAACTGTCTAAGTCTTTACCCTGAGCAGATGTCATGGCTTTGTGTGATTACGCTCAGCACTCAAACCAGCAGGACCTCAAAAAGCGGCCCTGAACCCATTCGGAGCCCGTTGATCCGTGAGCTGAGATCCGAGCGGGATGAGGGCCCAGCGCTCTGCTGGCTCTTTTACACGTTGTGACAGGCCCTGATGGTCGGAGCCTCTGGGGGTCTGTGGATATTTAGCTGAGCCTTTCAGCCAGTTGTCCGGCCTAGACAAACATCATGCCAGGAGCTCGGAGAAATGCTGACGGAGTGAATACTTTTCTAAGTTGGATTAAAAGCTGAAGCACACACACTGGCCTGAGGATATGGTGCCAGAGGTCTTGAGATTGTTTGTGCGACTTCAGGATTCACCGAGGTGAGAGTGGTCGCACACGCTCGGCCACTGGTTTTCCAGTTGACTTCAGGTGCAGTGAGTCGCTGACTAAATGGTTGTGTCAATGCACTGAGAGTGAAAGAGAGTAGAAGCAAGAAGAAAATAGTCACAGCTGCTAAAAAAGAAGAAGAGTGGTAATGAGAGTGAGAAAAATCAGCAGCGCCTCTCTGAGGGAATAAAGGGCAGATATTTCAGGAAACTAAGACTGCTGTAATCAAAGGTGAAGGAAGTTCTTCTTCAATTACTTTCTTTCCAGAAGACTGACTAATCTTTGGGTAAAGCCACAAAAAACTGTGGGAAAAGCTTTTTCACTGAACATGAGCAAGATGAGATCAGTACACCTGGCTCTTCGAACAACATTCCTCCCAAGAATCTTCATGGTTATCACTATTTAAGGTCTTCAGTTCATTTGATAAAGCAACATATTATAAAACTTTATTTTGATTTTCCACCAGACACTAACAGTGAGTAACTTTGTAAGTAAAAGTCAACTAGCAGTCATTAGAGTATTAGTAGACTGTCTGCTTCATATTGTAAAACATTTCATTTTGATGGTTCCACAACATCAACAACAATAACTGTCAACTTATTCTGCAAAACCTAAATCTAACATAACAGTCTACTCTGAGAGTTAGTGGACATGTGGTGGCAAAGTTACTTATAGTTAGTAGACTGTCTAAGGTGGACTATTAAAATAAGGCGTAATCCAAATTATTAGCCACTTTAATTTAATTTTGATTGCTTTATCAATGAACTACAGACTGGTTTGGCTGCAGAAGCCAGTCAGTAAAACATAGCTTGTAAAGCTGGTTTATTCCTCTGAGACCTGCCGATTAAGAAGACTGGTGGAGATATTAGCATCCAAAATGCAACAGACATTGGTGATAAGACATTTTAGCAGTAACATTATTGGCGAACTTGACACAAACACATAATTTCCATATATGGTTAAATGCATGAAATGAAGCCCATGATGAACACAAGCTTAAGAGATTTTGACATTTTACTTGTTAACATAAAATGCATTGGTTATGCCACTTGTGATTACTTTTAAGTTGTAATAAATATTATTTAAATAGGAGTGCAGAGGTTTTTGATGATATAAAACAACATTGAACCGACTAGTCCACTTCCACAGCCTCATTTATAGTTAACAATCTAGCTCTTGCAAACAATTCTAACTCAAAACTTGTAAGGAAAAGGGTTTTTTTTGGTTGTTGATTTTTTTAAATGGTGTCCCTATGAACGTAGTTATAACCTACATTTAGCTTTTTGCATTTAGGTTCCAAAAAATTATATTTAATAAAAAAGTTTAATTTCGGCATTAATCAAAATGTCAATGGGAAGAAAAATCCCATTGGGTTTTTGTTGTTACAGGAATCAGGGTGATGCTAATGTATAGGTTTGACAAAAAAAAAAAAAAAATCATCACAGCATTTGCAGAGCATTTTGTTTTTCTTGCTTACAGTAATATTAAGTTACAAACACGTTAACGAAGTAAAAGGTTGTAAAGCAGTTTTATATTCTCTTTAAGAAGACAATTGGCTAAGCCTGATTGGATGGCTTGACCAGGTAATTTTTGCTGTTAAAAAGCATGTTTTTGATATCCAGCATGATATTTCAGCAGCTTGCAGCTGGAGCACACTCATACTGTGTATGCACTGTTTTGTTAAGAATGCATATTTATAATGTACAATTTTTATGTTTATAGGGGATGTAGTTTAGGAGTGCAGGGCTGTCTTGGAGGTTAAGGTGACGGGGAGGAGAAAATCAAGTGAAAACAGGCGAATTGAATCTTCAGAGGAGGAGGTCATGACCCCTGGTTGAGGAGATGCCTCATGACGGGACGCCCCACATAGTCCCTCCCCTAGAGCAACGTCCAGAGTGAACAGGGGTTAATCGTTTCCTCTGCCCTCCTACAACACTCAAATACCGGCTTTCTCTTTCTCTCCTCAGTATTTTTTCTTCTTTCTCTACATTTATTCCTTTATTTCATTATTTTCATTTTCCCTCACGTCTCCCTATCATTTTCCTGTCACTGTTTCACCTCTGTCTTCGCCTTCTTTTTCTCTCACCTTCTATATAATTTCATGTATTTGTCTCTCCCATCCCCCAGCCCTCCAATTTCTATATCCATCTCACCTCAATCCAGTTAATCAAGATATGGTGGAGAGTCTCTCTCACTTTCCCTTGATAGCTCAACCCTTTACCTTGATAACCTGACCCTCAGGGGATATTTTTGTGAGTAGGTGTGTGTGGTTTTATTTTTATTATTATCCCCCCCATCATTTAAATAAAGATATCTGCAGAATAATGTTAATTCTGTTGATGTAAATATACTGTAGTTTGACCATGAACAGAATTTATAATAAAGAGAAATTACATTACATGTAAACAAGCAGATGTTTCCCTTTTATTCTCAATGGTTCCTCTTGATCATCATACAGTATGATATTCTGTCTCAATGTGTGTGTGTGTGGTCTCTCTCTCTCTCTCTCTTTTCTATCCATTAGCAGGTCAACACGAAAACATTGCCATGGGCAACTTCCTCTATATACATGTCTTTACATAGCAACATTTAAAGAAATGTTTGTCCAGGTTAAATACATACACTTTAGCTTATCCAATGCATATTTCTCACTATAGATTAAGCTTGCAACAACAGGTTGAAACTGCTGTATGAAACTTGATTTCATCTACATTATTTAAGGTTCAAAGTTTTTAAAAAGTAAAGTAATATAACTCTTTCATTTTTGCCCACTTAATCCCCTTTAACTATGAGAAACATAATAGCAAACCTCTGCTCAAAAATCTTTTATGCTTCATCCATGACCATAAATGATGCAGAACAAGTCTAAAGGTTAATACTCGAAGGACAAATGTTAAATGCTAAAATTTCACAAAACTTGATATATATAAATAACACCTTTCTTTTTACTTTACATAAAAACACTTTGAACGCAAAACAAAAACATTGTTATCAACCTGGCAAGCATCCACTGAAAATATAAATAGTTTGGATTTAACTTTTTTTTTTTTTTTGCTGCAGTTCTGTGCATGATGACAAACAAATCTATATCTCAGCAGTGCCTGTTGCCTGTTCATTCATAAATCTCTGAAGGACAGAGGAATCGCAGACACCTGGAAGCATTTATTCAGCTCCCAGCACACATAACTTCATTACTCTACACGGCTCAGATCAGGAGTTCTCTGCAGCTCTGTACATGCCATGGATGATTTGCGGATGCACCAAAGAGAAGAAAGAGAAAGAGAGAATATAAAAAAAGTGAATTCAGCTGTAAAGCCGCCTGCACCCGTTCCACATGTGGAGCTTACAATAGCATGCGGTTCAGCCTCGACTCAGATAATCTCCACAAAATCATTGTCTTTAGCAGTTCCTCTCACTCCCTCGCCTCTCTTTCCTCATATTCTCAATTTTATCTGAATCTTGATAATGATCTCTCGTATCTGTGGCACTGCCAGGCCTGTTTCGGGTAACTTTTCAGACTTTAACAATTCTCATCTGTGCCACCAACAATCTTTCTCTGCGGCGTTAATCAAGAGCAGTTCTTCTGTGCCACCCAGATACTAGCAGACAGAAATACAAAAGCAGTGCACCATTGTGAGTGGGTTACATTCTACATCTTTCTCTGACTGTCAGTCCATCCAACTATATATCTAGTTATCTATCTACTGTATCTATATGTCCATCCATGCATCCATCCTTCTATCTGACTGTCCCTCAATGCATCTATCCATCCAACTAAACATCAGTCCATGCATCTGTCCATTCACCTATCTTGTCTGTTTGTTCATACATCCAAATATATTTTTATCCTTTTTTCTGTTTGTCTATCTGTCTGTCAATTCTTCTATCCAACCATCCATCCTTCCATCCAGCTATCCGTCCGTCTGTCCATCTGTCCATCTTTTCATTCATCCATCTATTCATCCAACCTCCGTCTATTTGTTCATCCATCTAACATCCATCCATCCGTCCATCCATTCGTTCCTCCATCCATCCATGTCTGTCTGTCTGTCTCTCTGTCCATTGTTTCCATCCATCTGTCCATCAAACCATCCATCCATTTGTCCATCCATGCGTCCAACCATTTATCCATTGTTTGTCCATTCATCTATCCATCTAACATCCAACTATCCGTCCATCCATCCATTCATTCATCCATCAGTCCATTTGTCCATCTACCTGTCTATCCATCTATCAGTCCAACCATCCATCAATTCATCCATCCATATGTAACCGGTCTCTGGCGTTACTGTTACGATCTGCGTTGCGTACAAAGATGAGATGGACCACTGGAACTGTTGCTGATGGAGAGTTTATTGGCCTAGAAATGCTGATGCTGGATGAAGCACAGAGAGACAAAGTACAGCAATGAGACAGAGATTTTCTGTGATTTTTCCTCCTCTCTTCAGCGCACTAAATGCGGTCTGTGCAAGCATCACAATGACAACATATCAAAGTAAAACCATGTAAACATTATAAAGGAGTACCCTGTCATGGGATTTTGATTATCTGAACTAACTTTAGACCAAGGAATTTGAATAAGAGACAAATTGATGCACATGAAATGTTAAACAAATGAACAAAGAACTATACCTGGATGAAGCACAGAGAGACAAAGTACAGCAATGAGACAAAGATTTTCTGTGATTTTTCCTCCTAGACAGATTAAACATGAGTTTATTATAACTAGTAATAATAATTATATTAATAACCACTGTGCTCTATTCATATGTGTATGAATAGAGCACATACATGTACACTCAAACAGCTGTATGTGTAACACTTTTAACAACAATATTTTTGCATATAGAAGACTTTATAAAACATTTGATAATTCTATATAACTTTTTTGACGGAGCACCGCCAGCTGTTCACCTCTCCTCAGCGCGCTCAACGCGGTCTGAAGATGCAGCGCGTGATAACCGGAAATGACGTCATATCATCAAATAAACGTAAAACAATTTTTCCCAAATAAAATATGTAACTGAATTATAAAGTTTTCATGAACAAATGAATACAGAATAACCAAAATTAAAAATAAAAAGGAGGGATCATTAGTGAAATACTTTAATTCAAATTATGTATAAACACACTTATTAACACCCGTCACACATATATCCATCTGTCCATCCATCTAACCATCAATCATGCATCCATACATCCATCAGTATATTCGTCTATCCATCATTCCATCCATCCATTCTCGCAGTGCTATAACCAAGCAATCACATCTGTATTCTCAGGTGCTTAAACCAGGCTTTGAGTAGGGCTTGTAATACTTCCTGATCGTGTTTCCCCCTCTTTTTTCTGCATAATTTTTCTAAATTTTCTATTGTCTGTAATTATAATTATACAAAAAAATTGTCTTTGCCCACAAGTAAACTGTATCTCTTTTTTAACTGCAGAGGCCTGCAGTGAAGGGATCTTCTCAGCAGAGCAATCTGTTCATATTCCACTGAGGGCACAACAGGCCCGCTGAGAACTCCTGCAGGGAACTGGGAACTGAGCCGGAGTACCAAAGACGTCCAAAACCACATTCGACAGACTGTTGTTTTATTTTCTAATTTGTTTTAAATGCAAATCAGCTAGTGGGTTGCTGTATAACAAAGTTTACAGAAGATAAAATAATATTTTGAGTACTATTAACACTTTCAAGCGAAGTTGATTTCTGCAATACACTGGGAAAAGATTTGATGAAAAACCTCTTTGAGGCAGGGATGTTTCCCAGGGGCCCACACACTTGAGACCCAGCAAAGTAATTGAAACCAAAATTATATATGTACATATAAATATTTATGCCTTAGCCTTTAAAGGTTTATGCATAAAGGTTTTTATTTTTATGCTCACCAAGGCATGCACTTATTTGATCAAAAATGCAGTAAAATAATAATGTAATTATATGAAATGTTTTTACTATTAAAAATTGCTTTTTTCTATGTTGATATATTTTAAAATGTAATATATTCCTGTGATGCAAAGCTGGATTTTCAGAAACATTACTTCAGTCTTCTGTGTCACATGATCCTTCAGAAATCATTATAAAATGCTGTTTATTATCAATGTTAAAAATAGTTGTATTGCTTTAATGTACTTTGTTTATGATTCTTTAAAGAGTAGAAAATAACAAAAAAATAAAATAAAATAAATAATGATAATTATTATTTGAAACATATATTTTGCAACATTCTCAAGGTTCTTACTGTTGATTAAATTAATTTAAGAAAAAATACATATTGCACTCACCCAAACTTTTGAACTACTGTATACATTAAATCTACAGGTACATAAAAGGAGAAAAAGTTACAGCTTGTCTTCATGTATGTCATGAATCGGGCGTGAAACGTTCGAGTTCAAATGCAGAAAGTTTTATTAAAGGCTCAAGGTCAGGACAATCGTAATCAAGCGCCGGCAGACATCGTTAGAGGAGACATAAACGGAGGCAGAGTCGAAAACAATGCAAAGGTCAAATACCGTGGGGCGAGACAGAGAGGATATCCAGATACAGGCAGAAATTCGGCAACGAGTAAATCCAAATGACATAACACAATGAATTAAGGAACACGAAAGAACTTGGATGGGGTTGCCGGCGAAACATACATCGACAATGATCCCTGCTAGACAGACAAACAGACTGGTTTATATACGGGTGGCACTGATTGAATGATTGAACCAAACTAGCAACAGCTGTGAGGAGTGGTGCATGCTGGGGAATGGAGTCAAGGAATGAAAACATACACAAAACAGAGTACATAGAAAGCTGGAGTGCCAACCACAATCTTTAGCTGGCAGCTCCAGCTGGGCGTGACAATGTAAAGTGTAGTAAGGTGAAATAGTATATCCATTCAAAAAAAAAAGTGTTCTTTATACAGGATTTATTTATTTATATATATTTTTTTATTATCATTATAAGGCACTTTAGACTAAGAAAAAAAAAAAAAAACTGTTGTTTGGTGATCCAAAAGTCATTCTTCCATCTCAGCAAAACTTCATAGTAGTATACATATATGGTCACATCCTCCTTTTGCTTTTTATGCCAGTGTCATCATTTAGATGCTTGTAGAACGGATTGTGTTTAGACATTCCCCCATCCGCTAGGTTTGGTTGATCCTCACAGCTCCTGTTTGTATTCGATTATAAGGACTGGCGCAGGGTGTTCTCTGTTTATCCCCCGGGGGGCATCTCCAGCAGGTGTTGGCGTCTGTTGGGTTTTTAGCTGTGATTGTGCTCCAGGCGTTCCGTGAGGCTGCGCCCGCTCCCCTGGGAGTTGCTACTGCAAACGGGGCACTTTGCTAAATAGGTTTTCAAAAGTTGCTTCTTGTCCTCCCTTGGGAAAAAAACTGTCATAAGCAGACTTTTCATTTGGGATGCCTGTACTGTGTCCATTGTGTTTAAAGTTAAACTGCCACAGCCTCTCTGGAAAAGTGCTATAGCTGAAATCAGCAGACTAACCGTGACACAGGTCAATAAAAATCATCTTTTGTGTAATGGAGGGATAATTAACTTTAGAATAGTTAAAATGTATATATTTAAATTACTGTAAGTAACATGAACACTTTCTGAAACACTAACAACACAGGAAATAGTAATACCAATTTCTAAAATGTATTGATTGCTAAATTTTAGATGAGCTCTAACTGAATGAAAACATCCTAAAAGTGCACTGTGTTTAAAGTTATCAACTCTAAATCATTGAAACAAGTCATTTTTAAACGAGTCCCAAGCCGTTTCATGGTGACGTCAACATGAAACATTGGCATATTGCCCGCCCACTGTTGGTCTTTTCTATAAAAATAAACAAATATTATATTATATTATTATGTTTTTTGACCTTGCCTAAGTACTGACTTGAGATCAGGTAAAAATCATATAAATGCTGGGTCGTGAGGTCGGAAGTTGTTATGATGTGTCTGAACCTTGTTTACTAAAATCACATGGCTTTGGTAGTTTGATAAGCACTCCAAAGAATGGTCAAAACTAATTATATGCAAAGGTTTTGAAGCTTTATGGTTTTATTACTGAATGTTATTAAAATCAGGTGTCAACCTATTCAGCAGCTCAGATCAACTCCAGCTCTTGTTGAGGCCGCATGTAATCCTAGACACATTTTTTCTATTTTTCAGATGTCTATTAAAAGCATCTGACATCTGATTTGGCCTGGATCTGCAGTGACGTGTGCACAGTAGGAGAGAGAATGATCATCAAGCCCTTGTTTAAACACACATGTGAACGTAAAGTATAGATTAGCATTGTCAAAACATTTCAGAGCCTTGCAGATACTTTATATGCTTACATTCGACGCTGGTCCACTGGGAAATGACATTCCAGTTCCGGCATTTTCCACGTCTGCAGTTGAGGATGTCATAAGTGATACAGCGCTGCGGTGCAGAAGAAGCCTCCTTTTGTTCCCTTGCAAGAACCACTCACTGAAGTATTCAGGTCTCACAAAGAAGCAAAGGCACTCATTATATCAAGTGTAGTCCTCACAAGAGCATATTCATTTGCTCGCTCACTCAGAAGGCATGGTTTTAGGCTAAAAGTACCTTTCATCAGGCGTATTGTTTATTTGAGGGACAAAAAGCCAGGTCAAACAGCCAGAGTTATTGAAGAGCAAGATCGGCATTTCCTTTGAACTTTCCGGATGCTGAATAAGTGTGAGTTTGAAAGAAAATGAGCTGCAGTATGAAGTTCATGAGTTTGTGTTTTTCCCCTGATGTGACCAGTTTATATATATATATATATATATATATTTTTTTTTTTTTTTTTCTGAACTGCTACAATACATAAAACAACCAGATCCACGTTTATGTGCCTTTTGGATTTGACTGAACAGGCTTTGTTTCACTTTGATATTTCACTTTAAAAGTGTCGCAAAACTTGCAAGAATCATATCCATTTTACAAAAAAACATCAACACAGCAGTGTCTTTCCAAGATTTGAGGAACGTCTAGGTTAATATCGTAACCCACGTTACCCTTTCAGTCGAATCACTTCGACGTTACATATGGGAACACCCATGGAAAGAGCCACGACTCTGAGGCCTGCCAACTGGCGAGACTTTTTTATATTTCCAGTTTGTTAACAGAGAATCTGCACGTAACCTACCCAGCCTCTTTACGGCCCGTGTGAGGGGCGCAGAGTTGCTTTCGGTGGTGCTGAAAGCAAGCGGCTGAGGGCGGAGCGCACGAAGTAC
>JAUCMU010000026.1:6580733-6590861 GCA_032275025.1 Enteromius treurensis | reverse complement strand
AAATATGTTTCCTATAATATAATTGAATATAACTTTTTTATATAATATAATATAATATAATATAATATAATTAATAAACAGTTAAAAATGGATTATAGTGGACCTTAAAATTTGTTTTATGTTGCTGTATTATACAGTTTTATATTTTTTCGTGCCTTTGTTTTAATTTTATATATGAGGCTTGACTGTTAAGTGTGGTGTGTGGGTGTGTGTGTGTGTGTGTGTGTGTGTGTGTGTGTGTGTGACGCGAGTGTGAACAAGGAAAATGAAGGCAAGAGTGAGAAATGTCCACTTAAATGGCTTTAGAATGATATATGTGTTAATTGTCTGGCCGTCTGAGGTGATAAGGAGGAAGTGTGTCCTTTCTCTCTGTCTCTTTCTCATGTCACACACTGCTGTGTATTTATGGCACAAAGCAATTTTGGTGATGAAATATTTATGGCAATCACTCTCAAAGTAACATGGACAGCCGGTCAATCATGAGGGCCCAGCACAATGTTCATCTCCTGAGGGTAAAAAAGACTCATATCAGTGTCTGCACAACAGGGCTGTATGTGTTTGTGTGTGGAGAGAGACAGAGAGAGAGAGCACTGCTTGAAAAGCTCAGAAATAAAAACATCTCCAATTTAAGAGAACGGTAACCTAATTTGAAGGAGGAATTTCCTCTGTTTATACAGTGTCAATACTGTTTTAGCTCATTTGCCTGGGCTGTGTAGCTGAGGGACGTTTAGCCTGGATATTCTGAGAACAAAAGAAGGTCAAACACTAAATATAATACAGGCTTCTGCCTCAAACAGTATCTGTCTCCACTGTGACACAGACTTCTTATAACACTATGTTTGAACCAGGCTTGATGCAACAAGCTTTCAGTTTGTTGTAGATTATCTGTCTACAAAGAAAGTGAGAATGCAAGACTGAAACAGCCAATAAGAAAGATTGTCATACAGTTTAGAGTGAGGTTTTAGATCAGCTGGGTAAAGTTCAATAAGTTCAATGACATGAAAAGCAACTATAAAAATGTCCAAATACCCAAATAATTTTAACAAAATTATACTGTATCCACTTAGTGAGGATGATAATATTTTTATGTTATAACATTTTTATAAAATAAAAAAAAATTAAAATAAAGTGGGAGCATTTGAAAATAAAAAAAGGAATATTAAACTAAAATGCAACTAGACACTTAAATATAAGGCTCATATTTATTTTACTTTTTATGATCTTATTTTATTTTTCCAGATGTTGGAAATCATTCCTGATTTGATAAATCCACTTCAAATACATTGTTTTGTGGTATGTATGTTTCTGTGCAGTGTGGGACCGTTTTAACTGTAGCTCAAACAGTAGAGCATTGAGTTAACAACACTAAGACCATTGGTTTGATTGCTACAGGGAATGGATTAAACAAAACTAAATAATAATACCATGTGAGTTGGTTTAGAAAAAAGGATTTGCCAAGTGCATAAATGTAAATGCAATACATTCAAGCATGTTATGCATACATAAAATGTGCATACTACGCACAGTATGCACACTGCAGTATCTGAAGCTTAGTCTGTGTGTATGTGAGAGAAAGAGATGGTGAAAGGGGTGGTTTGGAGTTCAGTTTTGATCATCGGGCCGTGGTAATGCCTCTGGTTTTTTGACACTGCCAAGAGTTACAACCACGTTCCCCTCACGAAAGCCGACACTCCTGTGGACGGTTAGAGAGAGGCCTGGACTCCATCACAGCTTCTGCTAGAAGGTGTGTGTAAGTCACGACCGCCGGCGAGCGGTATGCCAAACCAAACTACACCAAAACAAGCGAGCGGATTGTGAGAAGCGGATGAAATGCACATTCGTGGAATTTTCGAGCTCATATGTTCCCGTCCGCACAATGCCTCCTTTTCACACATCTCCTTTCGGTCCCACCTGCATAAACCACAGCAAGATCAGCCACTCCCAGCCCGAGCTGAAGGAGCTAAATAAACACACAGCTGTCGGTAAACGAACACAGGACCAGTAATGGGTTTTAATTGATTTGCAAGGTGGCTGGATTGCAGTGCTGTTGCATTATTGATCAGACTGAGGCCCAATCGTGGGCTCCACACCGGATCGTTTGAGCACGCTGATAAAAAGGCTCAGGCAGTGAACAGAAACTCAGATTCAGTATTTGTCCACTGTCTTCAGAGAGCATATCTGAAAAGCATATACAGAAAATACAGTTCTTTTGGGGATTGGCTGCTTTTATTGCATGGCTGAGAAACTATAGAGAGTATAAGGGAAGATGTATACTGCTGTACTATATATTTGGAGGAGAAGAAATTTAAAATATTTTAAAGAGTTCTTCATTTGCTTGTTTTATAAATGCATCATGTTTTTTTGTTTGTTTGTTTTTTGTGGTGCTTAAGAGATTGAGGTTTCTCAAAACTCATCTCTGCGCTGTTTGTGCTGCAGACATGAACACCGTCAGAAATAAGGTCCAAAAGCTACTAATATAGGTACTATATGTAGCTTTACGTTATACTTATGAGGGGTACACAAAGTTAAAAAAAAAAAAAAAAATTTTTTTTAAAAAAGGTATTGTCCCAGTGAAAGTTTTTGGACTTTTTTCTGAATTAATACTTCATTGACCCTAGGCAAGAAGCTTGATTGACAGGTGATCTAACCACTCATATCATAGATTCTGCCATTTTGTCTGACAAATAAATAAGACAGGAGAGTACTTTATTTTGGACTTAACCTTAGTTCACTTAAAAATAGTGTATATTGACTTCTTTCTGCAGATGAAACAAGATATCTTCTAATGTTAATTTATGTTTATTTCATGCGTTTACTAGTAAATATGAAAAGATGATTGGTTCTCATGCCGTACTATGATCTATCATGACACAATAACAAGCCACAAAAACGGCATTTATTGTTTGCTATTTTGTAATTGTAATATTGTAAAATACTTTACTGTATTTTTGATAAGATAAATACAGTAAGAGAGCAGAAAAGACTTCCTTCAAAAAGATTCAAAAACATTACCATATACCCAAATTTGTTTGTACAAATGAGGATGTCCCTAGATGCAAATTTTCTCAAACGTAGCTCAATTCTGAGACAGATTTGTCCCCAAAGTATAAATAAACTCCCACAGCCATGTCATGTACACACATTAATGCATAAATGCTCCTGATACAGTCAGCCAGTCGCTCTCTCTCTCTTACTTGCACACACACACAAACACACAAACACACACACAAACACACAGACAAATACACAAATCCTGGAACCATATAACTTATCTTAAGAGTTGAACAAAGTATAAAACTTGTGTGTGTGTGCATGTTGCTGTGAATAATAAGAATGGCACATATGTGAGTGTGTGTGTGTGACAGAAAGAGAGAAGGAAGGACTGCTTGACTGCTCTAATCCCTTCATTCCTTTTGTTTGCCACTGCAGATAGAGTTCAGATGTTTCTTCTCATTTGTCTTGGTGCTGAGCATAATCTGTCTCTCAGGCTTTATTCTGTCTCGGCTCGTCTTTGGATCACAGAACTGTGAGCTCCTCCCCTCTCGAAAGCTGTCAGATCACCACAGCATGAAGTTAGTCTCTTACACAACCCTCATCCCTACTTAACTTTACCGTCTGATCACCCTGCTATCAATCAACACACATGTTTTTCTCTTTGACCTCTCAGGGGAACATTTTATTGCTCAGAGATTGCTCTTTTATAGCTCTGGAGACTAAAGTTCTTAAGTTCTGTTTTACTGAATGATCAACATTTGTCTCCACAATTGCCTTCTTGACGTAAATCAATTGAAAGAGCAGCTTAGATATTTGAGATTAATCTGATTTTGGAATTCATTTAGAAATATAACTTATGGTTGTTAATTTGTTCTTCTTGGCTAATTTGAGCACAGGGTGTTTTAGTAAGATCTAGTCCAAAGTCTTTATTTTATCCCATTTAATCTCATTGCTATCTGAGAGAAACAACAGACATACAAGACACGTTATACTTTTGATCATATCAAGATTTTTTGAAGAAATATTTGAGATAAGACATATTTGTATTTTCTTTGAGGAAATACCTCGTAGATGTATGTTTATTTGTTCACATATTGTTTTTTCTTTACTTAGATGTTTATCCTAAAGTTCTAATGATAAATAAAAAAAGATAAATATAAGACAGTCTGATCATTCAAGCTCAGTAGATGTTTGTTACGCCCAGGCTGGGTTTCACCTTCACTCCCTCACACTAATTGATTACATGCACCTGTCACAGCCCCCTGAACTCACTCAAGATCTCATCTGCACACCACATAAAACCACACACCACCTCACCATCAGTGTCTGAGCTCGTTCCAGAGAAGTGGCGTACTAGATCTCTCTAAATGACTTCTAGCAAAACTTACCTGTCTCTATTGTCTCCTAGATCCCTTTGTGTCTTCCAGCCCTCAAGGATTCCCTCTTCGTTCTCCTGGATTGTGGTGTCTTCGTCTCTCCCTTGTCAGTCTCCTGTGATCTTTTGTCTCCATCTGCAAACAGAAAGAACTGCATTAGTATCAAGTTTATCTTCCCAAAGATTCTACTGCAATATTCTACTCACTTGAATTATCTCCTGTTAACTCATTGTCAAATAAACTTGCATTGTTTTACTTGCCCGCTGTCTCCAGTCCGCTTCGTAACAATATTAAAGACTGTAAGAATAATAATATAATTTGATTTTAAAAGAAATGGGTGAGAAACATGTAAGTTTATATTGATGCTTTTGATGGCAGACTTTGATGTGTTAGCAAATCTGAGTTTGAGATTTTCTCAGGAGACTTAAGTGAAAAAAATCTCCATTTGAGTAATTTCATTGCTGATTCAGATACTTGAGCACAATTTAGGATTTGTGAGATTATTTGGGATCTGTCTTCTTGATGAAGTTTAATAAAGACCCAATGATATTTTCAGTATGTTCAATTATTTAGAGATCAAACTTGAATCACATGTTTTGCAATCACACGTCCTAGCCAGACAATGAAAACAGATTCATCATTTGTGCTTAGGTATTGCTTAAGTCTCCATTAAACTTGCATAATTCAAGGAGATTGAGGTGATTGAGTTCATAGTAAGATCTCCGTTATTTGATCAAATCTGAGTACAGTTTGAGACATGTGAGATTACGGTGAGGTCGTTTCTCAAGAGACTTAAGAAAAAGTCTCCATTTGATCTTCATTTAATCTCATTACTTTCTATGAGAAACAACTGATACACAAGATCCAGTTTGTTGCTGTTGTTTGTATTTAAGTATATCTTAAGTGTGAAATTATGTGATGCTTTTCTTTTTAATCTCTTTGAATGTTATTGCTAGATTTCATATGCTTTTCCTTTATTTTCAAAATCACTTAGAGGCAAATTTGAGTGATCGCTCAATCATTATTTTAACAATCAATATTGTCACAGATGTTTCTCCTAACATCTCTGCAGTTTCAAAACATGCTAAAACACAGGTGTGTGAACCCTGGAACGTTTTTATTATGTTGATATAGGTACTTATTGTGACGGTTCAGTATTCAAATATCCAAAGGCTGTTGCTAAATTTGGAATCTGAGGGCACAGAAAAATCTAAATGCTGAGAAAATTACCTTTAAAGTTGTCCAAATGAAGATCTTATCAATGCATATTACTAATCAAAAATTAAGTTTTAATACGTTTTCGGTAAGAAATTGATTAAATGCATCCATGGAACATGATCTTTACTTACTATCCTAAGGATTTTTGGCAAAAAAAAAAAAAAAAAAAAAAATCTGTAACTTTGACCCATACTATGTATTTTTGGGTATAAATATACCCCAGCGACTTAAGTCACATATACTGTAAAAAGGCAGTTGATGCAAAGTGCCATTTCAACTTCTTTTATACTGTTTAGTTGTACCATAGTTACACAGTATTCGAACCGGAGCTCTTCGCCTCTCGAGTACATCTCTGTACCCCGTGAGCTACCGAACAAACCTACCATCTAAAAACACATATATTTGAATATATTAAGCTGGATATGTGTGATGATGACATTCAAAAGCATACATTTTCAAATCTTCCAGCATATTAATGTTGTTTTTAAGTCATGGCATGATATTCTTTAAGTAATTGTGCGGAAAGTGCACTTTATTAATCTAAACTCATTGAAAAAGAAATGAAAAGTGTCAGAGTTTTACTGCCTCTAGTGTCCATTTCTTTTGGAAACTGCAGTGATATGTACTTGTTGGTACATTTTTTTGTGTTTCGCTAAAAAGTACACCATGGTATGTGTCATTACTAAGATGACATAAGAAAAATCCAAGAAGCTGGAATCTTCTCAATTTGATTTCAGTGCTGTCTTGAAGATACAACCCAAGACTAAAAGATCTGATGATTTTTCGCGGTGGGATCCGATGCAGCGTAACTCTCCCCCGAGTCTCAATGTGCAGTCAGTCTCTCCTAAGACTCTTTCTACCTCACAGGCCTTTAGTTCCTCGCAGGAGCCACAGGAACTTCCAGAGCCATAAACCTCGACATTGATTAGATGAGTCTGTGCGGCAGAGGGGAGATCGTTTCCTGATGGGCGGCAGAATCAACCAGGAGGGGCCGGCAAACTGGGGACACAGCAGCATCCCCAGCTGCCCTTTGATGTGCCTGATGAATGCAGATCAACAGGGAGTCCGAGAGAGAGAGAGAGACAGGCAGGGAGAGCTCTACCTGCTGGGGATCTCTAAAGGATTGATTCCCTGTCGCTGCTGCCTGGATGGTCGGAAAGAAAAAGGAAAAGCAATAGAGAAAAAGTGAGCTTAAAAGAACCAACAAAGGCCGGCCACTTAGCGCAGTTCACCGCTGTGCTCCGGCTTCTAGAAAATTCGCTCATTCTGTTGGGGCCACCAGGTGAACAGAGAGCATGCTGGGAGCCGTGAACATGTAAAGGAGTCTTTCAACGCCACACAATTACAAAGAGAGGATTTGTATTGAGTGAATGGTGGTGGTCTGTATTTGTTTTTCTGAAAGATATCACTTATCTATCTGTGTGTAGAGGTGACTGCCAAGTGGAGGTAGGGATACTTGAGCGGAGGTCACACTTGCTGGACTTTTGGGTTCATCTTGAAAAAGTGTCATAAGGGTCAAAAACCTTCCCTCGTTGTCTTAGCATACATAAAACAGTTTAAGTATAGAACTGCTGTCCCCTGTGGATAATCCTCTGACAAATGTAGTTTTAATATGGTTGCCCAGTACTGGCATTTACAGACATGCAGGTAATTTTTATAACCTTGATTTTCGTGGCTCTCTTTCCCCATCTGACTCTCCTTGCACTTATGTCTCCATCTGTTGGTCAATTTTTGCCACCCTTCAAAACATGAGCTGAATTGAGCTGAACTATTGTCCTATCTTCTATACAAATGAATCACAATGGTTACATAAACGATGAATTAGCATCAGACTGATTCAGGCTAAACAACTGCATTATTTTTTTCCTCTGCTTGTTGCTGAATTGAACTTGCAGAATTACAAAACTGAATCAACACTTGCTTAAGCTCAAAAAAATCAACATTATCTTGCGGCAATCTGTACATATTTTAGGAGTTGAGTAATTCTTAAGAATTTCTACAACCCCACTCATGAGAGTTTGTACGGTTTGACAGACAGGGAGGTTGAGGGGTGTGGTAAAGTGTAGACCATTCATAGAAATTCATACTAATTGTGCAACTCGTAAATTCATATGATTTAGCAAAAACTCTGATTATTAGTAATGTTCAGTCAAATGAGGTAGTTTACTATTAGCTAATCAGTAACTCTTTTTTTTTTTTTTTTCCAGGAGGATGTAATAACACTTGAGTCATTACTATCCAAAGCTTACATACATCTCAAAAGCTTGTAATGACATCAGCTGATATTAGGAAGTCATGATGATTTTTTCACTTTAGAATACTGTTCCAAGTAATTATTTCCTTTATAAGGATTTTGTAATACTTTAATCTTTAAACTTGTGGGTTACCATTATCTTAATTTTAGAATTAATTATTCATTATGTATCGTTCACATTAATTATGCACATTTATTTCTTATGAGTTCCACAGGACAAAATTGTGGTTACTGATTAGCTAATAGTGAACTACCAGTTTCAAATGAGTGATATTACTTACTAAATCGTTAATCAGAGTTTCTTTTTAGGTAATAGTACTTAACACAGTATTAATAATGCATTAGTCTTTTGTTCTTGTTATTCGTTAATGACAGAACAGTATTCTAGAGTGTTACCCTTAAGTGTTATAGAACCCATCAGTTTCTTGCATATCTTGTGCCATAACTGCTGTTGCCTCTAATATTCAAGCTTCCTGCTATGTAGTTTTCAGTTATCCTGCAGGTGAAAACATGTACAGTAGTTTAAATACTGCAGCAACATGTAATGCTGAGAAACCACTGATGGAGCAAAACATGAAAAAGGTAGAAACAAGGATCAAGGCTGGTGTTCATACACGTAGGTCATGGTGCTCCATAAAGAGAAAGGAATCTGCCGTTTTCTCTAACACATAGAGAGGTAGTGAAAGATTTAAGTGAGAAAGAGAGAGAGAATCTTATGCTCTAATAACTGAGGCACATCAGGCTCAAAGCTAAAAGCCAAGCATGTTGATTGAGGTGGACAGGTAGTTTCAAGACCTCTGATAAGAAACCTGTTCTTGGCAGGTAAAAATTGCATGTCTATGTGTGTGTTGAGAGAGAGAGAGAGAGAGAGAGAGAGAGAAGGAAAGAGAGATTCCACAAGCATATCGCTCTATAGTGAACTGACAAACTGACCATTTTAAAGTATCATAGAGGTATCTCTACGTAAGTTTGCTAATAGCAATCCACTGAAAATGGAATTTGCATTTCTGAAGTTTTCCACTAAAATGAAAAAAAAATAAAATAAATAAATACTGCATTATGCATGCCAGGCCAGCAGTTGGTGTGTTAACACATTCCTATAAACTAAACACAAAATTTGCATGTGCATGACATTATAGTTTTCACTAATTTGCAGTTTTATTTAGATGGAGATGATAATATCATTTTAAAAAACTTGACATTTGAAATTTCAAAAGTCCCAGAAATGAAATTGTTGTGTGAATAAATGCCAGCAGTTTTCAGTTTTTTTAGTTGAAAACAGTGTGTCATGAAACTTCTTTTAAATACTCTTATAAAAAGTAGGTAGCATAATTAAACTTCCTTTTAAATTCTAAGGCAGCAGTGCATGTGTTATTTTTAGACCACATAACTCAAAATTCTGTGTTAGTGTCACAGTGATGGGCTCACAGAAGAGATACAAATGTAAAAAAAAGCATTACAAAGAAGTGTTGCATTTCAAATCCTTATAAAGCCATACAATGTCTTTATGCAAAGATTAGAGTAAAAATACAAGGTTTTAATTGCTGAAAATCCCGCTCCGCTAACATGCTCACTGTTTCATTCAAAAAGACACTTTAGTCCTGTAGAATGGCGTGATCGATCACGAGACATACAAGAGTCAATAGAATTTCACAACAGCATGACGCAATTGGTCACAAGACACACAAGAGCCAATAGAAATTTACAACCAAGGCTGAAGTAAGAATTCTCCTGGTGGCCTTTTTTGAATTTGCGCAAAGCGGCAGCTGCAGCACTGAGAGAAGAGAAGAGTCAGGGCGGACAGAGAGATATTTATGATTACGTTCTCTCACAAATCAATCCTTTTGCCTTAAAAAATTAATCCTTTTTAATAAATAATGTCGGTAGTTGTATCTGTATGTTCTGTTTTATTAACGGATGGTAGGTTTAGGGGCAGTTGCTCATAAATGTATAAATAAAATTATATAATATAAATAAAACTGTTGTGACTGTTTACAGTGAAAAATCAAACCCCAAAACATATGCGATAATGGCAATATCATTACCCAATATTTGAATCAAGTTACCCATGCATGGACCACGGCTGAAGCCTGAGAAATCCGTAAAATTCACGGTAAAAAAATGGCAGCTGTGGTTGCCAGTAGGGATGTCCCGATCCCAATTGGCCACTCAGTTTGTGCGTTTTGTCATTAAACCCGGTCCTGTAATCAGCGGTAAATGCCATCAGGTGTGTGATTTCACATTGAGCCATATATACTACCCACAGCCGTTGTTCACTGACGAGCT
>JAUCMU010000026.1:6525282-6550499 GCA_032275025.1 Enteromius treurensis | reverse complement strand
ACAGGAGCACACGAGGGAGACAGAATGAAAATAAAAACACAGATGACAGACATGGAACGCCTGGAGGGCGTGACACTAAAGCATAAACAAATACTTAAAACTAGATAAAAAATAAAATACTTTTTAATATTAATTTTTATATTAAATAAAAATATTTTTTTTATCTAATTTATCTAATTTTTTCTAATTAATTGAATCTAAAATAACTAAAACAACTGAAATTAAATTTATAAAAACTATATAGATATATTGTTAAAAAAATAATTGTATTAAAAAATTACAAAACACAAAATTACTAAAAAGCATAAATAAAATCTAATTAAAAGTTTTAATAAAAATTATATTATATAATTGATACTTAAACAACATCGAGCTGTATAATAATGAGTTAACAATAAAAAACTGAATGAGGGAACGGAGACGTTACATATGGGATCTCGCATGAGAGACCAGTCGTCTTCGAGTCTTTGAAAAAAGGCCAATGAATATTGGCGTGCAGTAATCACACCCAGGTGCACCTAATCACTGCATGAGTATAAGAGGGCACGGCTGGATTGCACTCACAGGTTTTCGCTGAGGAGCTGACGCCGACTCGGCCCAGGGTCATGGCAGAAAAATGTAACGTCTCCGTTCCCTCCTTCAGAGAACGTGGGTTATGTTCGTAACCTAGACGTTACCCTTTCAGTCGAATCACTTCGACGTTACATATGGGAACGGACCCATGGAAAAGGCCACGACCCTGAGGCCGCGTTACGCAGAGACACCGGTGCCGGCAGGCAGGCAAGCGTGTTGACAGGAGAGTCTGCACGTAACCTTCCCAACGCCCTGGGGGCCAGTTAGGGCCCCGTCGGTATGCCAACTTTTATCTTTTTCTACTTGGTATATATATTTTTTTTAAAGCTGAAGCTCCTCAATGAGCAATGATGAAGCTGAACATATCTAGCCAGTTCCGCATGGCCTGTGCGCGCTCCCCCGCGAGTCCAGCTCCATGCCGAGATAAAAGATCCTCTGCACTGGCCAGAGTTTGCTCTTCTCTTGGTTGACCTGAAGGCCCAGATGGCTGAGGTGCCGTAGCACCAGGTCCCTGTGCTGGCACAACAACTCCCGGGAGTGAGCCATTATCAGCCAGTCGTCGAGTTAGTTGAGGATGCGGAAGGCTATCTGCCATAAGGGAGACAGAGATCCCTCCGCGAGCTTGGTAAAGACCCGGGGAGACAGGGTCAGGCCAAACGGGAGAACCTTGTACTGATAAGCTCGACCCTCGAACGCAAACCGCAGTAGGGGTCTGTGGCGAGGCAGAATCGAGATGTGAAAGTACGCGTCCTTCAGGTCGATGGCTGCGAACCAATCCTGGGGCCGAATGCATGTCAGTATGCACTTCGGTGTGAGAATTCTGAACGTAGCCTGAGAAGGGATCCACCGCTCTTTTTGGGCACGATGAAGTAAGGGCTGTAAAACCCTGACGTCATCTCGGCTGGAGGGACAAGTTTGATTGCATCCTTCGCCAGTAGGACTGCAACCTCCGCACGGAGGACAGCGGCATCCGTGTCTGAACAAACACGAGTGTAAAGAAAGCCACTGTACCTGGGCGGGCGCCTGGGAAACTGAATCGCATTGCCGAGGCGTACCGTCCGTATCAACCACCGCGACGGGATGGACATCTGAGGAGAAAGCAGTGAGGTTAGATGGGGACCTCGGGGCACTGGGCCCAGAGGGGAGGAAAATTGCTCTTTCTGTGAAAATTTGGGTACTGCCGAACCGTGGCACCAGCAACGGGCAGGCTGAGGCGGGGCGCTGGGAAGCTTGGCATACTCCCGGCGCGGTAGCACGTGGCTAATGGCCTCAGCCTGCTGCTGGACTGCCAAGAACTTCTGGAGTCCTCGACAGTGTCGCCGAAGAGGCCAACCTGTGAGATGGGCGCGTCAAGAAAGCAAGCTTTGTCAATGTCGGCCATCTCAGTGAGGTTGAGCCAGAGGTGTCGCTCCTGAGCCACAACTGTGGACATCACCTGACCAATGGCACATGCGGCAACCTTCGTCATCCGTAGAGCGAAGTCGGATGCAGCATGGAGTTCCTGCATAACCCCTTGGTCAGGTCCACCCTCGTGCAGTTGTTTCAGTGCTTTGGCTTGTATTATTTGCAGGGAGGTAGCAGCCTGTCCAGCGGTATAGTAAGCCCGGCCCGCAGGAGAGGACGAGGCCTTACATGCTTTGGATGGGAGCCGTGGCAGCCCACGCTAGGCGGCAGCGCAACGCGGACACACCTGAATGCTCCTCCATCGAGGGTGGAGAGGAGAGAAAAGCTGGTGGCCAGGCGTTACGAGTACGGGGCTCGCCACGACCTGCTCAGCTCCTTATGCACCTCCGGGAAGAAAGGCACTAAGGGGGACTACGGCAGAGCCGCGCCCTGAGAACTCAGGAACCAGTCATCCAGCCGAGATGGATCGGATAAAGGCGCCTGCTGCACCCCCAACTCAATCCCCTTTGCGGCTCGGAGGAGTATAGCCGAGAGCTCGGTGTCCGCCTGGGACGGCGCAGCAACCGCAGACGGCCTCTGCCCCGCACCGGCGAGCGCTTCGCCGCTCGGCTCTTCCTCTGATGCAGCGGCAGACATCTCAACGTCCTCGGGTGCACCAAAGGAGATGCTGGGCCTGGTGGCATTCGGGGGAGCGTCTTCCTCAGGAAACACCACGGCGGGAATACGGATGACGGATTGAAGCCGTCGAGGCATTCTGCACCGTCACCTGGAGATCACCCAGGCGGTTCGCCGTAGTAGCGGTGAAACCTTTACGGCTCACCGGACCACGAGTAGGACGCACCGGGAGCCGTCTCATGAAAGAGAGGCGGGATCTCAGTGTAGCGATGGTCATGTGTCCGCAATGAATGCATGACTCATCCACGAGCATAGCCTCAGCGTGTTACCGGCCCAAACACGATAGACAGCGCTAATGCCTGTCTGAGGATGTGAGGAAACTCCCACACCCAGAAGCGCCCAGCCGCATAGACATTCCGTTGAACGGCTATGAGGAAATGTTTGAAAATCGCTCTTTTGTGCAGCCCGGTTGCCCAAGGAGGACCTCTGCACGGCACTGCGTGCACTCAGTGGAGGTTTCTCACTGGCGCGCAAAAGATTGGCTTTGCTCAAAGCCTTTAAAAAGGCTACCAACCTCGCGGGTCCCGATTCAACAGCCCAGTGAAGAGTCGATCGGCGAGAGAGCGTGAACTCCTTAAATTCTTTAAAGTTTTTCTTTAATCCTCTTCTCAGCAGACTCCAACAGCATTCAAATGCAGCAGACGAGTGCTCCGAAGCGAAAAGCTGAGAGTGCAATCAAGCCGCGCCCTCTTATACTTACGCTGTGATGAGGTGCATCTGGCTGTGATTATTGCACGCCAATATTCATTGGCCTTTTTTCAAAGACTCGAAGGCGATCGGTCTCTCATGTTAGATCCCATATGTAACGTCGAAGTGATTCAACTGAAAGGGTAACAATTACTTTCCAAGTATTGCCTGAAAGCTGCTTTTGTATTTAGCACTATATAAAAAATTATGCATCTAAATTTCTTCTGAAGAGGAAAATTTTCATTAACATCTTCAGTTTAGTTTGGACTACTTTAAAGATGCTCGTAGTCATCTTTAGAGCTCAACAACAATGAACTACTGCATCTTAGAATGATTGTAATGACTGGGGGCAGTCATGGCCTAATGGATAGGGAGTTGGGCTTGTAACCCAAAGGATGCAGGTTCGAGGCCCAGGTCCGGCAGGGATTGTAGGTGGGGTTAGTGAATAACCAGCGCTCTCTCCACCCTCGCTACCACAACTGAGGTGAGACCCTTGAGCAAGGCATCGTTCCCCCAACTGCTCCCCGGGCGCTGCAGCATGTGTGTTCACGGTTCGTGTGTGCGTGGTTGATCACTTCTCACTGCTGTGTGTGTGCACGTTGGATGGGTTAAATGCAGAGCACAAATTCCAAGTATGGGTCACCATACCTGGCCACAAGTCACTTCACTTTTTTTTTCACTTTCACTGTAATTATGAGACAACAACTCGTCCTTCATTTCAGAAATGTTTCATTTCTGTAGCAACACACAAACACACACACACAATGCCAAAATGGATCTATTAAGCATTGTACATTAATTGAACTCATGAAAAACACTAAAGAACAAAGAAAATGCACCTGGTGACACTGCTATAAAAAGACAAAAATGAGTAGAGATCTGCTGTCTATAATAGTTAAAGCTTCTTTGATGTTGTTGTCCTACATGTCACAATAAAAGTAAGAGAAGCTGGACCTTTTAAAGCTGCAATTTCATGAGACATCAAAGATACAGATTATTTAAAAAAAAACATAAAAAAGGGGAATTATAGCAATTCCAGCATAGACTCCATGCATAACACATTCTTATTGCAATTTTTTATGCCATTTTGGCAAATCAACAGATAATTCATGTGCATTTGCACCAATGATGATTAAATTTAAGGGTGGATCTTTTTTTTTTTGGTGGGGGGGTTCTAAAAACCTTATGAAATTACCACATCATAAAATAGTTACGATTCCTTTATGATATACACTGTGAGATCAATCAGAAAAACCTTCAGTGTGGAAACATGTGCACTTTTCCAACTAATGGTCATCACTGGCTCGTTGCACAGACCTTGCACTATATTTATTGAAAGTGTACCACAGATACAGCTCAAGAGGCCTGCTGTCAGTCAAGCTTTGTGTCGAGGTGGTGTGGAAGATCTTCTCTCTCTAATTACACTCCATGAGTGACGGGGAGACGAGAGGAAGGGTTAGAGAGGCAGAAGGGCGACTGCTACAGTGGCACAATTAAAACAAAAAAGGGGGAGAGCACAAGCTCTGCCACACACACCTCGACCACACACACATACACACGCTCAATCCATCACGCACAGAAACACTCACTATTCAGTCCTTTGAGACCTCAGCGCTCAATGGCTGAAGGCTTTCTGTTGCTATGAGCAGGAAGACACCACCTGGTGCCTGATCTGACAACTTCTTCACTCCTGAGAGTCTTCCACTTTTGATTGGATAGAAAGGACAAGGGAGATATCATTTTTTTTTACATGTCACACACACACACACACACTTTCAATATCAGTTCTGTCGTGAAATCCTAAGCAACTAAAGTAAAATATGCAGGTATTTTACTTTTGAATTCCTCCAAAAGATTAGATGTGAAATGGGGCCGAGAGGAGAAACTACCAAAAAACAAAAATTAGCATTTATGAACCAAAAAATTTAGTTTATTAAAAGATGTTGTTAATAATACGATTGTTTTTAGGATAATTAGCAAAGATGGACAAAAATGTCCATGACAAATTAAATAGATAATAAATTAATAATAATAAAAATATATATATTTAAAAGGGAATAGTTGTGTGCATTCATATTTTTTAAAGAGAATAAATAAACTAATAAGCAAGTATTTTTACAAGAATAAATGAACTAATAAATTAATACATTGATTTTAAAGCAAATAAAAAATATGTAGGTTTTTAGTGCATGAAAAATAGAATAAATGTATTTTAAGAGAATAAATTAATCTTTTTAATGAGAATAAAACAATTTTAATATAAATAAATAAATACAATTTAACTGTATTTAATTAAAGATAATAAATGAACAAATAATCTTAAGAATAAAGAAATACTTTGTAATGAGTTTAGATAGATAGATAGATAGATAGATAGATAGATAGATATATAGATAGATAGATAGATAGATAGATAGATAGATAGATAGATAGATAGATAATTTACTATAAACATTTGGACTGCCGTTGCTACTTCTTTATGGGCTATATGAGGACCACTATACAGGCATCTTTTTTTCAACTCTGATGTTTTCATGTAATTGTTGCAGACTATTTTTGAGGGAAGGAAGTGAACCTTAGCACATTGCACAAACAATACAAACACTTTACACATTACATCCAGAAATGTGTTTTATAGCTCTATTATGAACCCAACAGTCGCACTTAAGGTCTTGATGTGCTCACAGCCTAAAACTCTCTTTATTACCAAGTGCAATAACAGGCGGCTAAAAAAAACAAAGCAAAATGAAGCCATGTGACAGAAAAACACATTAACTCCATAAATTAATCTCCTTCCAACCCATTTTAATGATTTAAATAAAAAGAGAGATCAATCTGCTAATGGTGCATAGCCATTTTTATTCATTATTGAGATTCACAGCAACAAAACAACACACAGCAATCTTTCACTCTGACAATTAATCCCAATTTGGGACTCGTAGAAGATTACGGAAGAAAGCTTCCCCGACCAACCCCCACCCCCTCAACCCTATAACAGGGCAAGTAATAGCATTTCATTTGCGGTATAAATTTTATCCTGCGCGACAGCGTCTGCTCTCAGGTCTCTGATTACAGCCTGACCACACTGCTATAAATCTCATTTGTGCGTGCTCCCTATCAGCACTAAAATCTGCGTCCTATGCTAATGTGTGGGTGGGGCTGAGGAGTGAAAGGCGGGGTCAGAGACCTCTGGTCTCTTTCTGATTTCTCAGTGTAATCTTATGCTCTGCACCATGAATGCCAATTAGATTCGGTGTTGAATATACATGCCAGGGACTGCTGTTTACTAGGAGAGCAAGGGGTAGTGTTTTAAATTCTGCTCACAACGGCAGACACAATAACACAAACACACATACACACAGTCTATCTTTCTCTATCATTTTACAGCCAATTTCTATGACTGTATCTCTGATGGAGTCACATAGATGATTGTAGCTCACACTACGATGTGAATGACGAATGCTGGAAGCTCTTATATCACAAAACACACAGTATGTGAGCAGGATTCCAATCATAAAAGATGTCTCTATAAATAACCAATGGGTCTTCGAAGCCATGGTAATGACATTTTGCAAACCTTGTCTCTGACATCTTTCTTCTGAGGGAATATTTCTCATGAAGGCAATTGTATTAGAGGTTCATTATAAAATTATTGTGAAACCTACATTTTTGTTCAAATAGTTTCAAAGCAACGTCTTTGAGCAACACACAGTAGTTTCTAAATGAATCAGTGTTTTTAATGATTCGGTTGGTTCAGTGGTTCAGGCATGCACTTACAAGCAAATAGCAACTGTTTCCATGGGTTGCTATACAGCCATCTAGCCTGACTACATCAGACTTCATACCTCCACTCAATTTCAGTTCACTTCTGTACTCTGATATAGCAGACCATCTCTCAGATTCTCTCCAGCTCCAAAACAGCCGCAGGCTTAGAGACAAGACATACTGTAGACACTAAGCGCCGAGTTTAAGATTGTAGTTTAGGTTAGGGAAATCTAAAACAACAGCAGACATGCTTTTCACTCTGTTGTGGAGAAGATTCCCGACATTTGCCAATTGAAGCCCAAACAAGAAGAGTGTTTGGTTCACATTTTGAATAGAGGTGAAGATGTGGCCCTACTCTCGACAGGTTTTGGGAACTGTTCAACCCGTAATTGGCTTACAGGTGCACACATTTTTTAAACTCCAGACTAGCGCATATTATTTTAAATGATTTGCCCGTTAATCTCTTCATGTGGGTCAGTCTGTCCTTCCCTTTTCACTATTCTTATTTTGTGATAAACATGCAAGTCATTTAGTGAGCGCAGATGCAATAAGAAGACCAAGGGTCCCGTCCAGCAGGGAGTTTGGGGGAAAGGGTGAGTAATATCCTGTCTATCATAATCATATATGGAAACAGCTCTATTGTCCCATAGGAGCCATTTCTATTCCTCTCTCTAAAACACACACAGTTCTTCCACTCTGCCATTGAACAATTAGCAGAGATGGGTCACTAATGAGCCTGAACATTTGATGAATAAGACTTGTTTATGCTAATTAAAAAATGGCTAACGAAGCGACACAGCCAATTATGTAGCGGTTCCCTCCAGTTCCTCCATCACCAGAAAAGAGACACAGGAACATGGCCCATTACCAGAATCACCTAATGAGTATCTTTTCACACAGAGATTTATACTGTTATTTAGTGCAAATAAAAACTCTGCTCATGAACATGCTGCACAAACAACCATGAACAAGTCAAAATAAATCATCATGCATGCAAGTTTATTAAATAAATGCCTTTAGATTTAAATTTAAAAGTTACTCAGATGTACCCATATGGCCAGTGCTAAGTGATCATAGTATTGGTGCAAATGTCTTTTTTTTTTTTTTCCTAGCTCATTGCCAAGACCTTATTAAAGCATTCTTCTTTTAAGATCTCACTGTCTTTACCATGATATAGCCAAACTTTTTAAAAGCGAGTCCCAGAGCCCCCAGGACAGCAGAAGTAACTACTCGAATAATTATCTGTGGCCAAGGGCAAAAACAGGATGAAGGTTGTTCAAATGTATGGAGATCCTCTGGGGAGTGTAGATGATGGTCTCTTGTGAAACTTCCCTTTAGGCTGTGTTGTGCTCTCATTACATAATTTGACTGATTTTGAAATGGCAGGCTAAAGGACGCAGGACTAGAGGTGCAAAAATGTATATATGCAACATGTACAATGCATATGTGTGGGCGCCACATGTTTTTAATTCCGGTAATATAAATCCTTGAAATAATCATAATCATAATCAAATTTCTATTTTTGTTTATACATCTGTTTTTTTGTTGTTGTTTTTTTTTTTTTCAGAATAACTACAGCTGCATGAGCTTTGACTTTTTTAAAATAAGCAAAAAAATAAATAAATAATGGAAATTCTGTGTTTTACGGACAACACTAGAAATCAGTGCAATCTATGTGCTGACTGATAAGTGCCTAATATAACAAAAGCAAATGGTGCCTGGTACCTAGTAGGTAACACACAGGAAATCCCAAAAGAACAGAACATAGATCTATTTCTGTCATAACTCTCAAGAGCTTAGCATGATAGTGCGCAAGGCAAAGTTAAGGCAGGGAAACACCAGGCCGTCACCAACCAACTAGTGGTGTCGAAAGCCGGTGGTGTTGTTGCCCCGCGTTGGACAATAAAGCTGCGCTTAAAAACACCACACAGACTTTGGACTAAACACTTACATTCTGCACCTGCGTAAGATGAGTTGGCTGTCTATATCAACAGTTATATTGATAGTAAATATTCAACATTGAAATGGAGAAACCGTAACAAACATGAAAAGAATCAGATGTGCCATGTGATTATTGAAGTCATTATTTTAAGATTGAGTTAGACATTGACCGAACAGAACATTTAATTGCAGACTATATCCTCCTACAGTTCTTATAAAGGCATGTTGGGAAAATCAGATTTTTCTCTCTTTAATTGTGTCCAACTGTATTAATTGTGTCTAAACTGTTGAATAAAGAATTTTGATGTAAAATACATAATAATTATAGTTCTTGAACTATACTGCTGAAATAGATAGGTGATCTTGTGCTGCAGTGAACACCTTTTTGTTTTTTCTCAGGAAAGTAAAACAGCAACGTCAAAGATTCTCCATTCCCACAGCAGTTTTCCTAAAGAATTCTGAGATTATACAAGCAGAGGAAGAAAAAAAGCAAAGATAGTTTTTGTGTTTTAATAGGCCTGTGCTGATGAGAGTGGTTTCTTTGAGCGAGTTGTAGGATTTTGTTTTTCCAATGAGACAGAGCCTCCAGGGGCATCTCGACTACAGTATGAACACTCCAATCTCAGCCTCAGAGTTTAATAATAAAATACTTCATTTTCTAGAGAAAATACTTGCTTCTTAGCTGTTTTTTTTAGTCCATAAATATTAGATGGGCTGTAAAATGTCACGCTATGCTATTGGAATTTCACTTGTTATGAAACAAAAACCTTGAGTGCATAGGGTTTGTTGAAGGATATAGTTTTTTATTTTATTTTATACACTTGTTGCATTGATGTCTTAAGGTTCTGTACTTAACAAAAGCAAATCGAACTTTGCAAAAAATAAATCCTTCACCATTTTGTCTTGTGGTTTACCACATGCACATGGCGCATTTTCCTTCTGAAAGGACAAAGACAGATATATTTTTTCTTCAAAAAGCTGTGTAAAGAAGCAGAAGTCAGCAGATTAAGCCAGCAGACGCAGCACTGATGTGATACCTGACCCATCTCACAACTAAATGAACAGCAAAATGTGCAGAGAGGGAGTGGGTGATGGTTTGGTGCAGTAATCTTTATGTATCCTCTCCAACCTCTTATGAAGAAAAACACACATCTAAAAGCAATAAAGGGAAGATGTGATGATGGAACTGCAGAATCATGTTTTTTTCCCTGTGGTTTATGGGATAAAACAAAAAAGCACTTCACCACTGCTGCTGAGCATTTAACTAACCAATGCTAACCAGCTAAACCTTGACCAGCCTCAGCTCAAAATCACAGAATTTTCATGTCATTATATCAGTATCAAGATTTAGTAATAACACATTTTTATATTAATGCATGAGGTAGACCGATCATATCATTACATCAAAACGTCACTTAAACACTGCATTTTGTGACATGTTGCTCTGTGAAACTTTTTTCAAGGATGTTTTAAAATAGCTTTGGAGAGTTGTGTGGCTCTGATATGCATTAATATGACATCCAGAGACAGCATAAATTTTTCCTCTTTCTTCAGTTGTCTAAACTCACTGTATTCTCCGCTCCTCTCGTCTCTCCCCCGCAGGCATTTTCCTTTCAGCTGCATGCTGCCACACGGTCTGAGAACAACAGACTGTTTTGTGTAGACTAAATAACAGCAAGCATGAGATGCTCTGCTTTAGAGGTGTGAAGAAAATCCTGCCTGTCAAAACACAGGTTATTCTGCATGAAGGAAGCATGCTTTTGTATGGCCTGAGGAGATGAAAGGAGCGTGTGCTTAGGTGCTTAGATGATTTTCTGAAGAAAGTGAGAGATGTTGCCCTGAAAACTTTCATGGAGCTGAAAGGTTGTGTGCGGTTGCCAAGGAGTTAGTTTCAACTTTAAATTCTGAGATTAAACAATAGTAACAACGTTTGTCAACATAGCGAAAAGTACTACAAACAATAAACATCCTATGAAAGAAAACATATTTTCATGTAGTATATATTAATATTTTTTTCATCAGAATCACAGAACGAATAATGACTTCTGGTCAGTGTGTTTGATCTACTGACATTCTTGTTCACTCCTGTTTTAATATTTCTTTATAGACTGAAATATGAAATATTTGAGAATGCTTAATAACCAATGCATTGTCAACAATTAATGAATTAGTGCTTAGTTTTTACGAAAATGTTTTGTAGAAAGAAAAGAGTATTTTAAGACAATTTACATTTTGAATAAATGAATGAATGCAATTATTAAATAAAATAAATAAAATAATTTATTGAATATATAAACTAAATACAACCTGAAAGATGGGATAAGTCCACATCTTGGCCTAGTTTTGAATGCTTATTCAAATACTGGTTTCATCAAAATTAAAATGGTAGTTAAGGTCAAGAGATCTTAACATTTGACAGAGTGAAACAAATATAAATACTAAAAGCAAAGGACCAAGCACTGAGCCCTGGGGGACACCAGTAACCGGACCAACCTCTGATCTGTGGCAATAAATAAAAACAAACAATTGTGATTAGAAATGTACTGTAATTTCTGAGCCAATCTAATGCGGTTTCCAATTATACCAAAACAGATTCAAGTCAACTAAGTAGTGTTGCGGGAGGGATCGTATCAAAAACTGCACTTAGGATAAAGAAATTATGTATTTATTATATTATATATATATAAGAAATATATAAATTAGTTCTACATTAGTTTATCAAAAATTATGTAATTTGCTATATTAAAGGAAAGAAAGAAAGAAAAAAGAAAGAAAGAAAGAAAGAAATATTCACACATATAGGCAATACTGGGTGTGTTTCAACTGGTATGCAAATGTCATAAATGTAATATTGTGTAATACTCATCATTTTTTGCAACCTTTGAATTTTCTTTCCTTCTTCCTTATTTGGCTTTTTTCTAAGGGAACTAAAACTATGTTTTATGTTTATTATGTTTTTGAGGTACACACATATACATACACTTAAGCGTGTTTCTGTTTGACACAGCGTCATTGTACAGAGATGGAGCTGCAATCAGAGTCGTGTGTTATCAGGAGATGTCTAAACCATGTGCTGTATTTCTCATTGTCTCCGGGCGGGAGGTTAACCCCAGTTATTAATTCATCACTCTGGAGGGGATGTTTGTGCCTCTGCCCTTCGCCTGTTGCTCTTAAAGGATAAAGTGGCATTAGTGAGGGCAGAGATGGCTATCAGGATTCTGTGTGTGTGTGTGTGTGAGAGAGAGAGAGAGAGAGAGAGAGAAAGTAAAGAGAATACAGAATCTTTGAAGAGAGTAATCAATATGGGAGAGTTCACACTTTCTGGATTCAAATTAGGTTTTTTTCTAGTTAAACAACGCATGCAAACAAGACCTTGATATAGATTCTGAAAGGAGTGACATTTTAAAGTAATGAAAACCATTTCCATTCTTGATGGCAGCACTGAAATGTCTCCTAAAATGTAAGAATCAGCCTGTAAAATAGTCTCTCAAGTGACTTTTGAGAAAAAGACGGGGGCATTTGAGGTCACAGACAGATTTAGTTTTATATCAGGCAGGGTGCGAGTCTGCTGACCATCTCAGTCATGGCAACTCTGTGGGGAAATAACCCACTGCCTGTATAACCTTTCCTGTGACAGACCAGAACTCAGGAATTCTGCTCTTCTCTTCCCATCACACACACCATCTGTCTTTCTCTCATTCATTAGCATTTAGGGGTTGGTTTCACAAACAAAGTGTATTTTTGTAATGCATAAATGATAGTTATATTGATGCACGTGTGAACACATGGGTGATTCTCAAAAAAAGTTATATAAAAACTGTTGCATTCAGTTTTGTTTTCTCTCAAAGTATTTTGAACATCTTGACATTGTTATGATTAATAAAATGACCATTTGTATACTTTAAATAAACCTAAACTTTTATAAACCTAAACCATACATAAGAATACTAGATGACTTTTTCAAATTAAAAAAAGGGGGGGGCGGGTAAATAATGTTATGAAATGTATCAATTATAAAAAAGACTCATTTCTGCTGTAAAAGACAATGTCACTATTAAAGTGTTAGATCTCCCCATGTTAGAATTATGTCATTAATAACTCGCCCTGATGTCATTCCAAACCCATAAGACACATTAAGATATTTTTATGAAATAACATAATTCACTCAACCATTCATCTTCCTTGACGTACGTCTTCCGCCATTTTAGATAGTAGCACAAAGCATACACATAGGCCTATCTGACACAATCAGCCCTATTTACTTTATGCCTAGAGGAACGCTTATGCGTGCATTGTGATACTTTTCTAAAATGGTGGAAGTCAAAGAATGGTTCAGTAAATTACAGTATGTTGTTTTTTTGTTTGTTTTTTTGCGCAAAGAAAGTATTCTCTTAGCGTAGCAAAACTAAATTTGAGCCACTGATGTCACATGGACCATTTTACCAATGTCTTTACTACATTTCTGAATTTGGGGTCAGTGTGTTCATCTGGAACGACATGAGGGTGAGTAATTAATAACATTTAAGCTTAACTGAGTTCAGGTTTTCTGTATTTTAAACATCTTAACATTTTTCTGGACAGTAATATTATATAATTATTATAGCAAAAGCATAAATAGTTTATACTGTAAATATTTCATATTTAAAGAAATATTAAAGGGGTTATCCGGTGCCACATGCTCTTTTATACGCTGTTTGGACTGAAATGTGTGTTGGGAGTGTGAGAACACAACCACCCTACAATGATAAATCTACAGAAGCAGTAAGTATAATGTCTTTTAATGAATCTTTGCAAATCGCCTCGAAAAAAAGAAGGGCGGGGTCAGCGGAGCTCATGGAGATTTAAAGGGGAAGTATACAGAACAGAGTGATTTCTAAAGAGCTGTTTCTCACAGGGTAAAACTAGCCTTTTTTACACTATCTTTGAGAAATTTTGAAACAAACTATATCACAAACCTTCCATTAATACCCTAAAGAATCATATTAGCTTGTGAAAATTTGGCTTTGTATGACTCCTTTAATTAACAGAGTGGCACCTTTAAAAGAAATGTTGTTCAAGAAATGAAACTAAAACTTTTTTCTGAATGTTTTTTGTTTGTTTATTTTATGACTGAATCATCATTGGATACAGTGTACAGTAATATGTTTGTGTGCATGTTATAGGTAAAAGTTTCTTATACTATACAATATCTGTTCAGAATGCCTGCATGTGTCAACTTCAAACTGATACAAAGCACAGAAAGAGCTCTATAAGAGCTCCTCTGACTTGAACACTCAAGTTTTAGTCATAAATTAAGAGGTCCATTGTCACGTCAAAAGAAAATCCATTCTTTAATAAAACTGTGTCTCCATCCATAGCTCCCAGAGACAGGAGGAAGGTTAAAGAGGCACAATTGACTCTTTTGACAAAAGGATGTGGCTTCATTTTTAATCCATTTGTTTAGTGTTTTGTTGAGGCAATAGGGATTATTCCTGTTTAATATTCCAGACATTTGACCATATAGATCCAACAGTTCCATTGAACGTGCACAAAATGACAAGTCTACCATTAGCTTTATGATAAATTGTCAATTAGCAAACAATTATGAATAACAAAATCTTTACCATTCTTTTGATTATCTGTAAAGAGAGAACTTAATTACAATAAACGTGTGTGTTTTTAATGGGTTCTTAGTTAAATACTTAATATAAGGTCCGTAGTGAACACAAGCTCAAGATATTTTCCAACACAGTTTCATGACCAATTTGTGCTAAAATTTGTGCTACTGTGCACAAATTTGTAAGACCTCACTCGTACGATTCATTACAATTTGTCTAAAGTATTTTACTTGTCTTGAAAGACAACTGCATTATACCATACCATACTATACTACAACTATACTAAAAATGACTCAACTTTCACAGCCTCATTCTGATTATAATCAAGCTCTTGCAAACTATTTTAATCAAACTTTCATTGATTTTCCTTTTTTAGGATTAAATGTTGAAGAAGTCACGTGACCATCCAAAAAAACATAAACTTCATTAATCAAACAGATTATTTTCTGCAATATTTTCAAAGCCATTGGGAATTTTATTTCCATCTTTGCATTTCCAGCACGTTTATATGTAACATCCCAAACTTCCATCATGCATCAAAATTATTCTTGTGGATTTCCACAAGTGTTTCCAGTTGGACATCTTACTTTTTACAAGTGCCGATATATTGCGCTTCTCGAAGTAATGAACAATGTTGATTTTACTGATAGCACGAACCATTTTTCTAAATTACCCTCTTTTTTTCTCTCGGTACAGTCTTCCATATCTTTTATCTGTATTGTTGTGCTTGTGTCTCATGTTGCATTATTTCATTCGTCCTGTTTTCTCTGTTCCCGGTCCCTCTGTCCATGCTGTATTCTTTATCTCTTTGCAGTGAAATAAAGGCAAGCCAAATGGCTGCATGAAATATAAGACTGTAAACATCTGATGCTCTGATAAGGAGCTGAATAGTGCAGGAGACTCTCCTGAGAGACGCCGTAAGAAGATCCTGCCGCTGTGGGCCTGTGCGTCCGACCACCCAGAACCAAACACATTCACTCATCCCTTCATTATGTAATGCTGGTCGCTTTGTTGTCGATTCTATTCTTAGCAGGTTGTTTCTCTGCAGCACTTGTGCAACTGAACATTGTTATTTTACAGTATAAACACTAAGCGAATCGCAGTGTTTTGATTGCTACAGGAGAGCCGCGGTCCGTGTGTTTTATAGGCAATAGCTCGGTGCGCATCAGCTTAAATGAATCCTGATGGAAATATCTCGACTGTTCCTAAACAAGACTGAGCTGAAAAAGTGATCACACGGCCCAGCTGTTAAATGAGTTGGTTATAAAAAAGTGAATAAAGCTGGCACTGCAGCGCCTCCAGATGATGAGGGTTGGTACAGCACTAATGTTTTTTTGTATTTTTATTTATTTTTTGTAGCTCAGGAAATCAGTGAACATTAAAAGTGAACATTTTCAGCTCATTTTAACTGTTCACAGCTTTTAAATATATATTATATTATCATTGACATCAATGCCATCAAACAAACAAACAAACAATTCATATTTCAGAATAATTTGTCATTTTTATTGATGAATGAAAAAATAAATGAATGAGCATCTTAATTTTTTTCTTTTTTATTAAAAAGCCTATATCCCATATATAATCTATCAATTTTTTTCCTAAGATTTTTAGTTTAAATACCCTGATTTTAATATAAATATTTAAATAATTGTTTTTCTTTTACATTAGCTTTTAAAAATTGCTTTAAAAAGTCAGCATTAAATGACAGGTGCACTGTATCTGCTTTTAAAAGAGAGAAAAAAACTTTTTCATCACAGATGTCGGAGGTTAATACATGAAGTCAAAATTCTGGCTTTTGCAACAAATTTTAATCATGCATAGCTAGAACAGGAAAATAAACAGGCTTATCAGCTTTTTAAAGGGATGGGAAAAAATGATTTTGACAAAAAACACAACAAAATAGAACATGATCATCAACCATCAACTCAAAACGTTCTGTGTAGGAGCCACTTTAAAATGTTAGCATTACTAAACTCTACCTAGAAGCCATGCGTTTCTCCTTTAATCTTGGTTTCAGAGTATTTTTCCTCTTCTCCATCGGTCAGCGATGAATAGATTACATCTCATTTTCAGCTGGGTGGGCATGATCGAGTCCATCTTCACTGCAAATGTGTGTGATTTCTTTTCCTGTATAGACCATCTCAGAGATATGAGTGACAAGAGCGAGAGCAGATCTATCAGAACAACATAATTTTGTCGAACACTGAAGCAGCTGTCATATGACGTCTTACTGTGTCTTCATGTCTGTTCAATACAATGAAATCAAATCCATTTTATGAGTTTCCTGCCTCACAAATCCCTATTTTGTTTATTTCAATGGCACTTTTGAAGTACCCAAGGATACTTCATAATGCATGTTAGACAACAACTGGAAGTGAAAGAATGAAGGCATAACAAAGAAACGAACTACATGAATAAAAACTTTGCCTGGTAAGTATAAAAATCACATTTTTTGAAAAACATGATTAAAACAAACCATAAACCTTTTAGTAAAATGATTGGCTAAAGGCTTTCTAGTAAACAAACATTGTACATTTTGGTGCAAAGACGAGCATGATAAATCTCAAATGTGATTAGAACGGTCAGTTGTATCCATTTCTGGATGCATCCATTCTCCCTTATTGAAAAATGAATGGGAAATGATTTATTGCAGTAGAGTTAATATGCACTTTCCACGGTTTTTCTAACAAATGCGGCATGAACTGATGGTAATCTAAACAAAGAATCAGATTGCATAAATATTTGAATAAAAGAGTAAACAATATCGGTTTTCAATTGAGTTTTGAAGAAGGCACGAGAGGAAATTTCTTTGTAGAGAAAAACCAAGAAAGGATGATCAGAGCTCAAGAACCATTAATTAATTGGCTCTTCAAGGAGAAAAGTATGTTGAATATCACATTGAATGAACAAAATACTTTTTGGTTGAAACTTCTTACAGTTTTTACAGTGCAGGGAGGAAAAATCGAGAAAAGAGACTGAATTTCATCGGTTTTCTAAACACTGAATTAAAACCAGCAGCTTCTCTATCAGCAACATTGATCAATAAGTGCTATGATTGGTGGAAACTAGAACAACCAAGCAAATATAAAACCTAGATAATACCTAGACTGTGATTTTGAAATCCCTTAAGTGCTGTAGAATGATACTCTAACCTGCTGATGGCATTTGCCTTGAACTTCATAAATATAAATACTTGTTAATGCGCATGGTGACTGTATACCTCAGGATGAATGTTCCTCTTGTTTTCTCACCTTTAGACCCTGACAGAGAGAGCTGTCTGTCTTCGCTTCTCTGTCTCTTTGGGAGGAAAGATAAGGCTCTTGACTTCAGCAGTCTGTTCTATATTTAGCGTCCATGTCATGGCCCTCATCTTTGAACTCTATTGAATAATGCCATGCACTCAGCACACACTCCCAGTGCCGTTCCTACTGAATCTGATCTCTTAGTCAAAGCCAAACCAGTGCAGGTGGCTGGCATGTGGTAAAGCAATTAGATGCATTCAGTGCATAAATGCCAATATTAAAGGACACTTAGATTATTTTTATCTTTTTCTCAGACAGGTGTTCACTAGTGCTTAAAAACAGAAGCATCTTTAAATCTAACATACTGTTTAAAATACAGTGCATATAAAATCAAATGTTTATCTCTTTTTGTAAGTAAATAGAAAACAATATATATATATATATATATATATTTTTTTTTTTTTTTGCACATTCAATCATGTAAAGGCAGGGTAAGCGATTTCTGGAAGCCAATGTTAATATTTGAAATCACCAAACCAAACACATCCCAAACCCAAAAAGGATCTCCCCCCTATTTTGATAGCTCCGCCCCCACACATACATAGCAACCCAGGCAACGATTAGTTCTGTGTAACAAAGCAGAACCAATGTCATATCGTGTCTACAAGGTAAGCGAGTGTTGCGGCAAAATACTATGGAAGTCATTATAATCAGTGATGCTGTCTACACCGGGCGCGAGCAGCGCGACAAATCTCACACAGAAAACTGCTGCCGCGCTCTATTTATGACTTACTGACACAAATTTCAAATGATTTTCAACGGTCGCTTTGTCCAGTGTAGGCAGACTTTAGCTGTCTGGTGTAGACACAGTGTTACTCACCTCTCGAGAAGAACCAAAGCAACTTCGGCGTCCGGTCGCAGGCCTTCCGCTCCTTGAGTTCTCTCCAGCGCTGAAAAGCTGATACGATATTTACACGGGGCCTGCTTGCCTTATCGTTTCCTCTTTTGTTTTTATCTTTGTGTCGTTCGGCTCGGCTGTTTACTGAGCGCACTCTGCTCTTCTTCTGGTGTTTAAATGGTGGTTGGAAATCCAACTATGGTCCTTTTTATAGTATTTGTCTCCGTGTAAGTTTTAAATAGTTGTGTAAAATAACTTCCGCTGTAGCCTGTATGAATGGCAATACCCATAGCATGGGTTTATTTGTTGTGATTAATTAACAATTCATCACAGATGTTCCATCAAAACACGTTAACCACAGTTTTCCATTATTAATCGGGTACGATGAAATGAGGAAACATGTCATGATATTCTGACGCATATTTCATGAACGCACAAGGCATGCTGCGTTTATACGCTATCCACATTCAGAGACAGATGAGTTTTTTACATAGAAAATGCAAGAATGACTTACAAGCAACATCACATTAAAGAGCAATAAAATCTGTGTTTAAAAAGTATTTATGATAACAGTACATTTGGCAATAGTTATAACAATAGAAATGGCACTATGAAAAATAACATTAAAACACTGTATTCTGAGTATTTCTCCAGCAGTAACATAAGCAGCCTTGAGCAGATCCTAGTTTGAGGATGTTTGTACCTTGACATCGTTTGGCAGTCAATGGGACAGTCACAAGTGTCCAAAAGATCTTAAATTGTGTACTGAGCGACAAACACGATACCGTAAGTGAATAATGACACAGTTTTCCTTATGGGGTGGGGCAACCCTTTAAATCACATACAGAGAAGGCCTACTTAGCACAATTGCAGCTAAAACACTCCCTGAACGCATCAAATGCACGTTCATCAATATGAACTGGAACCAGCCCAATGTCGCTGTGAGCAGGATTCGAACCTGCGCAGGGAAACCCCATTGGATTTCGAGTCCAACGCCTTAACCTCTCGGCCATCACAGCTGCTCTGCTGCTTCCTCATCCACATTCTTGGATTTTCAGAGGCCATCAATATTTAATCGAATATAATAGAGTGAAACTGAGTGAAGGAGAATAAAGCTGATAACCTCTGACTGCTGACTATATATATATATATATATATATATATACACACACACACACACACACACACATAATATTTATTACAAGCTCACAGACATCATCAAAACCCAAATGCCTACACAACTCTCCTTTACTTTAGCATTACTTACCATTTTACCTTCAGCAGCACATTTTCAGAGGAGGAACATAAATTCCTTATCACTAGTGATTAATCTTTAAAAAAGAGCTGAAGCAAGAATGCAGCACCTGAATCCTACGAGACCCATTCAATGGGTAGTTCCCCCCAAATGAAAATTATGTCATTAATTACCTTCATGTCGTTCCAAACCCATAAGACCACATTTCATAAAACACTTAAAACAGTTACTTAAAAAAATGTCAATTATTCCACAATTGTTCTCCCCGTTTTGGAGAGTACCACTGCATATGCTCATGCTTTATCCAGAACATAATAAACATAATCAGCATTGTATTCATCTTTTAAATGTAGGGCTACCTTTCTAAAATATCCTATATTCAAAAAGTCTTCCAGTTTAGTGGAAATTCACACAGAAAATGCACCATTTTAGAATAGGTTATACACAAATTCACGCAATTTTTAATTTACATGTAGGCTAATGCAGGCATTTCCAAACTTTTTTGGCATATGAACATCTCTCACTTAATATAGTTACCTTAAGTACTGAGATTTTTAAACAAATATTTTAAGAATTGATATCACATTTACGTGCTGGTAAAGGTCACATGAGATGTTGGTTTTTTTTCTAAAATTGTTTTCTAAAATTATTTATTTTAATTTTCCAATTTTTATGATTTAATTAAATATTAGCTTTTCAATGAAACTCATGATGCCCCCACAGTTTATTTACAAACCCCAGTTTGTGACACCTTGTGAACGTTATGAAACCTACTGAAAGTGATGTAATGTTTAATGCAATCATTGTATTAATTACAACAAATGTAATATTTCTTACTCTTTGTATTGTTATATCAGTATGGTATGATATTGTCCTATTTAAATCAATATGATAAGAAAAGTAGTCTTGGAATAGGTACAGGACTACAATTTCTAAGTACTCAGCTCTGAGTCATCAGTCATTGGGCAAAGGAGAGAAAAACACACAATCCAAAAGAAATATAATATCTATTTATTATCTTTGGACTAAATCTCATGTGTGTCCCAAAGCTATCTATTAAACAGATAGGATCTTAATCTTAAAATCCATAACTGCTGTTCTTAGCTGGCTGATAATGCTATAAGCCAGAGCACTTTTCCGCTAGCTTATATATTGCATTGTAAATCGGCCTAGACAGTAAGAAAAGGCTGTTGTACACCAAACACCAAAACTTTCTTTAGTAGTTAAAAGCTAAACTGAATCCTGTTGGCTATTAAACATCCGCATCGGCATCACACATTGTATGCTTTATAGCGACCTGTTAAGATCTCTCATGGACCCCTTTCATGCCACACCAAGCAGATCAGCTTCATATAAACCCATCAAAACATCTTTATTGATTTCTTTGTCTCCAAAGTGTGCTTTGGTATTCCAGCCAGCTTCTTTCAGCAAGAGGTCAGTCAGCGCTTGTTATTTTTCCCCTCCTTATAATTGACTAAATATCTCAGAGGAGGATCAAGAAAGGGGAATGTTTCTTTTCAATTTGTGTCTTATTTCAGGAATTATAACACAAAATAATTCAAATGAAGAAGAGAAAGAGAAGTCAAGACATCAGGACAAACGTGTTCTGCTGGTAAGTACAATTTTTGATTGTTGTTTGTTGAAAATAATTGTCAAACCAGATGTCAAACCTGCCACTTCATTGAAGTTCCTTCGTTTTTTCACATCACTGTTAAATTATTATTCATATTCAACAGCAGGAAATTAGTAAAGCGTAACACATTTTTATCTCTAACGGTACGTTTCCCTTCCTCAAGCAGTGATCTGAGGCTGTACGCTTTCATTTCGAGGAAATAAATAACCATCATAAAATATATGTTACTAAAACTGACGTTGGTTTCACTTCACTAGACCACAATGCCCCTATTGATCAAATAAGAGCATTAATGGCAATTTCTTTCTCTCTCTCTTTCCCTCTTTCTCTGTGTGTGTCGTATATCTTCATTTTGGTTTCCCTTCTGAGCATATGTTGTTGGAGCTGCAGACAGGACAGAAAAAAGAGCAATTTATTCTTACCTCAAGGCTCTTTCCCCAGGGCTAATGCTTTCGTCTTGTGAAAGAGACAAAAATCTCTGTATCACTGCACTTTATGTCAACTCTATGACCTCCAACCGAGAACCCTCAATACCCTGCAGAAAAACTGCCTGTAATTCATTTACACCGAGTTAGGTCCTATAACTGAGGTATTGCACATCTGAACGAAATGCAGAACAAAGTATTGATTTATCATGGTTAACTGAACTACATTGTTCATGTATTTGATTATTTATAAGTATTTTGATTAGTATTTATAGCATAGCTGCTCTAGGAATGTCCAGAGCTCTTGACATCCTGCAGTGTTCGATGTATTGATTTGTGGAAGTACACCGCCACCTGCAGGTTAGTTTGTGCCATTACACGTATAGTGGAGCTCCTTCACTGGAGAAATGTTCCAGATCACTTGTTTTCACCGAATATGAAATGTACTATTTGTCATATTATGATAGAAATCCATCAAAGGTCAAAATATTACTGGCAGATCGCAATTATGGCAAAAAAAAAAAAAACGGTTTGAAATAACTCTTTTATTTTGGTAATTAAGAGTCTTTAAGATAATTTTCCATTAAAATACTACTTATTTTATTTATTTTCGTAAATGTTATTATAAAGCAGAGTACTAATAATGGTACTTTTTTATGGGCAAATATCACAACAATAGGATATGCAGAAAAACTCTAAAAATAACTGAAAGAAACTAAAGGTGTTTGTCAAAGGTGTTATGTCAACACACCCACTAGAGGCTGAAATGAAGCCTAAACTAATAAAGAAAGACAAATATAACCCCCGTGAATATAACAACTGAAAAGGGAAGCGATTAAAAGGAAATTGCATTACCGTTTTTAAACAGAGAAAAAAAAGAAAACTGAGAGGGAAAAATAATATATACTTTCTGTCAGCAGCATAATACAGCAAATTCATTTTCCCTCATAAAGAAAAACAGACGCGATGTAATAACGTTTTTTGTTTATTGGTAGTCAGATCTAACCCAAGATCTTATGGAATGGATTAGAACCATGAAAATTGTTACATTCAGTTTATCTGAAATATGACATTCTTCACAAACACAAAAACCGTTTCAAGCAGCTCTGTTGAAGAGTTGGGAAGCGCTTTGGAACATTTCCAGGCCCTTTCTTGGAATGTTCAGCATTTTCCTTTTAATTTTCCTTAAATTGAGAACATCCATTACTATTTCATTCACACATCATACACACTTGCTCTAATATAAAACAAATGCCAGTTAAAGTATCAATAGTCCAAAATTGTAACTTGAGAATCTGTTAAAGCGGCTAACCCTGCAGTAATTTAGACACACCGACAAAAACAAACATCATCATAGCACACTATAGTATGTAATAGCTATAAATGATATTTACTATACCATGGGCCTGTTCAGCTCTGATAAGAGGACAAACATTCTTTGCATATGTGCTCCCATCTCTTCAAACAGGATGACAGAAAACAACAGGAAAAATCTAATCAAATCAAACGCGGATCACACATATTGTACATTCGGATGACATGAATACATCTCATTTGAGGTGCGCTGGTAGAATAAGAAAAGAATGTGACGTTATTGTGCTGTACAGACGCTCTTGTTGTCCTAGACAACACTACTAGATTACAAACTTTGACCTCATCACACTCCCGATATCAGCAGTCGTTTAAAAACATTAGGTCAAATTCAGACTCCAATCTGAGGGAAATATGGGGGTCAATGGAAGAGGTTGTTCATTATGGCAGACAGGAGGAACAAAAAGCAGACAAGTCAATTTTACGAGCATTTAGAGACTGAATTAAAGCTATTGAATTATGAATCATTCTATCGTTCTAACAAAATTAATTTAAATGAGCTAAACCCATTAAAAATTAAGCTTGTTGGGTGAACATCAGAAAATTGTCCAGGTCATATTTAACCCAATAATCAAATGGAAAAATGATTATTTTAATTTAAAAATAAAATATGATACTTCACCTCAACAATAAATGAAATAATAAGGGTATTTTTATTAGATCTTCTGTGATTATTTTTGTAAGTGACATTTTTTCTCCACATTACAAGACAGCTTGTTTTGGAAATACAGTAGTAAGACCTGGTAATTAAAATGTGCTTAATTTTCATAAAAATAATGTCAATCAGTGAGAAACAAATATGCATCATTTGCTTTATGAAAACATAATCTTTGAAATACGACCTGGACATGTTCCTGAAAGATTAGGAGGATATGCAAGTCAAATCACTGATCATTTCTAGGCATGAACTCATTCAATAACATCCGGATTATTAAAACCAGAGGTAGCATATGAAGATTTATGTTTCACCACAAAGTAATTTCCCTCTGCAAGACCCATTTTGTCCAAAAATCCCTTTAACCCACAGACTCACACAGGCAGACAAACAGTGACCGTATTAAAAGCACTTATGGAACTTAAATGTGTTCCAATGCATTTTATCCTTGAGGCAATACATTTTTCAAGAAAGGATCTTTCCCTTAAAACGGCCAAGGGTCTCATTCCTTGACAATCACGAGTTAAAAGAGATATAGTCCGTCTGATATGACTTAACACAATAACCATACACATAAAAACGCATGATGGCTCTAGAAAACATCTGTGGCTTTTAAGAAACTTCCCTCATCTTCTAAAAAATTGCACTTGATTCAGTTCTCTAAAGAAAACTTCTGAAATAAGGCTAAACTAAAACTTTTTTTCTTCTTCACATGAAGTATTAATCCAAGACATACCCAGAGTTCATTTAAAACCTCAACCCATTTACCAAAAGGAAATTGATATAAATAAATTACAGACACATCTAACAACTCAAAACAGGAGCAAATTAACCCGTGGAAAGCAAATCCTAATGAATCTGTGACCTAATGGAGTGAATCTCATGAAATCTGTCAAGAACATGGCCAGGTCATATTTCATCCAAAAAGAAATTAGATATTGCATAAAGAAAATGAAGCCTTTTGTTAGGGCCATTAGGATTTTAATGTGCCATGTTTTGAGGCAAAAAAAAGTTAACCCAAAAATGAAAGTTATGTCATTATTTACGCACCTCATTTCGTGCCAAACCTGGAACGGGGGGGGGGGGGGGGGCA
>JAUCMU010000026.1:6507405-6525272 GCA_032275025.1 Enteromius treurensis | reverse complement strand
CCCCCCCCCCCCCCCCCCCCCCCCCCCCCCCCCCCCCCCCCCCCCCCCCCCCACAGATGACCAGATTTTCATGACATTCAAACCAAAGAATGGCAAAGTAGAAATCGTATGAAGCATTTCTGTTCCTCGTTATGAATTACAAATTTAGTTTACTAAACTGTAGTCACATCCCACTGAATAAGAATGAGGCTTTTAAAAGTTGCTGTGGTCTCTTGCTGTAGACTATCTCTCCTGTTGGTCAGAGCTGTCCTTATGCCCCACCTCCTCAGTGGGCGTGTCCAGTACTGGATTAACAAATCCCTCAAATTCTTCGTCGCCATGGTCACCGCTGTCTTCTGGATGTGCGCTTACAAAGTCATTCTCCCACTCCAGAGCGTTGGAGTCCTCCGAGGTGGAGGTAGGGCCGCTATCCAGCTGTTTCCCACCGGGACGAAGGGCCGCACGCAAAATGTCCTCTTCCGTTTTTGAACGCTCCCATGCAGGACCCATCCGATTCATTCCTGTGTAATGTGTAATATTAATTTAATTAAAAATTAGGTTAACCTCATAGGCTCTGTAAAAGTTTTCAATTATTAAAAAAAATTCTAAAGAGTCAGGCGACACTGGAGTAACGATGCTGAAGTTCCGGTATTGCACTTTAAATATAGTACAATAGAAAATAGTTTTTTTAATCTTAATACTTCAGAATATTACCATTTTATATTACAAAACAACTTTACAAAAACTGTACAAAAGACTCCTTTAAAATGCTTACAATGTCTCATGTAATATTTGATACAGTAGAGAATGAACAAACAATATTTATTTTACTATTTACTTTCCAACTTTTTTACAAATTATATAGTTATACAAAATCTTGTTTCATCATATTGCATTGATGTTAAGACAAATGCTGACTTTATCAAGATTAAAATTTGCATAAACTTGATTTCTCAAGGGTCGCTGATATACTATTATACACATAATTATACACATGTTTGTATTAACTGTTATCTATTTGTTTGAGTTTATTTACTTAATACTTAATATAATAGTGTGAAATGTTGTCTTCGCAAATATTTTTATTATTTTTTTTAATTCCAGGCAATAGTTTTACTTTTACCTTTACTTAACTATAATAACCCTGAGATGAACCAAGATTAATGCTGGATAAGTGCTGTTCATTTATAGATCATGTCAACTTACGTAGTTAACTAACTCAAACTGGCATGCTGTGACTTGACTCTTGCATAGTGGCCAGGTTTCACAAACGGGGCTTAGCTTAAGCCAGGACTAGGCATTAGTTAAATGAAGATATTTAAGCAACTTTTACAAAAATTCCTTATAAGAAAATATTACAGGTGTGCATCTCAACACAGAAAAATGACACTGACATGATTTAAGATGTGTCAGAGCAAGATATTTTCATCTGCAAACATGCAATTTAGTCTGGGACTAGCTTAAGCCTCGTCTATGAAACTGGGGGAGTATGTATAATAAATGATTACTGAATGCAAGAGGCTTTAGTGAAGTGACTCACCCTCCTCATCCTCCCACTCCAGGTCCAGTGAGGTGGCATCAGTCTTACTGGTGAAGTCCCAGCTGCTCTCGGTGTTCGGGGTCACCACATTAGTCTCAGAGCCAAGTCCTAAACAAAAACAGAAAAAAAAATGTGTTTTAGCAAAACAAAGTTGAGATTTACTATTTTTGAATCAATTCAGCCTTTCTACGGGTCTGGTAGAGCACTTTTAGCTGCGTAACATCATTGATCCTGCTGCAGCCATGGTAGGGCAGCACGGTTTCTTGATTATTACGCAGGAATGAGAGTATAGTAGTTCCTAGCCACATTGGCTTAGAAAATCCTAACTTTTCATTTTCTGTTGGCCTTACTACATAATGTAACTACAGAAGAGTCCGGTTTTAAATAGGAAAAATATTGAAACTCTTTGGTCATTTTTGAGATGCTACTGATCTCAGATTCAATGATCTATGCAAAGCTGAAGCTAAAAGTGCTCCGCCAGACCCGTCTGAACGCATTTCCAAAAACTGTAAAACTCAACTGTTTAACTCTAGGTGATTTGGAAAGTGAGCCTATTTTCAAAAAAGTGGCGTGTTTTTCTAACATGTCTTCTAATAGTGTTCTGTAATGTAGTGATTGAAACGTGTTAATGGGAACTCACTGTTACTGCGAAACGCTTCAGACTGAGCCTTCACACTCTGCAGGTACACCTCGAACTCTGCATCCGACGCTTTGCTGCAGAAACACACGCACACTGTTACATCAGCCATCTGCAAAACACTGCTGTTATCACCATAGCTGTATGTAGTCAGACTGTGGACAGCATGACAGTCTTATGAACACCTTATTACTGCAGACGCTGCTGATCATTCTGGTGCAACATCACAGTGATTTTATCAGTTCCTGACAATTAAAAAAAAAAAAAAAAAAAAGAAAACACTACGAGAAAGAACCACTAGCACATATTACTGTTTTGTCATGAGCTGAACCTTTTCACTCGAAAGAGTAACTTAACAACATATTCATGGTTCTCAGAACATAATATTTCATGTTTTTTGAGTAAAGAATTTGATTTGAGTCCAGAATAGCTTTTCGTAAACTTACAACCCCCCTGCAGATCCCTTATGACCCCCAGCTTGTGAAACCCCGCTTTAATAAACCTAGTAAAAATAAGTTTGAAAATAACACATACAATAATATATACAGTATACCAAAGCTGAATGATGAATTAAAAAAAAAACTAAGGTTGTAATATGGCTTAGTACGATTATTTAAAAAAAAAAAAAAATAAAAGTATATTAATAAAAATATGTATATGTTTGCAATGAAAGTTTAATTATATTACTATTATATTATTTTTCTGAAAGTGTAATTTTCTTTGTTTTACAATAAAATAGTGATATGTCTTATTTTGTCTCATAGTATTTTTTTTCATTTTTAATTACAGTTTTTATCAGTACAAATAACAACAATAATTATTATTATTATTATTACTATTATTTCATAACCATATTGATAATATTAATCACAAAAGTTTGGCCAAATTGTGTAGCCCAACAAAAAAGCACAGCTAAACCAAATTCATTTTCAATTTCAGTTTCAATCTGAATTTTTGTAAGGAAAATAAATAGATAAATAGATAATATAATACCCATCCAAAAAAAAAAAAACAACAACACACATAATATAATTAGTGCTGTCAAATGATAAATCCCTATTAATTGCATCTAACATAAGTTTTTCTTTGCATAATATATGCGTGTTCTATGTATATTTATTCTGTACACAGAATATTTACATAAAATTATATGAATATTAATATAGACATGTAAATATATTACAAACAATGTAATATATACACAAGAACAACAACTTTCTAGATCCATACATGCATATGTGAGTATTTATATATACACAATTATAAATGCACAGCACACACCTAGCACACACACACACACACACGTTTATTTTGGATTCACTAATATGAATATTTTATAAGCGCAAAAGAAAAGCATATTTCTTCTAAAGAAAAGTCCAATTTCATTTGCTTGCAATGCGATGACACTCACCCTTTTTTCCCTGGTGTCATTGAATAGCATGTACATTGAGTAGAATGAACTCACGGTTTGTGCCGAGGGTCATTGCTCTCTGGTTCTGATCTGGATTTGGTTCTCTGCGGTGGCTGCTGCTGCTGCTGCTTTCCCTTAAAACACAACATTTTAGAAATGAAGACTGACTCCCTTCCACTAATATTTCACCAAGCACTACATCGGCGATTCTGAAATCTGGCCCTTGCGCCCCACCGCTCTGCATATTCCGTATGTTTCTCTTGTTGCTTCATACGGTTGTTCTATTCAAACGTATGTGCCCTGCAAATTGGACGTAACCGGAGCGAAGCGAACTTATACCTTCCGTTTAAAGTGCATTTAAGTGTGCGAGACGTAATTTAAATCATATTCACTTATGTACAGCACAAATCCGTGAATGAATGTTCTGAAGTGAAGTAAACTGTAACGGATTTCCCCTGCTCAGGGAGAAGGGAGCAATGAACACTGTGTAGGGAAGATGTCAATTGGAACACAGTTCATGCACGGAACTCTCTTCTAATGAGCTGATTATCAGAATCAGGTGCGTTAGCAAAGAGAGACATACAAAATACGCAGAGTGGTTGGGCGGAAGGAGCGGGATTGAGAACCGCTGCACTACGCTATGATTTTCAAAAAAAAATAAAAAAAATGCATTGCAAAAATAATTTCAAACAGTTCAGTGCCCTACTGGGAAACAGATGCCAAATGTAATATTAGCAGATGGTCAAACACACAAATCATGGTAGAAAGAAAAAAATAAACATGAGGACATGTGGGCAAATTAAGAAGAAAAATGCTAATAAAATAGGAAGAAATAAGAGACATGTTGTTGTTAGTTTTAAGTGGAGAAGGTTTTCTTGGAAGCAGATCGTTTGTATTTTTATTTGAATTAAGTGCTGAGTTTATTCACAAGACATTAATCAAGATTTGAAGATGGACCAGCGTTAAGAGCCTTCAATCCTGTTTATAACTTTTCATTGCAAGTCATAAATCTATATACAGTGCATTTCAAAGATTAGTCTAAATTTAACCAATTAAAAACATGCAAAGCATAACTTACAGACTCAAGCAACTATTCCTGTTAGATTTTGTTAGATGTATAACAGAGCTGAAGGCGTGTCATAAATGAAAGGGGTGTGGCTGAATGTTAATGGGCGGGGTTAAGAGAAGGGCTGGGCGTGCTCAGTGCGAACGCCTCACCTCCTTTAGCTTTCGTTCCTTAGCGAGCCGCGCTGCCTCGCGCTGGGCTGCAAAAACAGCCTCCTCTTCTAGCCTTAACTTCTCCTCTTCTGCCACTAACTGGGCAGAAATCACAACAGAAAGGGAAGGTTAACTAAACTCACCAAAAAGCAGGGGCAAAAATAAAACCAAGCAATGGAAAACAACAAATGAAAGCATAAACTTAACATAAGCTGTAACTTAAAAGATAAACATTGTTTTGTGGCATCGTTTTGAACTTGACCATTTAAAGGCAACACGAAATTGATCTATTTCACATTTGACAACCTGTTATACCTGTGCATTCAGGTTTTCATCGATCAGTGCTTGTTTGTCTGAGATGGCAGCGTAGCGATGCTCCTTCAAGTGACCGATTTCCTCTTCGCTGACGGGTCTGGACCAATGACAGGAGAAAGAGTTGAGCTCACAGTCTCCATCGACCAATCCAAATGTAGATGAATCAGACTAATAACTGTTGTAACTCGGGCATAAAATAATCTACTATCTATTTGGCTCCCTTTGCCTTTTGATTGTAACTTTTGGTCCAATTGAAGTCAATGGGACCCAAAATCATTTGGTTACCAAAATATTTCCTATCGTGTTCAGCATTGTAACAACATGAGGTGGAGTAAACGGTAATAGAAATTGCATTTTTGGGTGGACTATACCTTTAAGTGAGATTTGCATAATTTAAAGAGTGTACAATATTTTGATACAACAAGAAAAGTCGCTGTCCCCCAATCAAGACTCAATAAAACGGTCTTCAGAAATGTCATTATGCAGCAAAATTAGTATTTGATTCTTATGAGGAGAAAATGTTCCAGTGCTAAAAAACGGTTTTCAACTGTCACAAACTTAACATGAACTAACATGTCTGCAGTTAATAAACGAGTCAGGCGTTTAGTGGCCCAACTCTAACATACAGATAAACGAGTTTAGATTAAATAATATCATACCTGGGGCAGCTTTGTGAGCTCTCACCCTGGAAAAACAACAAAACCAAGAAAGTGTTGATGTCTACGCAAAAGAGGAATATTGTAAAATCATGATTGTGGCTCTATATGTTTGTCCTCACCTCATCGCTCTCCACGAGGTTCTCAAACTGTAACCAAATGCATAGAAGTCACTCAAACTACACAGAGATTTTTTTTTTTTTTTTTTTTAATAAATGATAATCATAAGCGGTAAATTAATTATGATGGCTGCACCTCAATGGTATAGTGTTCCCCAGCTGTGCTGCTTCTGAAGTACTTTGACCTAATGTTAAAAACGAAATAGTCATCAGCCCAGGCATGTTATACAGTATGTGAGGTAGCAATCACTTCCTCCTGACAGAGTGTATTAAAACACTTCAAAGCATTATTTAAGTCACAGTATTGTCCAGCATCATCATCCCTCGTAGCTAAAAAAAATATATATATTATAATATTCTAATACTTTAGACAACATTAAAGCCTGTGGGGTATACAATGTCTTGTACTATTATAGAACTAATATATTAATTCGAATATAGATACACATGATGACACAAGACTGACGTCCCAGGGCGGATTCACAAAAGGACTGGGGCGTGGTCCTGAGATCAGACGTCCACTAATGCGGAAACTAAAGGAGAAGTCTGAATCATTTAAGCGAATCGGTTCGTTCGGACTGATCGTTTCAAAAACGGATTTGAATTTGAAATTAACGTATTTTTATATATTCAGTAAATTGTGTATTAACTAAAACGTGTAATTGCATACCTGATCCCAATACGAGTCACTTAAATCTTCTAAAGAGTGAAGTGATTGGCAAACACAATGCAAACCGACTCACAAATCAGAATCATTTCAAAAGAACGATTCGTTCTTGCAATGAACATCACAAACTGGGCTGCTATTACTTGCTTTCTACTAACACAAAAACTGCAAAGTTGCATTCATTGTTTTGAGTGAATTGTTTTCAACATATCTAGCGTTTTTCAACTGTCCACTGGGTTTTCGAGTGTTTCCAATGAAATGCACTTGACAGCCGGCGAATCATGTAAACAAAGATCACCGATAACTTTTTTTTCATATTAAACAACAAGCCCCGTGAATGACTCACCCTCCTCCTCTTTGTATTCTGTTTGCTTCCCTTCTAAAGAGCCCAAAACACTGAGCCCAGCAATTCCCCATGGCATGCACGGATCAGGTGTATGTATCAGCTACTCTTCCATTCCGGATCCGTATCCTGCTTCTTTACGCACTGCTCTTGACGCGAGGACTTTATTCTGCATGGCTCGATTGAGCGCTGGCACGCGGCCGGTTCGCGCAGGTGAGTCACCTGCGGATACTTCGCTCTCGCAGCGGCATCATTCATCGCCCATGGCTCGCGTTCTCTGCTTGGGCCTAAAAGCCCTTATTGTTTCTTCTTCCTGACAACTCATACATGTGATTAATGTTTAAACTACGGCAAGTCGCGAGGTTCAAGTGCTGTAATGACGTGACCGAAACACTGGGGGCCGACAGAGATCATCCTTACTTAAAATTACCATGGTAACCAGAGTAGGATACTGCAGGTGGTGCTTATAATGAATAACTATGATAAGTGTGTAACTATTATAAGCGTAACTATTTTACATCGCATAGCCTAATAGGCCTATAATCAAATATGTATAAGCTATGCTTGCCCTAAACTATGCATCTTTGTTTTGTCAAAAGTGAAATTTCTTTTTTCACCTTCAAATCTTTATCTGACTTGTTTTTCTTCTGTGTAACACACACGCGTACACACACATACAAAAAAGACTTACTATCCAACTGATTTTGGGTCCTTTTGACTTCCATATTATTAGTCGGCTGGATGGAATTTCCTATCTAGAAATCCTACAGTCTGTCATACCATTTATCTTTGACTTTATTCTAAAAATAGTCATGTAAATAACATATGCATGTGTATATGTATATTAATTTATGTTGCAATAATTTTACATTCGTCACATCTTTAAATTAATGAAGAAAAAATACAGTATATTATTAATATCTGTTTAGTGGCAAGTTTTTGCATAACTGAAGGCGAATCTGTCTGATACCAATAGCTGATGATAAATTTTTAACCATTAAAATATGTAATGTTGACCACACTAACATTGCAGGATAATTGAGAGCTATTAACATTACCATTTATTAGACTAAATATATATATATATATATTGGGCCTAATTATATATATATATATATATATATATATATATATATAAAATTCAAGTGAACTTAAAGCAATCTTCAAATTAACCTATTATAATAAGTGTCATATTTACCTGTCCTTTTCAAGAAAGAAAATAAAGCTACAAAAGCTATTGATTTCTTCTTTTTTCTTTTCTCTCTTTAATTAACAGACATCACAGTAGCAGGTTATGTGTCTGCTATAACCAAGATCTGCCACTGTTGAATATGATCTAAGTAGTTTCATTCGCACCTTAATATGATAAGATACAGCTACAGCGTGTCACCATATTTATGCGTGCAATTAAAGAGAGCACACACTATGAGCACAGTATAACAGCTGACAGGAGAGAAATATTCAGTTTTACTGAAATTTAGCCTGACAACATCTCATCTGACCGCAGTTCATTATTTTTCTACTTAAGCTCTCTCGTTATCTGTACCGTTTCCTCACTCGTTTGACTATTGCCTGACGCTGAGGCGAAGTGGAGTGTGTTTGATGTGCTCTTAAAGACATTCTGCATCTATATAAACACAATTCTTGTCAGGAAAAAAGAGACAGAAGAAGTAGTTGTGAGTGGAGAGGCCAACCCTAGCTCTAGCCATGCGTTACCTGCATTACATGTTTTTTAACGCAGTCAAACTGGAAGAAATGTATCGCCTGCATTAACAAGCTAATTTTGACAGCATATACATACATATACATATATATATATATATATATATATATATATTAGTGCTGTCAAATGATTAATCGCGATTAATCGCATCCAAAATAATTTTTTTTCTTTACATAATATATGTGTTTATGCTGCGTTTATTTATTATGTTTATATTAAAAGACACACGAACAGTATATATTTTGAAAGTATTTACATATAAATGCATTTATATATTTATTTTCTTATATTTGATATTATATCTAAATATATTTAATTTATAAACAAAACATTATTTTGATTAAATATATACATGCATGTGTTTGTATTTATATATACTGAATAAATATACACAGTACATACAAATAAATTATGTAAAGAAAAACTTTTATTTTGGATGCGATTAATCGCGATTAATCATTTGACAGCACTAATAAAAAGACATTATTATTATTTATTAAATTAATCATTCATTAAGACCAAAAACTACTTAAACTGACAAAAACACAGAACACAATCTCTAAAACTTTTAATTAAAACAGGAAAATATAAAAAATAAAAAACTGATTACAAATACTAATAAGACTATTATCATATCTACATGTGTTTTACTGAAGGTTGGAATTGGCTATTTTTATTTATGTTTATTTATTTAAATTTACATTTGTAAATAAGGCATTATCTGATTAAATGCACTAAATTTGCATAAATTAAGTAGGGTGAGATTTTTTTAACAGAGGGAGAAACTGTCAAATACTGTCAACATCCATGACTTTTAGAGTATTGTAAAATCTGCAGATTCAAATAGATAAATAAAAAGCTATATATTTCATGAGTTCCCTCATGAACCCCATTTTGGGAAATCCTAATATATAATTTTACAATTACATATGAACTGTGTCACTGTACAGATCATGTTGTTGTGCTACAATAGCATTTGATGTTTTTGTAAATGGTTTCTTCATTGAGCTAGCAGCTGGGTTTGTTGAGAGATGAGTAGCCTATGACTTTTTGCCAATTTTCAACTCTCTCTGGCTCCCCAGCTCCGTCTGTTTGAAGTTGAAATGAAGCTGTTGGCTTGAAATCACCAGCCCTTCATTTTGCCCCTCCGGAGGGTCTCACTGCTCCATCGGACCTTCAACATGTCTGAAGCTCTTTTCTGCATCTGATCTGAAGAGAATAAACATATTTAGTCAGCTTCTAAATGAGCGGTCACTACTGATCCTGTTATCTAATTAGATTCATGCCATGATCATTATCCAAAACTCGTCTGAAGGGCTGCAGTCGTGGATTTCTACAGCACAGCGTTCAGTTAATCCTTCAGAAGCCACTCAATCCATTATGTTAAGGATGGGGGAGGGTTTAGGACTTGCATTTTAACTAATGAAAGCGCTGAGTTGGAAAAGCAAGGCCTAGGAAGGGAACAGTCAACGTTACTGATTCCTCCAGGCCTCATCCAAGAGTCTCTGCTGTGTTTCTAATGTGAAAATCCCACAGGAGGGAGATCACATGTTGGCTTTAATGTATTTTACGTGTGTGTAAAGTGTGAACAGGTTGCTAATGCCCTGCTAATGGGGTTGAAGTGCTTGGAAAGCGAGGAAACAGAGTGAGATGATTTCTGCCGAGTGAATCTGGGTGAAAATAGCATACAAATGACTGTATTAACAGTCCTGGAGGAGATTCTGTGTTGATGCACACGACACGAGTCCTTAATATGATGCTTCAGTTGTCAGGGAATGATGCTTAAAAATCTGGTTAATATATATCCAGTGCAAAAATTGACCATGGTAACTATAGTTTAAGTGTAACATTATTATTTTTATGATTTTGTATAATTTTTTTTTTTTTTTTTTACAGATTACGTAGGTATCAGTTTGTTTATTCCACAACATTAACAAAAAACATAAAGAGATAGTTCACCTTTATAAGTGAACTATCTCTTTAATACAGACACAAAATGATGCATTTTCCCCCACATTTTCTGGCAAAAAGGAAATAAATATAATAAATGAATGAATAAATAAGCTGTACAGAAGGGAAAAGTGTCATTATTCAGCTCAATTTTGTTCAATATTGATTCAGTTCAGTTCAATAACTGTGTCAGTGTTGCAAAGTTCATTTATTATGATCGCGGTTTTATATATATAGTACTTTATTACTGTCAGTTTACTCTTACACTGCTAAATCTTTGGTTAGTTTTCAAAGGATGATTCTGAATTCTGCTTTGGGATTTTAATGTAGTTGAATTTAGTTTTTTCTCGTTCTTTGTTTTGTTTCCTCCAGTTCTCACATCTCCTCCAGAGACGAGCGGCACGCTTCAGAAAGAGATTGAGTTGGACAGTGAGATCCTAAAAGCTGATGACACAACGGTCACAGACTCCTCCCTCATAACAGACCCTCCCTCAAAAACAGAACCAATCAAATCTGACCCGAGACCCGGCACACCTGGATCCAGCCCCAATCCGCCCACAAAAAAAGGTAGAATACTCCGCAATCCAAAATTTCAGGTGTTGAATTTTTATCATTATATTGAAGGAGAAATCATCCATAGATAGATAGATATGTAATATATAAATTAGTGCTGTCAAACAAGTATTCATGAGGAATCTCATCCAAAATGACATTTTTATTTAAAGAAAACATGTATGTGTACAGTTTATTATGTTTAAAAAAATACACTCACATATGGTAAATATTTTGATTAAAAATATGAATAAGACTATTATCATATCTGCATGTGTTTTGTTGAAAGTTGGAAATTTGGATATTTTATAGTTGCTGTATATTGCAATATTACAATATAAATTACATTACTTTATATTCTTATTTTATATTATATCTAACTATATTTAACATGTAAATATAACATTTTATTATAAATATATAATTGCAAATGCTTGCATTTATATATAAAATACACAGTATACACATATATTGTGTAAACACAAACTTTTATTTTGGATGCGATTAATCACGATTAATCATTGGACAGTACTAAAAAAATAAATATAATTAAACAAATTATATTTTATCAAATTGTTTGTATTGTATTATTTATTTTGGTTTGCATGTATTTTAATGTAAAATGTTTTTAGAATATATAGCAAAATTATTTTATATTTTTTTTTATTTGTATTATTTAATTAATTTGAGTCATAATATTATACTATTTATTATACAAAATATATTATTATATAATATTATTATATTTATACAATAGGTTTAAGATTTCTTACTTTTCGTACATAGCCTCTATTAATATAGCCTTTATTAGATAGGACAGATCACAATTGACAGAAAGTGAAGTGGTAGAGAGATAGAGGGATAGGATCGGGAAAGGTCTGGGAGCTGGGACTCTGCTCCCAGTGCTGAATGTCAATGCACTGCCCACAAGGCTATTGGGGCAGACCACCTATATTAATATTTATGATAACTATCATTTGTGATAAAACCTGTACAGTAAAAGGTTGAGAATGAGAAAACATATTGAATTAATTCATACACCCTCTGTGTTGTAGAGCGCATGTATGTTAACATCCATGTAATCAGACTGACTTTAAAAAGGTTGTGGCATCAAGCCAAGTCATTGTTAATGAAGAGGGTGAGACGTTGAAGCCCAGCATGACCGTGCATCAAAGCATCGAGTGAACCTGGGGCTGTGTGTGATTGGGGAAGGTTTGCTGAGTGTTCTCGAACAGTCTCGAGTGTATAAGGCTTAGTCGAGTCCTTTTGATGGTTGGCATGGGGCAGCCGGTTGCCATGGCAACAGTTCGATTTGTTGGGAAAGAGTTGCCTGTATATTGCATTACAAGGAGGACACGCTTAACAAGAAGAACTGGTAGATGAAACACTGATGCGTGAGACTTAATTGAATGAGCATCCTTTACTTGTGACTGTGTGATCAGAATAATACCTGACTCACCACATTTCTCTTCAATGCCTTGAGTTAAAGCACCTCTGCGGTTAAAGAGCTGGAGTCACACTTATCTCGATTGAATCAATAAACTCCTGAGGCTGAGAAGAAAATGGAAAATGTCAGTTACAAGCCTCTAATTTGTCAAGAAAGAGAAATGAAGACAAATTACCCAGCATACTCATCACATTAAAAGCGACATCATTTATATATTTTTTTAGCATTTGACAAATTTCCCTCCAGAAGTCTTAGTAGTGGTGGAAGTCATTTCTTTCTATTCCATCTGTATTCCTTAGAACTACAGAGGATGTTTTTGCTACTATACCTTTAAGACTACTGTAAAAAATGAAAATATCAAGCTGACTACCAAAATATGCTCATTTATCAGTTAAATAAACACAAACAATAAAAAAAGTTTAGCAAATATATACGCATTTATAAATAAAAATACATTTTAAAATATAAATATAAATCTATATTGTCCTCATTTGTAAGTCCCTTGGAAAAAAGTATCTGCTAAATGATTAAATGTATATTTATACAAAATTACTTTTTAATTACTATTAAAATCTATTATATTTTTCTATATTTGTATTAGAATCTATCACATTTATCTATATTTATATTACTATCTATTATTTGTTTCTATACAGCATTTAATATTCAACTATATATATATAGAGAGAGAGAGAGAGAATTATAAGTATGCATAATATAAAAAAAAAGTAAACAATGTGTGTGTGTGTGTGTGTGTGGGTGTATTGTAAAAATATATGTATTTTTTAAATGTGTGTTTGTGTATTATTAATCATTTTTAAATTGTACTTCAATAATTGCTACTGCTGCTGTCAAACCAAAGTATTCTGTCCAGTTAAGTCTTATTTGCATGCCATTGCTTTTGTTAATATTTGTATTAATATTTGACTTTTTAAATAAAGATGTTGTTCCCTTAAAAAATCAATTGGAATTTCAGTGGCACTGGTATTGGCTGCTAAAATGTTGATATTTCATGCTTTTGCGTGGTATTTAATTTGCAAATGATATATTAATCTCAAAATAATTTTACTACATTTAAAAGGTATGAAAATTACATTTTAAAGCGTTATCTGCTTCTTCCTCAACAGATGGGATGAGTTCAGAGCAACGGCAGAAACAAGCCAAAAAGCGCCGAGAGGATCGGGCCAAATATTTGGGTGAGACTTCATAAACACAGCTTTTGTCCCGGGACACGTTCAGCCCTGTAGAGCTAATGATATGGTTATGCCACACAAAACATTTATCTAGTAGCATCTGAAGAACATGTATAAATATATATACAGTTAAAGCTACTGTGACTACTACAGTCGGTGTGAGGCCAAATAATATTTAACCCAATTATGTATTTCAACTATATGTATAATTAGGTAATCAAACTTTAACTGCCAATAAAAGGCCAACCGGTTTCTAATGATGTTCAGCGAGACACTTTTCTGTGATGTCAGCAGCATAATTTAAAGGTAGAAACTGACGTGACTGACAGATGTGCTTATGATTTGTGTTTACTGCTGCAGAACAGCGAACCCAGGAGCAAGGTAAGATACGTCACGCGATCAATCATTTGATTAAGTGGATCGTTTCTATTTATTTAATGTCCTATGCTTTTTGTTTTTCACCTTTGCTTGTGTCCAGTGTGATTCAGCATTTCTTTTTTCACAGTTAATGTATATTAGTTATATTCCTTTAGTATAAGTTATATTTAGTTCTATCTATTTTTTTATATATATATATAACATCTATTGCAATACTGCAAAAAGACTGTTCTATGTTACAAGTGATTATGAAATACATGCATATTTTATCCTAATGTGAACCAGGCGTCATAAATCAATGCATGTGTCTCTTATCCTCCAATTTTAACTATCTGATAGATCCCTGCAGGCACTGGGTGAAAAACGTGTCATCATTACAGTTCATTTAGCTATGCCTCTCTCTCTTTCTCTCTCAGATTAGCTGTAATTACGTTTGCCATTAGCATGATTAGCATGCTTGGTTATCAGCTCACTTTCAGCTGTACAGATGCAGATAAACCACAGTTTCTGGCTCTCCAGCTGTTTATCGGTCCGACAAGTCCAGCCTTGCCCCACAGCAGCAGACTTTACATAAAGGGGTTTATTGTAGCCTGGGAAGAAATATCTTGACAAATACGTATACAAAAGACATAAACCTGGCTTAGCTGTTAGAAGGAAGCATGCGCTGTAATGCCGGATTGCTGCTACACTGAACTGCAAAGAGAACAAAATCTGTTTCTCAGCACAGTTGCACTGTCATATAGCATATTGTATGAAACTAATAGGATTAGCAAGCGCTGTTTAGCTCGCTAGTGGTTCACTGCAGCTGAGACCCAGTGGTTTAAAGTGAAGGCTGAGATCATCTTACTTTGAAGGATATTAAACTGAATTGTTATATAATTTATAAGGGATTGGAGGATTTGTTGTAATTGGATTTAGTCAGAATTACAGATACATGATTTTCTCATTGCACCAGCTACACGTCTGCTACACAGTTTTAAAAGGTCTATATAACAGACTATTTAAGATAATATTTAAAGTGAATTCATGAATTTAAAGTTATGTAATATTTTATGCAATAAGAGAGCAATATACATCAATAAAAAATACAATGCTACACATTGACATTATTAGGCAAAGGGAATATCCATAAAAGTAAATGTTATATAATACATGGGTCAAAGATGAAAAAATGTTAAACCAAAAAATAATAATAAGTGGAATACTGCTAACTGTTGTTGAAAAATTCTACAACTTTTCTGTTTAAATTAATTAAATTAATTGCAATTGTTTTTCCCATTTTTATTTATTTTTATTTATATTTACACCAAAAATCCATTTATGACATACTAAAATATGAATTTGCCTCCTTATTTATTCTTTTATATAATTTAATATGTACAAGTCAGATTAAGCTGAATTTTTACATAAATACTGAATGACAATATAACATTATTTCAACCAAATATTTACATTTTATTCTACCAAAACTTATTTAAAACCTTAAAAGTATATATTATATCACTCTCGCTCGCTCTCTAAATAAACAAATCATTATTAAATTAATAAAAAAATAAAATTTCATATTGCATTCCAGTTCAATTTAATCAAACTGCAATTTGGGTTATATCTGATTTAAAAAAAACAAATAATAAACCGTAATGAAAACAGCTAACCAACTAAAAATCATGATTTTTGAAAATGTAAAAAAGGAGTTCTTTTGCAAATAAACTCTATGGGCCGGTTTCCGGGATTGGTATTAGATTAAGCCAGGACTAGACCTTTTCTAATTTAGGACATTTAAGAATTTTTAGAAGCATGTCTTACAAAAATGAATTATCCTTGAGCATTTTAAGACCAAACAATGGCAATAATGTATTTTAAGATATCTCAGTGCAAGCCTTTTCCAGTTTAGACAGCGCTTAACATTTATTTTAATCTAGGACTAGTCTTAAACCCTGTTCGGGAAACCGGCCCTATATGTAAAATATATATATATAAAAACGTCATTACAAATTACACATATATTTCAGAGCACAGCATGATGTTACTGCACTGCTGGATACATGCAAAACAGTTTGCTGCCACGTTACCATTGTACTTCTACCTTCTACTTAAATGGTCTAAAAGATATTAATCAGCACAGCACAGCCACATTTCCACGTTTGTTCAGATTTTTGAATTTCAGTGCTTCTCAAACAAGCATTTATCTGAGTCACAGCTCATCTTATTATTGAGTCACTTTATTTCCTGTGGTATAACGCAGATGTGCCTTTGAATCGAAACAGGTTAAAGTATATACAGTGGTTTGCCCCACACGGATCTAAAGCGATGTTGTGAATGGAAGCAGTTCCTCTGTGTTTGTGTTCCTCAACTCAAATCCCATCTGGACTGCTGTGTGTGTAGATTTAGTTATGGCTGAGGGACTGAAAAACAGGAAATTCCACAGTGTGATGTCTTGTGTGTTCCTTAAATCGGGCCTGTGAGCAGAACACATCCAGCTGCGGCACCAGCGTGCTTGGGGTTTAAAGTAAAGAGCTTTGATTGGTTTTTAATTGTTTTTTGAAGTAAAACGACTGAACCCACATGAGAGAAAAATGCTGTTTTATTAGCAGTCTCATTTTCCTCAAGCACTGGATTTTATAAATATATCAAAACAAGTTCTCAGTTGAATGAACTTTAATGAATGCAATACAATGAGTTCTGATTATAAGATAGGAAATTCGTTTCTGTTTCTGTTAGACAGTAATGAGATTTTTGCTAAAGTGAGACTTCCTGCTTTTTGAGATGTTTTTCTTGAGAAAAAGACATTAGTGTGTCCCTGAGGTTTTCAGAAAACATCTCAGTGCCTTTGAATATGCTCAGATTTGGTGAGACCAAAGTCTGCAATCAAATGTCAAGGATGATTCTAATCTTAGTTTTGTCTGTTCTTGTTTCTCTTCTTATTTTAAGAGTAACATATGACACCTAAACATAGTTCAATAGACAAAGATGACATTTTTCTAAAAAACGACTCACCCTCGTGTCATCCAAGATGTAGATGAGTTTGTTTCTTCACTGAGGAAATTTAGATTTGGAGCAATAAAACACTGTCTACCAACAAAACAAACCAAAAGAGTTCTGATAAGGAAACATACTTATCTATACTACTTTGAATGGCCTGAGGTTGAGAAAATGTTAGCAGATTTAGATTTCAAAATCTGCCTCTGTTCCTCTCAGCGGCCAAGAAAGCTCAGTGGTTGGAGAAGGAGGAAAAGGCCCGGCGTTTGCGCGAGAGCCAGTTGGAGGAGCGCAGAAGGAAGTTGGAGGAGCAGCGACTGAAGGCAGAGAAACGAAGAGCTCTACTGGAGGAAAAACAGAGACAGAAACTCGAGAAGAACAAGGTATGGACACCATGTGCTACTACAGTAATTGCAAAAAAATTCAAAGAAAGGTCTATATATTATAAATATTTGATGCGTAAATAATGTGCAAGCTAAACTTATTAAAAAAGCTTATTAAATTCAATATTATAAAACAATATTCATACAAAATTCCCAATATCAAATGTTTGTGGTCCACATATTAAAATATTTATTTTCAGCAAGGATGCATTAAAGGAGTATTTCTATTACAAATAAATACATTTCTTTTGAATTTTTGCAGCAGCAACCAGCTCACGAAAAACACACTTAATCTATTGGGGGATTGGCGGCAAATCTATGCCATTAATAAGCGAGCGCACCACTGATGCTGGCGAGCACGGTAAATCATTTCCGCG
>JAUCMU010000026.1:6463521-6473933 GCA_032275025.1 Enteromius treurensis | reverse complement strand
TCTGTGAAGACGCGCATTGTGCACGAGCACCAACTTAAAACAGTGGACACGAGCGCTCGTCATAACACATTCCAGCGATAGATCGCCTGCTATTTGAAACAGACCAACCAATTTATTATCGAATTGAAATGTTTCTTTCTTTTAAGCACTTTTAAGCAAAGTTGTTTGTTTTTATTGTGAGTGTAGACCTAAATAAAAGTAAATCCATGTGACCCGCTTGGAGCGCCACTATTCTTGCACCTTTACATCGGACCATTTCATTTTTAATTCGTTCACAGAGCGATGTTCAGACCCCACTGTGTTAACTGCGTCAGCTAAACTCTCCCACTCTATTATTTATTTATTTTTTGTTTTATCGTTTGTTATTAATTCCGGAGGACAAACTTGCAAATAACACAGTTTTTCTCCAGTCTGTACCGATAGGAGCACCTCCGATTCACATTCTGTGAAGTTTATCTTCTTGCTTGCTTGCTTTTGCCATTGATTTTTCGTTTTTTTTTTTTCGAAGTAGAGTCATTATCATATTTAGACGAGGGAGGAGGCAGGGAGGGGTTAAGCGCTCGTGCATGTGCGCTCAATTTCACGTTAATTCGGATTTACAAAGAGAATGTGCGTGAGATTCCGCGTACGCAGTGTTTCATACATCTGGGGCCTCATGTACAAAGACTTGCGTAGAATTAATACTAAAACATTGCGTACGGACAAACCTGGAAGTGTGCGAACGCACAAAAACATTCAGATGTATGAAACACTGCGTGTTTGTGTACTTGCCTACCTATCTAAGAGGGGAGCCTTTTTGGAAATTTAAGCGGCTGGTTGGGAACATGGCCATCTATGAGTCCATCTCCGGAGAGCTCCCTGGGAGAACTGATGCTTATTTCTGGAGCTCCTATTTATACTACAGGATCCTGAATGAAGAGGAGCTGGTAAAGGGGACCAGCATCCCGACCAGAGAGATGTCAGATGGTCCAGGGTCAGTTTTCAAAGAGATGCTTGCAAGACAGTGTAGACTAACCACTGCAGAGTCTGTTCCTCTAAATATTAATAATTCAATAATAACAAGTCAATAAATTAAACATAAGAAAGTATAAGAAAAAGCAAAAAGAAAAAACATAGGGCTACTTCCTACACAAAACACTTGACAGATTTATATTTTCCCCTCACTCTATTTTGCTTTTAGATATGGTACCACATTTAGGCTATTAAAACATTACCATATTTTTTAGAATTTTATTTTATGTGTCTTGTAGTTTCATTTAATGAAATGGTACATAAATACGGTATCCATGTACTTCCTTCAGTGAAAGGTTTTTTATTTATATACATAATATATATATTTTTTTCTTTTTTGGGAAATTGTATCTGTTGTGCAGTCCAAAGTAAACTGATGTAAGTCATGGAAATACTACAGTAAATGATTACGTTAATAATTCAACACTATGGTATGTAGTGCTGTGGATTTACCATCTGATAAGATCATAGTGCTTGTTTTATAAGGAGTGAAAATATTTTTTCTATGTGATTCATGGCTGCAGTGGTACAATATTGTGTGCTGTTGTTAACTAACGCAGGTTGTTGTTTGCTACTGCAGGCTCATTTAAAAGCCTACTGCTTCCTCTCTGTGAATGTGTTCTGCTTCATTCCCCTGCGGGTGAACTTCCTAATCGCTCGCTTTTTGTAATGAGAGATTTGGTCAGTGGGCTGCACAGTGCTGTAAATGAACACTTATTCCTCCCTTAGAAACACAACAGTTGCAGAACGCAGGAAGACCCAGGTGTTGAGATCTCAGCAGGTGCGAGGACAAAGCCACCTGATGCAGAAAGATGTTTATTTTGTCAGTTTGGCATCAGCTTTTGATACTGTTATCGATAAATATCTACATTTTATTTAAAATGTTTATTTTAAGTTTAAATTTTGTATTTTTTTTTTTACTTTCATTTTTGTTCTTATTTGTTACATATTCAAATTATTTTGAATTAATTTGCCTTGATTTTTACGGTTGTATTTAAGATATAACCTATTCATTTACTGTAAGGCATATACAGTGAAGTTTTAATATGCTCCTATTTTGCATTTATGTATTTTTTCCAGTAAAAAAAAGATTTTGTCGGCATAACAATTGATGCACACTTATTGATATTAATATTCATAGCCATTAATTATTATTACTTTCCCTTTGTCACACTTTTGCTTTAACAGCAGCAGCACTCTGCTGCACAAAGCTTGAAGATCATGTTTTCCAGCAAGATTTGAGAATGTTTTAAAGAGCCTCTTGTGCTTTTTTCCCCAGCTTTAAATGAGATTTGCAGTGTGAACCCTTGAACCTCACTTTATGTTCTTAAGTTTTCATTATTCATAAACTCAACATTTGTATTTCAGCTACTGTACTTGTGCACACCATTTTACGAAGCACTTTTTATTATAAATTTACAATCCCTTCTTATCATGTTTTACAACGTATGACACTTTGTTTCCATAGGGACACTGATGAATGAGTGTTGATTTCCAAGCCTCCTGATAATGTAGTTACGAACACGTTTCCTATTTTCATTTCCCCCTTTTCCCGCAGAGACTAAAGCATCTTTTTAGCGGCGCAGAGCGGAGCAACATTGCACTTCCTCATACATCATGGGTGTCAACACTCAAATCTACTGCATTGAAAATTGCCCCACAAATCAGCAAGCAATAAAGGAAACAGAGCGTTGAAAAAAAAAACACATTTTTACAATTACATGCAGCTGTTTGTGGATCTGCGTATTGAGCACAAAACAAGTTCAGTTTGAATTTCTAATAGAGAAAAGAAAAAGCAGTTACTCAAATAGTTCAGATACTTCCCAAACTAACACTGGGAGCTGTTTTAAATATGTCTCTTAACTGTAGCGCAGGTTATCCCGTCGCATTTCTGGCCTGGGGACTGTATTTTCATTTGCTGCGTGATCCAGTGATTTACAGTACGCACGGTCACAGTGTGTTTGACCTTAATAGAAAACATCTGGCATCAGTGGATATTATATCAGGTGAGAGAGTTACCACACACACACAAGCAGATTTAACATTTAGATGTGTTACAGCTTTAAAGAAATAGAGCAAATTCTGTCATGATTTACCTCATTCCAAATCTGTGTGAATTTATTTATTCCTTGGAACACACAACCAAGTAAATATTGCACTAAATCTGACTTTTTCACACAATAAAGTGAACAGAGGCTTGGGAAAAGAATACAAAAGCACCATTAAAGTATCATTAATGTGAGCAGCATGACTCATGTGCTATATTTCAAGTCCTCTGAAGTCATACAGTACAATTGCTTTGTGCATGGATCAGAATTTTTTTTTTTTTTTTTTTTGAAAATCTTTCTCCAGTGAGCTGTTAAATGAATAGTTCAAGCAAAAATGAAAATTGGATGAACCATTAAGATATATTTGTTTCTTCATTGGAGCAGAAATTAAGTGCAGTGCAGTGAATGAGTGCCATCAGAATGAAACTCCAAACAATGGATAAAAACATCACAATGATCCACAAGTAATCCACACAAATCTAGTCCATCATTTTATGCTTTATGAAATGAAAAGCTGCTTATTTTTATCAACTGTTTTGAATCTTATTCTGATGGCATTTGTGAGAAAGTGATTTAATTCTACATTTCGCAAAACATTTATAAATAAAAAATAGTTTGTAATAGTTTTTGCAAATTTGAATGTTTTAGGTATGTTATTCCTTTAACCACAGCAACACAGTTAAGCTTGTTCGAAGCAAATAAACTGAAATATAAATATTAGTTAAAACCTTAAGCTTAAATATAAGCAAAAAAGTGAACAAACTGAAATAAAAAGTTTAAAATAAAGTAAAACTGACTTAAACTAAAGCTAAATAAAAGCAAGAGTTAATAAAAAAATAACTAAATCCCATAAAATATTTAATAAATAAGCTAAAATTGAAATGAACATAAACTGATATGCACAACAGTCTTATATTAGTATATAAATATAACTAAAATAAAACTGCAACAATCAGATCATTAACTGGTTTGTGAACAAATTATTCAGACCAACTCTATCAATAGCCAAACTCTCATCCAGGCCTGTCTCTGTTATGATATGGAACATCTCCTCACAGTCTAATCAAATCCCGCCCCATTTTTTTTTTCTTCTCATTGAATATTCAGATTCACTCAGATTTTACTCAAAATAAAATGGGTCACAAATAGTGACACAGTATAAGGTGTGTTTAATCCAGTACATTCATTTAATATTAAGCAGAGAATCTCCTGATTTTTATTTTTTTTTTTGCTCGTAACAAATCACAAATTCTTTTTGCTCTTCTCTGTCTACCCTGAGCGTCAGGGCAGAGCAAAGTCTACAGACAGCTGAATTTTGGGACGTAGGGAAAGAGTGGTGAGATAAACTGGATCTAATCCCAGTGCAGTGAAATCTCTGGATCTGGTCAGAGTTGAGCTGTTACTCTGGATTTAGACTGACTGATGTGCAGAGGGCGCTCAACGCAGCAAGTGATCTTGCGTATGTTGCAGGGGATGTGTAGGTGGCAGGTATTTATTGCTTTAACATGGGCGAGCAATGAGGCGTCGATGAACACTGGCCGTTTACACACCGTGAACACTCTCGCCCCAGGCCAGAGAAAGAGAGATGGGGAGGTGGAAGAACACAAGGCTGAGGTGAAGCTGCTGGATGAAAGGGCAAGAGATATAAGTCTGGGGTTTACACTTGTGTACAGTAGGGATTCTTTCTGTCTTTTTTTCTTGTTTACATCGCTCTATCTCCCTCTGCTTTTGTGTATTCGTACACAGAGTCTGAATATTGCAGCAGAAGACAGCGGGAAGCAGCCTCCTGTTGATTTGGGGTTATTGAGTTAAGTTCTGATGTTTGACAGTAGCTTCTTCACTCCACTTTAATGCACCCACAGGGACATACAGGTGCCAAGTGGGTCCATTTCTAGCCTTGTCCTGAGGCAGGTGATCAGAGTTAATTGTTTAAACTGTAAAAACGCAACAGAATTTGTGCTTTTTGACTTTTTGTTTGACACGCTCTCCTCTTCTATTTTTAAATAGAATAAAATATTTAGTCTTGCAGGCTTTGCAGTTCTGTTGTAAATCATCCTGTAATCTCCACACACTCCTGCAGCACAATAACGCACTCTACGGCTTGATTTCCGAGCAACTCCTTTTAAATAGGTGACATATTTAAGCACCCCTCCCCCCGGTTTTATATCCATGTCTTCCATGCCGTTTTTCTCTCGCTACCCCTCAAAAAACACGCTGCGCTCTTTTCCTGAGGTTCTTGTGAGGAGAATCAACACCCCTAATGAGTTTCATCAGTGTAATTGATGCTGTAGGGTTGCTTTTACAACCATATAGACCACTTAGATCCCCAGGGTTCACAGTCTAAGATCTATCTGGGTCTGAAACCACTTCAAGCACGCACAGAACCATCTAATCTGTGAAATTACACACACTGGGCATGAGATGCTGTATAATAGAAAATGTAAACTTGCGCAAGTATGTAAAAGTACTGATGGGTATTTATTTATTAATTTTGTTTTGTTTTTTGTTTTTTTTTCCTTTTGAGGGTAATATATTATTTAATGAGACTATTTAAAGCTTTTTTTAATAGACATATCATTAAAAACAATTTAACATTTTTAAATATTATCACAATCCTAACTCTTTTCTATATGAATATACAATATGAAGATAAAATGTATTCCTGTTACGCAAAGCTGAATTTTAGCCTCATGTTCCTTCAAAAAATCTTTCTAATAAAGATTTGCTGCTGCAGAAACATTTGATGCGCTTTTTTTCTATTAATTCTTTGATATATTGAAAACTCACTTTATATATATATATATCAATTTTTAATATGTATTTTTTGTAATTTTTTTACCTACTCCAAAATAAATAAATAATATATATATATAAATATATATATATATATATGTATTTTTTTTTTTTTTTGAGTAGGTAAAAAAATTACAAAAAATACATATAAAGAAATTGTTAAATGGTTATATCATCTTCTAAAGTGTTGCAGATGTTGAAACACCCATATTTAAAAGAAAATATATTGACATTTAAAATGTACAATGAACTGCAAAAAATCATATTCCTTTGATTAGTTATTTAACTCTGTTAACAGCCCTAACTGTTATATAGGCAGAAGTTGGTAAGACTTTTGTGTTTTGAGTGTGTCCCTCTCTGAAGGTTACTAATATCTATCATGCTTCATTTCAGGTGGGCGGTGTTTTCGATGCCCTTCAGTGTGTAGATATGTCTCTTCCTTAATTGTTCCCTGTGTGGCCATCTTTTTCCCTCCCTTTTTTAGAAATGAAAAATTCTTTTTTCCATTCCTTCATCCTCATGGAAAATTTTTCTCTGTTGGCTGCAGCATCACTTCCTCAGTGTTCGCTGTGGCGACACCACCCCCCGCCAACAGCAGCAGATGTAGCCCCAGCACTTTTCTGGGGCTTTTGCTGAGCCGAGAAAACACAGCTGAACCCGATGGAGCAATATCAACCGTCAGAAAAACCCTCAAAACAACATACAAGACAATGTCCGTGTTTTGTTTTTTTGATGGTCTCTGAGAATTATTTTACAGGTTTCAGCCGAGCATATTGTCCTGCTGCTCGATCTTTGCCTGAGGCCAGATGACAGATTGTTGATGCAGTGTGTCCACAGTCTCACCTTTGAGATGTTATTGAGAAATTCATAATACAGCAGTGGCTCTCAGTGGATTTTTGCTTCAGAACCCAGACGTAAAGACCAACACAGCTCCAAAAAAGTAGACAAAAATACCATTTAAGTAAATTGACAATTGATGATTTGGGTTCCTAACTGTGTCTTGAATTTGAATGGTTCCAGGCACTTGGCAACCAGTAATTCACTACACAAAAGAGGTTGCGCTTCACACAAGCCATGTTTATCTATGCTGCGATCTATTTTTAATATGGTCTGGGTTGTATTTTTGTATCTTCAAGGATAAGGCCATGGCACAAAACCTGTCCATGTTGGCATCTGTCTAGTTTGGCTGCTTCTAACTCTCGGATCAGTCTGTGCCAAAATACTGTAGAATTTGATTGGACATGCAGCCGTTGACGTCAACAACAAAACATATGTGAAGCACTTTCTACTGCCTTTTAAAATTGGATAGGCTCGCTTTTTATAAGATTAGACTGGTTAGCATGGCCTTGCTAGCCCCTGCTGTTAGATACCATAACTGTACCATCTGGCAAGACCGTCTTTTTCTATTGATGGTCATTCAATACCCATGTATTCTCTTCCAAGCGACAAATGTTTGATTATAGTAAATGCTTCACCAGAGCCTAAATTGTTTTTTGGAGGCTCTTAAAAGTGAAATGGATTTATATTTCTCACTGACTGCTGTTTGTGACAGCAAGAGTTTCCTGTTTAGATCTTAGTGTTCTTATGGTGCCGTCAGTCAATCCATGTTGTCATTTTCCTCTGTCTCCAGATTGAATAATCATGTTTATGCTCCAGATGATAGCTGAAAAAAGCTGGTGAATTGAAGAACCACCAACAAAGATGCCATGATGAATGTGTTGCTCATGGACCATGCAGGTATCTAATATGCACCATACATGCACAATTACACCATTCTGCATCATATTTGCTGAATGAAATCCAGTGCTTGTTTCATACTAATTTTGGGATGCTGATTCCAAAAATAGTTGCCTGTTTTTGCTCAAGCGTGTCACACTTTCACACGAAATATGATGCTTTTGATGCGACGACCATTTGTAAACAGTGTATTATCCCTTAATCAACAGAAAAACTGCCACAAAGACATTATCTCTATCTTCTTCTGTGCCAGATTACAACTATTTGTTTAATTCCCAGCCAGTATTTGAATGATTCTGACCACATGCCTAATTCTGATTTCCACTCTTTTGCAGATTGCATGTTAAATAATGCATTTTTGCCATTTTGCATGCATTATAGCTGATACATATATGTGACCCTGGAACAAAAAAACAGTCACCATTTTTGTATGGTATGTTAGCATAGGACAATATTTGGCTGAGATACAACTATTGAAACTCTATTGAGGTTACCAATAAAAAAATCTCAGTATTGAAGAAAAAAATAACATTTATTTATCCAAATTCTTATTGATGCATATTACTATTCAAAAATTGTGTTTTGATATATGTATGTTAGGAACTGTACAAAATAGTTTCATAGAACATGATATTTACTCAATATTCTAATAACTTTTGTCATAAAAGAAATATCGATAATTTCGACACATTCGATGTATTTTGGCTGTTGCTACAAATGTAGCCTACTTATGACAAGTCTTATTTTGCTAAAAAAAATATAGGGTGGATTTATTAAAGTGCCCATATTATGCCATTTTAAATATGATCTTTCATGCAGTGTGTCATGTAGCTGTATGTGCACATAAACTATCTGCAAAGTTGTGACGCCGAAAATATTGCATCATGTCAAAAAGATGCTGTATCTTGTGAGAGTTAACGGCTTGCTCCTCTGAACTTCTACCTGTTAATATTGATGATTGTATTTTCTAGTGATCGTTCAAAACACATATTTGTGTACGTTATGTTGTGTAACAAACCTGCACATGTCATGGTAATCGTCTAACTTACGTTTCTGTAGTTCTGTTGTTCAGCTGAGGGACTAATGTAGTCTAAACATTGTGAGTGATGCAGCTTGACTGTCTGTCTGTCTCATTAGTTTCAGTAATGATAAACGATGTTTGACGCAGTGTTATGCATTATACAATGTTGAAGTTCACAACGTATAGTTGTGCCCGATTCGCTCACAAAAGCAAATTAAGAGCACTTTCCACGGTAGTCCGTGCTAACTAGTTGATGTATGTCCTCCGAAAGCATCCCTAGTAATATCAGAAAGACAGCAGTACAGTAGACCAATCATACAGGACTGCGCCATCTGACCAATCACAGCAGTGAGAGCTCATGGAGAGGCGGGGTTCAGACTTTGAACTGCTTCACTCGAGTCGTTTACGAATCATTTAGAAATGGTGTCAAATTAAATCTATTTTAGGAGAAAACTAAAGTGTTTTTTGACCTTGCATACTTCTCATAAACTTGTAAAACAATATTAGCAACCTTTAAAATGGCATAATGGGGCACTTAAAAAGACAAAGTCCAGGGAAACCTGTGAATGCGTGGAGAGGTGCTCTATTCTTTGTGCGCAGTGCTCGTCTTATCGGGTGCTTGGCAGGGAATCCATTGAGGTCATCGTGCAGGGAGAGGGCAAGGAATTTGTAGCAGGAAGGGGCAGTTGAAGTCGAAGGCTCTGTCATTAGAACATCTTTGATGTCCTTGAGTGCCTTTTCGAGAGTGGTTTTCCATTTTACCTTCTCCGGCTGCCCCTTCCTGGTCAGGTTTGTCAGTGGAGATGCTAAGGTGGAGAAGTTAGGGATGAAACACCTGTAGCATCCCAACAACCCCATAAAAGCTCAAACCTGGGATTTGGTGGGCCGACAGGATTGCCTCAACCTTCTTCTGCTGGGGCTGTATGAGGCCATGGCCCACCTGGAAACCCAGGTACTCACCCTCCGCAGCCAATCAAGATGATCCGCCCAGGTCTCGGAGTGGATCACAACAACCTCCAGGTACGCAGTGGCGTAGTCTTGGTGGGGGCGAAGTAGGACGTCCATCATCTGCTGCAACATGGCCGGTGCCCTGTGAAAGACGAAGGGGAGGATCTGGTACTGCCAGTGGCCACTAGGAGTAGAAAAAGCTGTTTTTTTATATAGCAGAATTAGTTAAACGGACTTGACAGTATCCTTTTGTCAGGTGGGGGTTGAGATGAACTGGGCCCTCCCCAGATGTTCCAGCAGCTCGTCCAACCGGGACATCAGGTTACTGTCGAACTCTGAGACCTGGTTGAGCCGGTGGAGATCGTTACAAAAGCGGAGGGTGCCATCCGGTTTCAGGACCATCAAGATGGGGCTGGACCAGGCACTGCGTGATAGTTTGATCACCCCTAACTTCAGCATCTTGCTGATTTCATCCTCGATTGCCTGCCTCCGAGTATTGGGAACTTGGCAGGGCCACTGCCTGACGTTTACTCCAGGTGATGTGCGGACGTCATGTCCAATGCCGTCATGCCTGGAGAAGAACACGTCAGAGAACTGACTGACCAGGTGTTGGAGCTCCATAAATCGGCGGTGGATTTTCGTAGGGGGATAGCCTCTGGGTACCGGGTTGTATAGTCAACAATCACCAGTGTTGGGGCTAGTTACTCAAAAAAGTAATATATTACATATTACTTTCAAAAATAGTAGTGCCCTACATTACTTTATTACTCCCTGGATAAAGTAACTAGTTACATTACTAGTAATATTACTAGTTACTTTTTTTTTCTTAATTACTCTATAATTGCCTGAGATGC
>JAUCMU010000026.1:6437389-6463421 GCA_032275025.1 Enteromius treurensis | reverse complement strand
TATATATTGCTAAAAGGAACGAAATGCACGAGATGACTCGAAAAAATATTCGTTCATTTTGCTGAACGAGACTCAAAGATCTGAGTCGGTTAAATGATCCGAACTTCCCATCTCTATCGTTCCGCTCTGCTGCCGGGTGTTGACCAATCGGTGATGGTAAATGGTACCTCGTGCCAAACCTAGACCAATCACTGTTCCATTAACTCCCCCTCCCCTTCCCTTCTGTTCTCTGTGCTGTGTGCCTTGTGTGTGATGATGGTGCTACTGGCAAATGTAACGTAAAAAATTGTAATAATATTACTACTTTGTAACGCGTTACACCCAACACTGACAATCACTAACACATGTGACCTGCGTGTGGGCCAGTTCCAGGATCGTTTCTGTCTTGGACTACGGCAGCCCCAGTAATATCTTTACCTCCCCCCTCCACTCGGCAACACTGTACAGCAGGCCATTCGAGATAATTAAGTGTTGGAGAGGTGCTGGCCGGTGGTCTTGTCCTTCCAGGACTCGCACTTGGGCCTAGCAGTGTTTTAGGTGATCATCCTCATGCTGGGCCTTTGCTGGGTGTCTCCATGCACACAGCTGATGGGGAGCCAAGCCTTAGAATCCTTCTCAATGGTTACGTGCTCCGCTACCTTGTCAGCTGTGGAGTTTCCGTCCATCAGCCAGTGTTGGGTGAGGCGAGCGAGTTCAGCGGCCTGGGCACAGGCTGGGCGACGGGGCTGGTACTCCCAGCTGTGGAACAGTTGAGCTGCAATAATGGCAGAGAAGTACTCCATGTTGGGGGAGGAGGGCCATCACTGAGTCCAGTAAGTGAACTTTATGGGGGAACAGAGAAAAAAAACAGTGCTGGGGCAGTGGGTTGGTTATTCCTCGATTGCCCACATTCTTCACCAGTGTGGCGATCTGGGAAGTTACATAACCAGGTTTGTAGTGAAAATCCCCCAGGAGGGTGGATTTATTAAAAGACAAAGTCCAGGGAAACCGGTGAACGTCATGGAGAGGTGCTCTATCCTTTGTGTGCAGTGCTCGTCTTCTCGGGTGCTTGGTGGGGAATCCAGTGAGGTTGTTGTGCAGGGAGAGGGTGATCAGTCATGGCTGCTATCTGTAGCAAGAGTAAAAGTTAACGTCTCTGTAAGAGCGGAGGGCGTTTCTCACTGTGTGCTACCTTTATGCCCGTGTTGATGAACTGCAGCAGTGACTGATCGGCCGAAGCTGATTGGGTGCAGCTGAAAGCCGTCGTTTCCAGGGCGACACTGACGAGTGCTCGTTTGGCTTGCCACATACCTTTAGCAACTTTTTTTTTCTCCTTGTTCTAAATGACTGTATCATAACAGACCAGTGGCCTGTTTTTGGTTCACAACCCACCAGTTGAGAACCTCTGCAATAAAACACGTTTAAAAAAACACAAAGTGTCTGTAGAAAGTCAGCAGTCAGACCGTAAAAAACCATGGATCTTACAAAACGAGCTGGACAAACTGATAACACAGTGACGGACATCATGGCATGAGAACAAAGGTTGCGATAGGATATCTGAAACACGAGCAGGACAGCTGTGAAGCTGTAAAACGTTGGAGCGTGGCTGTTAGAGATTGTGTGTAGTGTGGGAGAGCGATTGTGGGCAGCGGATGGGCTTTTTTCAGTGCAATAATACAGGGATTTGTCAGGGGCAATGGTGATCACAAGAAAATGTGGCATGTTTTGTGTGTGTGTGCATCTGCGTGTGTATGTTTGCTCATGTCAAGTGCTTTTCTGTGGATAGGATTTGATTACCAGACAGTTTGAGTCACAGTTCTGAGTCATTAGTTTCATTTGCCAGTCCTTCCATAAGAGCTCTGAAAACATGCAGTAAAAGGGCCCTCTCCTCTCTTGGCCTCCCTCTCTTTTTCCCTGCTCTTGTTTCTCTCTCCTGCTCTATCCTCGCTCTCACTGGCACTCTCTACGCTCTTACACTCGCTAACACCTCTGCGCAACGTTCCCTAAATGTTCCCCCAATGTTCCTGAGTGTTAATGCACATCGGTTAACAGTGTATCTTGCTAAAATTGAAAATCAAGTCACTTGACACACGACGTGATGTCAACTGTGGGAAATAAAAAAAATGGAAAATTCTATAATATTCTCACTGTTTATTTATAGCGGCACACCATCTGAGTTAGCCTTTTTTGTTTGTTTTTCTCTCTCTCAGATTCTCAGTTTTCTGCAATATATATATATCAATAGTTTCAGGCCCAAAAAAATCACAATGATTATGTGAACTGTATTTGACTTGATTTGAAAACTTTGACGTTAATCACTTACCCCAATGTTGTTCCAAACCCGTGAAAGCTTTGTTCGTCTTATATTTCATCTCGATATTGGAGATGAAAACTGGGAGTATTGTGTTTTGACTGTCCCATTGACTAACAAATAATGAACACTATCATGGTCCAGAAAATTATTAAAGACATTGTCAAAATACTTCTCCTGCCATCTGTGGTTCAATCTGAATGTTATGAAGCAAAAATAAAAATAAAAATAAAAATAATGACTTTATTCAATAAATAATCTCCTCTGTGTCTCTCCGCATCACTGTAGTGTCAATTTGAAGAAAATCAACGCTCTTCTCTCAACTACAAAAATAGCGTATCCTTGTGGTACGGCTGATCAGAAGAGTGGACATTCTCCAAAATTAGCCTCATGGTGACATGGACAAACAAAGATGAGACGAATTGTTGAGTAAAGTCAAAATTATGCACTTTAACATATTTTTAATATTTTTAACATGCAGCCTTGATTACAAAGAAAAAAAAAGTTTTATTAAAGGTTTACCAAAATATTTATTGTACTTTCAGAACAATGCACACTAATGAGTAATGCAGAAATTGCAGTTACATAGACAGAAATGATTTGCCTGATTCACTATTTGGTTTTCAGTTGTGCACAGACTCTTTGCTTCATACTAAAGAGAATAGAATAGATTGTGCTGCCTTAAATCAAAATTAGGACAAGCCTCCAAAACCTCATCCTTTTCAAATTGTAATCACTAAAGGAGCAAAAAAGCATTATGTCATGAAACTATAAAGGGTAGCACATTCAAACATTTCTCTCTAATTAATTATGATGATGATGACAACTTTGCAAACTCAAAGCTGGTTTCTTCGCTCAAGCACATGGAGGGCAAATAGAATTATTTGTTCTTCATTATTTTACCACATATGCATAATGTGATGTTACACTAGAGTGCCACCTCTAGCTCATTATGTTTATTATAAGCTTCTCTCGCACGCGAACAACCTGTGAATAAGGCCGGTGAAAACGCCACCAGCTGCCCACAGATCATACGCTATAGAGCAGAGCGAGAGTGCTGATTGAGGATAGGTTTTTTGCTTTTTATAGCCAACTAAACACAACACGGCTGCTCATCCTGGATCAGCTATGATAGTGACAGACTGGAGTTATTATGCATGTGCTGTGTGTGTCAGCTTGTGCTGATAAGGATCGCTGGGTATGATTGCTATCAAAAACAATTGGACAAGAGTTAATTAGCTTTTCTTTTCGCGGGACCAAGAGCGAAACCAAGCATGTTCTTCGGAGGACAGAACGCACGCACACACACGCACGCACGCATACTACATCGAAGACTTTGTCCCGTCCCAGGTGTACAGGAGCTGCGTGTGGTTTGTCCTACTTCCTGTACAGTGTGACTGTACCTCGGATTGTGCGCGAGCATGTGTGTAACGTTGCGACAAACACTGACCCATTTCAATATGCTGTAATATTAACAAGCCCGGCTAAGTTTGATCTTTTCCGAGAGAGCAGGAGCTGTTCATTTTGCAGTGCGAGCGAGTTTATTTATAGCCTAATCCAAGAACGGAAAAATTCAAATTTGCACCTTTTAGTTGCCAAGATCAATTAACAACCGTCCCCTAAAGTCAAAGTTTACCACAGGCAAGATTGGACATGAGAACTGCTGCGTAAAGTGAGTTCATGCGCAATGCCGCCACTACATCACCAAAGTGATCTCGCACAAACGTTCGCAGGCAGACTTCTCTTAAGTGCGCTCGTGAGTGTGTTGCGCGTCGGACGCACGTCCCAGTTTTGGCACTGAGGCGAGTGTGTAGGAACCCAGCGCGTCCTCCTCTCTCTCCTCTAACCTCCTCACAGCGAGACGCACGATTCCACAGGATGCTTCACCATATGCTTCTCTTAACCACTGAGTTTGGGGTTTGGGTGTAGGCGATCCATCGGGCGCAGAGCGAGTTTTGGATTTGGATGCTTCGCTGGCACAGCTTTGCGGGTGATGGTGAAGCGCGACTTGCGCGCTGCCGCACTTTTCCTCGATCTTTCCTCGGGACGTTTGGCGAAGGGAAATGTGAAGAAGGCTTAAAGAATGGCATGTAAACATGGTTTCTGCCAAGAAGGAGATGGTGACTGCGATGTACCCCACTTCTATTTCCACTCTCTTCTACTTTCTGTGTGTGGCGGCTTGGTGAGTTCCAACTGGATGTGAGCGTTACGCATGGCATCTTTACGCCCCGAGGTTACAAACGACAAACCCGGGCGTTTTTGAACTGTTTGTGCAGTTGGTTGATACAAATAATAGGCGTTTATTTGATGTGTGCGCAATGTTAAAATGCTTCAGTTTGATCTGTGTTGTTTTTAGCATAAAGAGAATATCTGGACAGATCAGAAAGGATGAGAAATTATACCCGGAAAATTTCACACGCATTCTGGACCGACTTCTGGATGGATACGACAACAGACTTCGACCTGGATTTGGGGGTACGTGCCAAAATCATCCCAACATTTGGCCAAAAGCGCACGTTGCTTTTAAACCTTCTCGCGCAAAGCGAGCTCTCCAAATGGTGTGTTTTTACCCAGGTCGCATGCTGTTTACCAAGTGTTGTTTGTTTGGTGAGGGCTGGTGTCCTCCGAGGGGAGATGGAGGTGTATGCCAAGTCCAAATGTCCTTTTGCTGCCCACTTTCTTTTTCTGCTCTCCGTGTATCTAAATCGGTGCCGTTTGGTTGTTTAAGCGAGTTTGGTTATGTAATCGCGCCGAGAAATCCGCTTAATGCATATTTTAAGTAGGAAGAGTACAGATGTTCGTTTTGCGTGCGTAGCTTTCAACTGCGCGCGTCAGCGTTTAAAACTGTTTTGCGAAGCCAAATAGTTTGCTTATCTATAATTGATGGTCAGCAGCGACTTATTTTATCGTAGCGCCAATTTTGAGCATAATAGCAAGAACGATTTGACTGTGCTCATAGTGCTTGAAACTTCAGAATTAACCCCTTGGAGTGTGCTTGAGATACAGTATTTAAAAATAGATATATAACTTTGCGTGTATATTTATGAAAATCTAACACTTTATATCCCCATTTTTTAAGACTTTGCTTCAGAGTTCATTAGTAAGTGTGCATGCAGATTGTTAGAAATTGAATCAAATATGTTCTGCCTATATGCACGAGCTAGTGATGAATTACTTACTATTAAAAGTTATTGTATAAAGAAAAATATCAAGTGCTGCACACCTCTCCCCTTTTCCTCCTTTATTTTTTTTTTAGTCAAGAAATAAATAATCAAATCAAAGCTTGTGGATCTCTACACGTAATGCCACGATGTGATTGGAGCTCAGGGAATGAAGCTCTGTTTTTTATGTAACTTTAGTGAAGAGGCAGAGAGCACATCTCTCCAAACAGAGCAGCACACCCACCTTCACATGACAAGAGCTCTCGAGCGGAGCTGGATCAGGCTGGAGGGGCTTGATCAGCTCTCAGCTAGATGGTGTGGGTTCACAGTTCTAGTAGGATCGCATGAGTTGCCCTTGCCAAAGAATGCAATGCTTCAGAGATGATAGATATCAGGGCTCGGGCGCGTCTCTTATTATTGGCCTTCTTGTTGTCGTCTGATAACTGCTCCATGAGGACTTGGGTTAAAATAAATAAACTTTTCAAAATATGCTGTATTATGTAATAGTTCACCCAAAAATTAAAATTCTTAAGTTGTTTCGTACCTGTTCTTTGGCACATAAAAATGGCTAATTGTTTTAATGGTGCATGTGACAACAAAGCACCCATACCCCAAATAATCCACACAAATTATCCACCATAAGTCCTTGAAAAATCAGTGGCTCAATGGAAAGATAAGTTTTATTATCATTATATGGCAAGCTAAATTTTGAGCATGAGTCATTTTATGATATTTAAAAGTTTTTTTTTTTTTTTTTTTGGTACTTTCTAGAGCTTGACTAATGACACTTTAAATAATGGGGTAGAATGTAATGTTTAACAATTGTCTCACAAATTTTTCAATGCTAGTAATTTTTCAAATTGTTATATAGAAACAGCAAGTAACACTGAATCAAATGCAAAATTATGGCATAGAAAAAAATACTTCAAAAATCTTTTATTCACACCGTTGAAAAAAATACGCTGCAAGTACTGTTATATTGAACATTTTCCTTCTGTGTTTCACTAAAGAAAAAATGCATGTTTTGAAATGACTTTTTTGAGAAAAGAATTTGAAAAAGGGCTCAGTGGTGGTCTTTTATAGTTTGAGAGACTGAGAGCTGAGGGTTCTCAGTTATTTTTCATTTAAATCTAAATAAATAACAATAGAAACAAATGGGATAATTATCATGCCATATGAGTATAGAGCTTTAAAGTGAATGAAACAGCAGCTTGGTATTGAAGAAATGTTTCATATAGGGATCTTTGACTTTTGATTGCATACTCTGGTATTTTGGCAAATCTGTACAGTTTGAGGCACCGTTGAGACGTCTTTTGTATCTCTAAAAGAGATGCATCTGAAAGCAGACCTGAGAAACCATTTGCTCTGTCTAATCCCATTTATATAGAAGAAAGATTTGGGAGATTAAAAAGATCTCCTCTTGTTTTATTTTTGTGTGTAGTGGACTAAGTTTGTGAGATTGTTCCTGTCTTTCATACTTCAGTAGGATTCATGGTTGTCAACTGTGAGAGATGCTCAGAGTGTCTGTTTAATGACAGATAATCCATTTTCTTGTGTTTGACTGAAGGCACTTCTCTCTCAAGTGATTTACTCAAGCATCTATCAGAGAGGCTCTAGAACATTAGGAGTTCAACCCTCACAAGTTCAACCTATATGACGCTTCAGTGATTAATCGTGTGATTTAGAGCATTGAGTGCCTGAGTCTTTTTTCAGTGACACTTTTGGTCTTTATTTATTTTTAATGTTTTTCCTCCACAAGAATTTCGTAAAAGTAGATACAAAAAAATGATAAATGGCTAGTCAGAGAAAAGGGCAACTGTACACATTTACTTTCCTAATACACAATCATGGCCATACTGTGCAATATTTGACAGTGTAATAAAAAAAAAAAAAAAGCATAATCTGCCTTTCTTTTTGACTCGCGTGACATCCAAGATGTAGATGAGTTTGTGTCTTCATTAGAAAACATTTGGAGAAATGCATTATAGCGCTTCCTCACCAATGCAGTGAATAAGTCAATAAGTCAAGAGTCCTCCATCCATAAAATTGCTTTATCCAGTGAAAAAGTCATCTTGTCTGAATCTGAAGAGAAATATTCAGAGTTTACAATTTTGTAAACAGGGATACAACATTAATTTTACATATGATAATGATTACTGTGACGAAAATCTATTAGTTGTAGAGTAGTTATCTAATGCTGTGTCATATTTTCATAAAGGTTATACAATATTGGAACATAATAACACATTTGTGGCTCACGTTTACTGTAGCTCTGCTTCGATGCTGACATGAAACACGCTTTATACCATCAGATTCCTGATTGATCGAATCAAGTACTGTGCAATATTTTTTTGTACAGAAGTTGAGAACATAGACTCATGTTGACTTTGACAGTAAAAAAAACAACAACAACAACAAAACGCAATCCTGTATTAATTTATTTCATTCGTGATACCTGCTTTGAGTCACATTTACTGTTCTGTGCACATATATTTATAGATCTATTTTTAGTCATTTAGAGGTTTAATGTGATTCTGATTCCTGTGTCTGACCAGGTCCAGTGACAGAAGTGAAGACCGATATTTACGTCACGAGTTTTGGCCCAGTTTCCGACGTAGAGATGGTAAGCGATCTAAAATGTATATACAGGTTGGATTTGTGTGTGTACATGTATGCGTGCACGAGCAGCGGTTATATAAGGTGTCATTTTCCGTCTGCTGAGATACGATTAAAATAAATAATTCAGCCAGCTTGCCATTTAGATCAATGCGAGGTGCAGTTGTCTGCTTAGTCAGAGTGAATCAAGTAAGAAATTCACAAAAAAAAAAAAAAAATTGATTGAGTCAACAATTTCAGGAGGTGTTCTCCCCTGAGAACTATATAAGGTTCAGCACCTCACACAAGAGCACAGCAGCACTACATGTGACCAAACTAACATTGTTCAGCTCAAACTGGTACAGGCTGTAGTAAAAAATTACCAAAAAAGGCATTTTTAATGCATTCAACTTCTGTAATGTCATATATTTCTTATAACGTAGAAACATGACTTTTTAAAGAAGATTTGATTGGTTCTTGGAAAAAACAAAACACACACAATACTATAGTTTACTGTTATTTTCCTTACAACAACAGTTACATTAGAATAAAAGAAAAGGATGTTTCAGATGTGTAGAGAATTTGATCTTTGCTGCAATAGTATGAAAATAAATGGTATTTGTTAGAAAAAATCAACTGATTAATTGCTACTATAACGGAAATGTCTTTAAAATATACATTTTAAAAAATGATTAAAATGGTTATTGGGGAATGTTTTCAAGGTAATACAAGGATGTCTTTAAAAAGTAAGTCTACTTCATTTTGATTTTATGGCTTAAGATTTTATGTATGAACGCTCAGTCCAAAATTATTTACACATTTTTTTGGATGTAAAAAAACAAACAAAAAAAATCACATTGCATTAATCACGTTTACACACTGCCTCTGAAACCCTAGAAAAAAAAAATTAAAAATTGAATCAGGTTTGAGTTCTTGCATTTTCGCATCTGTACCAAGCATTTTCATAGGAAGTGATGATGAATGCAAAAAGTATGAAAAATGCATACAAACATTTCCGACTCAGTTTGCAAGCACCTAGGAGATTTGTCAGATTTACAGAAGGAAATTCTTTTAAAAATTAGATTGAAAGTGCTACAGTGCATGAGATGCATTTTTTTTCTGCACAGTTTAATGTTTATTTGTGTTGATGAAGATGAGAAAATAGTGTTTATAGGGTAAATAGGTTTTATTTTGATATTGTTTTAAGGGTTACATGGGAATTTGTCAGTGTGAGGAGATGTGTTTGTTTAAATGCCTTGACAGATTTATTTTGCAAGATTATGGTTGATTTATTTCTTATTTGAGAAGTTGCTTTTTACAGAACCACTCTAATGAAGCCTTCTGTCAGGAGTAAGTCAGATTGATTTGCGTGCAGGTTTGACTGCTCTATTTCTGTGTTTTTTTTTCCAGGAGTACACCATGGATGTGTTCTTCCGCCAGACGTGGGTGGATAGGCGGCTGAGGTATGATGGCCCGGTGGAGATCCTCCGGCTAAATAACCTGATGGTGACCAAAGTCTGGACCCCCGACACGTTCTTCAGGAACGGCAAAAGATCTGTGGCTCACAACATGACGGCACCCAACAGACTCTTCCGAATCATGAAGAACGGCACCATCCTGTACACTATGAGGTACAGCACAAATCCGTCCAGTCCTGTGTCCGATTTATGCTGAAAAGACTTTGGCAGGCTGTGTTTGCTCGTGGGTGACCATCGTTTTGCCAAGTAGGATGTGTTCCTGCATCATCTTTTGTTGGTCCTGCAACAGCATTTGTGTTCAGTGAATGATGGCAGGTTGATATGAATGTATCAAACACCGCCCTAAGGCTAACACTACAGCTGGTTGATAGAAATGGATGTTGATCCAGGAACATGTCCTACTTGGTGTAAAGTACTTTGAAGGCGTTGGTGGACATCACATCCTCAGTATTTTAACCATTTTTTGTGTGTTTTTTTGACAGGTTGACAATCATCGCAGAATGTCCGATGAGACTCGTCGATTTCCCCATGGATGGCCATTCCTGCCCTCTGAAGTTCGGCAGCTGTGAGGATTATATGTTTCATACATGTATTTTTATTTTTTTTAATAATGGATTTTTCTCTCTCTTCACCGTCAGAATTGATTCATTAAGAGCTTCTTTTGTGTGTTGAGACCCTACAAATTCAGAATTGCAGTTCATCTCTATGCTCCTAAAAGCTGACAAAATTCACTTCTAGCACACAAATGTAAAATGCGCAGGCGTTCTCTAGCAGAAAAAGGCCAAAACTATTAATGACTTGTTTGAATTTCATTGCGTTTGTTTTTGTCCAAATCAAATGCAAATGTCACTTCAACTTATAACACACAAAGAACACACATTGGAAAGGTGGCTGATCCAGAATATCTATCATTCTACCATAATGCACTTGTTTTCTGCCATGTTTTTATATTGAAGAAATTGTAACGGTAGTATGCTAGTATTCTATTGTAAATTGAGAGCAGCACTGTGCATATAGTATATACAGTAAACTACTAAATTCTTGAGTACCGAGGCTGGATTTATTTGATTTAATACAGAGAAACTATAGTTAAAATTTAACATAACGGTTTTATATTTGAATACATTTTAGCATATAATTAATTGCTGTGATGCTGAGCAAAATTTTCAGCATCAGTAGGCTTCAGTGTCACATGATCCTTCAGAAATCATTTTAATACGCTGATTCCCTTCTCAAAAAAACATATTATTATTATATAACAATTTTAAAATCATGCTGCATGGTATGTTGCATCCCAGAATGCAATGCACTCAACTTGACCATTTAAATAATGTTACAAGTTAAAAAATATATAGATTTTTAAATATTTAATTTAATAAACAAACAAATAGATATGTTTATTTAAATTTTAATAGCGGGGAGTATTCAATGTAGACTGCTTAGTACAGTATGTGGACAAAGTAGTCCAATACTGCATTCTAAAAATAGGATCTTTATTCAAAAAACACAATATTGTTGAACTGAATAGTTCTTGACATAGAATGAATTTTTCATAGTTGGCTTAGCAAATGTAAACTCATTCTTTTCTTGGTGAGAAAGAGGGAAAAATTACATGTATAAATATATACACAGTATATAAGCTACAAGTTTAATTTAAGAGCAAATACCTTAGAGGTCTGAAAAAGAGCTTTTCTCCACAAGGAGAAATTACTTTTTCCTCCGAGTGTGTAAATACAGAGTTGGTTCATATTCTAAAAACTGAACAAAGAATCTCTATATCAGCAGGACTGTTCACGACAGTCGGTCAGCAAAAATGAAAACGAAAACGTGAAAAAAATGTTCAGGAACAGAAAGAGAAATCTGAAAAGAAGGCGTAATCTCAAATGGGAATATGTGGCAGGTGGGTAGGGCTCTTTTATGGAGACTGCTGGAAGATCTGGAGATAAAATCAGTCCAGAGAGCTCCTGCTGGCGCATTGTGACATTGTGATGGAGGACGATCTCGATGTTTTGGTTTTTTAGTGGTGGCTGTGCTAATGTGCTGACGGATATCTCGCTCTCTCTTCTTTGTCTTATACATCTTCCTGTCCTTTCTTTGGGCCGGAGGGGAAGCATCTAGACAGAGAGCTGTTCGTCCCCTGTAGAGCCGAGAAGGTCACCACAGCTTTCCCTCCTGCCCCGGGACAGCGCAGACCTATAACAGCTCTTGTTTTTATTTTACGCTCGCTCCTTTGCACTCTTTACAGTTTTCTGCTCCTCTCTCACGTCATGCCGTTCTCTTTATTCTGTGTTCATGGATAAGTGATGTTTGCTTGGGTCACAATCATATTTGAGATTTAAACGATCCTGAATTTCACTGTGTAATTCATTTTGCACTATAAGGCTGCGCAATTAATTTAAATAAAAGTGCAGAATGATTATCAAATCAGAGGCTGGGATGAGATTAAATTAATATTGTGTTGCATGTTTCAGAGTGAAGCACAGGACTGTGTTCAATTACACGCGCAGCTTGTATTCAGGTTTTTTCTGTGTTGCAGTTGCAGTAAATGTTGCACCACCCGAATGCTTAAAGGGTTATTTCACCACAAAATTAAAACGATTTCATTAATTATTCAAACATCATATCGTTCCAAAGCCTTCGTTCATCTTCGTAACACAAATTAAGATATTTCTGATGAAATCGGTGAGCCATTTGACCCTCCATAGACAGCAGTAAAACTGAAATGAATACATCGGTAAAACAGGACGTGACATCAGTGGTTTAACTTCAGTTTCGTGGCACTACGAGAATACATGAAGAAAATAAAAATGCAGCCATTCTTCTCCCCTGAATTACGCATATTTGACGTAATCAGCCTTGTTTAAGTCCTGAGGAAAGTTTGCGCATGAACGCATTTTGCCGTTTTTTACTCTTAGGGGAAAGTGTTCGTATTGTCTGTGTTGTGATACTCTCTAAAATGCTGGAAGACAAAACTCAGGGGAGAAGAATGATTGAGTAAATTGTTATTTTTGTTTTCTTCAACATAAAAAAAAGTATTCTCATAGCGCCGTAAACTGATGTTGAGCCACTGATGTCACATGGACTGTTTTTACTGATGTATTGGATCTGGGGTCATTTCGGTTGCGTTACTGTCCATGGAGGGTCAGATGGCTCTCCAAATTCATCAAAAATATCTTAATTTGTGTTCCGAAGATGAACGAAGGTCTTAATGGTTTAAAACAACACAAGGGTGAGTAATTAATGACATAATTTTCATTTTGGTGTGGACTTACCCTTTAAAATCTACATTTATGAATGCAACTGTATGTCATCCATCTCCCTAAACTTGTAATAAGAACGTATCCACCTTATTTTAAATGGAAGAGTGCTGCAGCTGTTTAACTTTATTGTGCAAGGCTTTCGGTGTCATCCACTTCCAGTTATTTTTAGTCTTACAAAACAGCTTGTTATGTTGCTTGATATTACAAACTGGTCTTTATCATACTAGTTTAATGTGTTGTCACAATTGTAAACATGCTGTGTTTACTTCACTTCCTTTCTACTGTATTCTTACTTTCCACCGCAAAATAAAATAAATAAATAAATAAATAAATAAATAATAAAAATAAAAAAAACATTCAGTGGTTTGATTTTGGAGAGAGAAGAGATTAAGGCAGCCATAAATATTGGTATTGTTAGTTTGCTGTTGTAATGAAAATTAAAATATGTATTATTATTATTAAAATTACTATTAGTGTTACTTGTAAAAGTAGTAGTACTTAATGTATTATTTTACAGTAGTAATAGGCCCTATTTATTTTGTTTAATGTTTAAATTTAGTCTTAAAATTATTTATTTTAATAAAATATATTAATAAAGTGAATAATGATGATAGTTTACTGTACAGTAAATTGTTATTGTTTATTGTGATATTGAAATACAATTACGACATTTTAGAATAAAATATTTTTTTTAACAAACACAATTTTTACTTAAAAAAAACAACCCAGAGAACTCCTGATTGCATAAATTACTTACTCTTGCAAAATTATGCTGCCCATTTTAAAAAGCACCGGTATTATTTTATACATTTTTATAAAATACTATTAAATTTTGTAAACTTACTTAACTTATTTTAGTTAGCAATGGCCTGGCAGCCAGAAACCAAATCTAAGCATCGTGACAAAAAAAAGTTTTGTGCTGACAAGTTTGAGTCTTCAGAAAATAAGTTTGTAAGTACACTCATGTTTTACTGATCCATGTCTGTCTCCCGCATGGTTCGTTCAATTCCCCTCGAAAGATACTGTCATGCCCAGCGTGATTTTGGATCAAAACTCTCTTAGTCTCTCTGTCCCCTCTCTCTTCTCTCTTGCGTGCTCTCTTTCTATTTTCATGGGGTTGTTGGTGGGTGTCTTGGAAGCCCTTCCTCTGCTCTATTTCCCAGTGTGTGGGGGTTCAGAAGCAGAAATGGAGAAAGAGACAGTGAGGAGGAGAGGAAAAAAAGAGAATTAAGGAAGATAGAGATGATGATGATGATCTCAAAGGAGGACAGGAGCGCAGGGAACGTGCCGACGGACTCCTGGATGTGCAGTCAGTCTCTGCTCCGAGAGCGTGAGCTGTTTGATGTATGGATTTCTCCTCCATAAATGAAATCTGTCTGATTCCGAGCAGGAGAACATCTCAGCGGATCTGATTTCTGTGTCAGGATGATTGTTCTGCTTGGCTCGGATTTGAGATTGGCACACAGAGTGGAGGAAGTGGGCAGCAGTGAGGAAAGATCAGTGTCTTAGCGGCGACCATTCGACCCTGAGCTCACGGACTAATACGCACAGTTCCATGCGTAGGCATACCCAGAGGAAGATTTATTGCTCAAAGATTGCTCTTTCATCGCTCAGGAGACATGATGAAGTTCTCAGATATGCTTAATTGAAGTATTAACTCCTTTATTTCCTTTGGTGAATTAAAATTGAAAAATCAAGACAGCTGTTAACATGGAAGAAGTATAATTAGATCATAAATGTTGCACTTTTGTCTACTGATTGCCAAATTGCATCAGTTCTTGGAAAGACAAATCACAAATTTGTGTTTCTTCCTCAATATTTTGTCTTGTTTTTAGTACAAATACTGAAACATTCTTTAATCAAGATACATTAGAGGCATTATGTATTAGATTTCTGGGTAAGTGGCAGATAATTGTTCTTGTTTTGAGCATAAACATAATTATAAAGGCATTTTCATTTAAGAATGTTTAGATATTTGTTCTGAAAAAACAAGACAAAATACCGGTTTAGAATAATAGTCTTATATTTAACTATACAACAACAATCTCACCGAACTCTGCTCAGATTTGCTAAAGCTACCAAAAACTGCAATCATAAATCTCAATGCAAACAAATATTTTCCTCTGATCTCTAGTTTCCTGCAATATGCCAGCAATTGCCTCATTTGTTTCCATTTTACCTAAGGCTTCTTTTCTCTGGAGGAAAATCTGAGCATCAGGAGACTGCAGCAGGAGTGTCCATTTACCCTCTGTTTAATCTTTTTAGTCTTTTTCATTTCCACTGGGATACACACAATGCCACAGATATGGTCTGACTGTCAGTGTTATGCACACACATATTCTATATGTCATGGAAGGTGTTGTTATGACGGCTCTGTTTTGTGTGTCAGATGCCTACCCAAAAACTGAGATGATCTACACCTGGACTAAAGGCCCACAGCATTCTGTGGAGGTCCCACCTGAGTCGTCCAGCCTGGTACAGTACGACCTGATCGGACAGACCGTGTCGAGCGAGACTGTAAAGTCCATCACAGGTACAGACACATAACACATTAACAGTGAAAGAGCAAATATTCACTATACGACTGTTCACATGTTTGGGGTCTAAGATTTTCTGTGTTTTAGAAAAATGCCTCTTATGCTTTCCAATGCTGTGTTTATTTTTTATTTTTTTTTAAGTACAATAAGAAAAATAATTAACTTTTATATTAAATATTGTACATTTTAAATATAAATTATATTTAAAAAATTTAATTTAAAATAGCTATTTGAATATATTTAAAACTGTAATTAATGTAATGTACTGATTTCCTGCTTAAGACAAATGTCTTCTTATTATCAGTGTTGAAACAGTTGTACTGCTTCATATTTTTGTGGAAACATTGTTTTAGGATTCTTTGATTGATAGCAAGGTTAAAAAATCCATTGTAAACCCTTGCAGAATAAAAGCATTATTATTATTTCGAAGAAATTGTACTGACCCCAAACTATTGAACAAAAGTGTAGTGCTTGCAGTGTAGTAATATTCCTCAAACACTGCGGTTGGGATTTGGTCTAAACCCTTAACTCTACATGTTACATTTCTGTGATTAATTCAGCTCAAACTATATAGCTCATTTAACATATTTATTTATATATTTATTATACTGTTTGTTTTGGGGTTGTGTAATGTATAATTTCTTTAAACGTATGACCTCTGAACTTTCAGCAGTAGGATCAATGGCATCTTTTCCTATATATTTTTTTTCATATTACTATATATATATATATTCAGCAATTTATAGCAACATGTCAAAACCTGCGCAGATTATTTTGTACTGTAAATTTCTTGGTTTCTATGTATGTGGGCCATTCTATTATAAAACCTTAAGTCAAAATCCTCTCCATATTCCACATAATTAAAATATTAAAAATAATTGGGGGGAAAATGGTTGTTACTATGTCACAATAAACATTTTTCAATGCAACAAAATGTCTTGATGTTGTAGACTTACCATGTTGCTTGTGGTTAGAATACAGTTGAATACAATTTTCAAAAATGAAAATTCCTAACTGGTCTCATGGAAAAAAAATGCACCTGGGGGAACTTTTTTGCGAAACACAGTAAATCTCTGAATCCTTTTATTCCTTTTCACAAAGATTTACAGAGTTCTGACTAATAAAATGTAATTTCGGACAATTGCTTGAACATGCTATGGGTTCAAAACAACTGTAATATGCTGATACTGTTGAATGTTAGCATCACATATTAGCAAAACAGTTCAAATCTGCATATAAGGAAGTTCAATTGGCAGGGTTGCATAAACATATTTATTTTTATATCAGTTTTGCATTTGTTAACACTGTTGGGTAGGTTTGGGGTTGGATTTGGTGCAGGGCATATTTCCTGCATGATAGAGCAGTCGCTGGATATTTAAATTCTAAACGCCAAAATACATACCTGAAACAACTTAATAAAAACACAGCAATATGTACCTATAGCTACATGATAAGAACGTACCAGGGTTTACACATTCAACTGTGTTCAAGAGTCTGTCCACACAGAGACGCGTTTCGCTATATATACGTATACATGTTTTAACGTATTGCGTTTCGTCCACACGGATCTGCCGTTTTAGGCGACTGAAACCGCTATTTTTTGAAACCGGGTCCCAAAGTGGATAAATCTGAAAACGACACCCTTGCGGTTTCGTGTGTACAGCTAATCCGTATATTTTGTGAAACGATGATGTCATCAAATCACGTGTCAGCTGCATCACTCGCCAACTTCGTCTTCTTGCGCAAGGTTATGCTCATGTTTAAAGTCTTCTTCTCCGTTTATAGTGTATCTCTATGGGAGAATTACAGCGCCCCATACTGGTTTGGCATATATACTACACCGTTTTCAGTGGTTTTGTGTTTACGCAAAGTTTTTTTAGAACAAGAAAAAAAAAATGATCGGATAGGGAACGCACCGGCTTCGTGTGGACGGAGTCTAAGTGCCACTCAGTGGACATTCGTATTTTCATAGAAACAGGAATAAAAAGGAAATAAATAATAGATTAATTAAACCAAAGTTTGCTTATGAGATATACCAAAAACGACTTTTACCTCCTGTTTAACCACTACAGACACATCAGAAGGCGGCAGCAAATGTCAGAATTACTAGCCGTGGTGAGGCTGCACTCGGCGGATACATGAGCACTGAGCACCCGGTGTTCGCCTGGAGCTCACGGCTCTAAAATCGGCAAAAGCAAACCTTTCTATAGGCGCTCTCCTTTTTAATAAACCACAGATTTGTGTTTTAAACAACTACATTCTCGCTTGAAATACTCTTAAAACTGCATTTCATGGTACAATAACAACAATATTTAGAAAATTTTGCGGTTTTCCCCTCCACCAATGCACAAGACTGGAGCCATCTGGCAGAAGCCTCTCTCACGACGCGAATTCGCGACTTTTGTTAAATTAATTTTTACACGCGAATGAAGCGAGTAAACTCAAAACGTTCAAGCATCCAACTACATGTGAATAGCGGGATTTATTTGCGCAAGTCACGTCTGGTTTGAACGTACCTTGACAGGTTTGAATGCTGGGAATGCAAAGCTAGTTTTGTTTATACAGTTTACTCTACATAAAGAATTACATTTTAAACATCAAGCTGACACAGATTTTATGCCTTAACAGTTTTTTTCTGTTATTACAAATACCACAAGCCGGCCGGCTCTTTAGGCTATGCTACAGTTAAGTCCATCTCATCAGTGTGCACGTGTTCAGAGACACCTGGTCTGTGTCCGAGTCACCTGATCAACGCATATGGAGAATATCTGATAGTGATGTAAGCTAGATTAAATGAAAAACCTTTTTACTCATGCCACAAGGCCTAATGTCAGCTTAAACTTAAAGGTCAGCGTGAGTGCTTGCAGATCGGCTCAGGTTTTTAGAGCACTCAGTAAAAAAATGGGGGAAAAAACAATGCCATTTGTTTATTTATTACGTCTTTTTGATCAAAATTACTTAAGAGATTTGGAGCATTCAGTGTGTGTTTTGATTACTGGAGAGCTGGTTCCCAATACGGCTGTGAGCCTCATTCTGTTAAAATAAGATGAATCCGCCAGCGCAGCTTAGCAGCCAGAAAACTTTGCTGTTCAGCCAAAATAAGTCTGCGGTTGTGACAAACTGTCATTCTGACCTTGTTCCTTTGTGTGTCCGCTTTCGGGCTAATAAGGCACTCCCTGTTTCTCTTTCTTTGCTCTTTCAGGTGAATATGTGGTGATGACAGTCTACTTCCACTTGAAACGCAAAATGGGCTACTTCATGATTCAGACGTACATCCCCTGCATCATGACTGTAATCCTTTCTCAAGTGTCTTTCTGGATAAATAAGGAATCCGTACCCGCCAGAACTGTCTTTGGTACGTGTTACTCTCAAATCTTCTGCACCGTTTCGCCCTCTGAGCCGCCAACACCATTTTTATGCAAATACGGAGAAAAGAGCTGCTTCCGTCTGTCATATATTCCTCCCTTCCTCTATCCATTTCTCTTTCTTTATGCTTTTCTTCCTTTTTTCTTTTTGTTTTATTCCGCTGTGCATAACCCTGGGTTAATGTCTTTTTTAACCCTGGTTAAAGGCCACTTTTAAAAGTAGGTTAGCGTAAATATATTCTGTGTGTAGTGTGAAATGCAGTGATAAATTGTTTGGCATATGACAGCCTGCCTTGAAGCTGGCATCATTAAATATACATGCGCATTGTATAGTCGCAGAAACTTTTCAGAAACACTTTTACACAGTGGTTAAAATACTTACATATTTGCTTTATTATTATTATTATTTAGCATTTTTCTGACAATGTATGATAAATAGAGCAGATTTTCATGCTCACGTTTACGAGTCAGTTGGTGCACTATTGCTCAAAAGTTTGGGGTCAGGCTGTTTGTGAACTTATAATAAGAAGAAATCTGCAAATAAGCATATTATAATGATTTCTGAAGGATCATGTGACACTATGACTGGAATAGTGATGCTGGAAATTCAGCTTTGCACCACAGTAATATATTACATTTTAAATATATATTCAAATATAAAACAGTTTAATCTGTAATAGTATTTCACGTTATTTCTGTTTTTACTGTATTTTTAATCAAATAAATGCAGCCTTGGTGAGCGTAAGAGACTTTTTTTGTAAATCTAGGTGTGAAACAAAATAACCACTATCTACAGGAATGTTCTGTTTGTGTCAGTGTTTGTTGCGACTTTAGTCCTGATCCAATTATGATGCTGTGATGCCTCACCAGCCACTGAATCATAACATGTGTCACCATGTGTATCGTGTTATGAGGTAATTGGCGATTCCCAGTACTATGAAAACGAGAGAGTCATCTTTGTGTGTGTGTGTGTGTGTGTGTGTGTGTGTGTGTGTGTGTGGCAGGATCAAATTAACACAAAATGTAAGCAAGCGTGCACCTAACATACTTTTAAAGAGTTTTTCTCTAATTCAGTAAAAGCTTTTCAGTCACTATGTTTTGTCTTGTTTTCTAGTATAAATACCTAAACATTTTTAAATGAAGATACAAATGAAATCTTGTTTTCTGAACATTTTTTTAAAATGAATTTATGCTTAAAACAAGAAAAAAAATATCTGTCAGTGGGGCCAGAAAAAAAATTTCAAGTTTAAAAATTAAAGTTTTGGCAATTTTCAATCCATATTAAGCCCGCGTGGCAATATTACAATCATTAAACAGCACAACAAAACATTGTAGAACCACTTAAAATGCCTTAATATATTTTAAAACAGTAATATAAAAATATCAAATTGAGTAATCTCTTATTAATGATGTTTAGTTTACATAGGAAAGCAAATGAGCCCGGAATATGAATGCAATCCGCTTAATGGTTCCTTATAACAGTTTTGTATGGGAAACCACTTAACGTTAGAGGTGTAACGATTTGCGTATCGTGTATCGTATGATTTATGATCATTTTCTAAATCAAAGTGATCATCCCTATCTCCTTGTTAGTAAAGACTTAAGCAGAGCACGTTTGTGTCATTATTTAGTCGTTTGCAATGCACTTGTCAAAGCGAGTGATGTAATTTCTTCATTTGCTTCAGCTGAGAGGCTCCGTGATAACGCAACCTGATGTAAATAATGGCTTGCATGTGCTCTGCTCACTCAAGTCTCCATTAACTAGGGGATAAGGATGATCACTCTGATGATTTGGAAAATGACCATGAATCATACAATACGCAAATCGTTACACCCGTACTTAACGTGAAACGTGCATTTACTGTACAGTATATTCCGGCTTCATCTGCAGGCCGGTACAAAATATACATCATCAATACGGTGTTTACTGTATTTCACATGTTAATATCTGCGTTTTACTACTACTTTAATGCAAACTGTGTAAAAGTAACTGGTGGTCAGTGGAGCAAAGCTTTGTTTTGTTAGAATTATTTGAACTAATTATTGTAAAGTGTTACCAGAATGCCTTATTCTGTGAGCGGCCAAAAGCACAACACAAAAAGGCCATTCTTGGTGCATGTTTGGAGTTTTACACTGCTAGTCTCTTTTCTTTTTTGCACTGAAGTGTCCTGTTCATTTCCATAGTCAGCCATTGTAGCACCTTGTGCCTGATCAGTCCTGAATGCTCTTTTGTGCTGTGACCTTATCTGTCTGCTGCAAACACAGCAATACACTTTTACATCCACAGACACTCGTGCACCCACCTCCTGTTTCCTTCTACACTTCACCTGGGGCACTAGAGATGCTGAGAATAGCACGCTCTCATTCTCCACTGGAAAAGTGTAACAATGACCCACCTTCAGATGGCTACTAACAGAACGGTGCGCTTGGACCCAGGCCAGAGGAGCGGATTTTCATGTCCTAGATGGAAGTGTGCTTAGTGAAGGGGTTTCTGGGTAATGACAGAGTGGGTTTTTGATGGCCGGCGCATGTTCAGAATGGACTCAGCAGGAGACCACAATGATCTGTTGTTTATCTGTTCTGGGATGGCTTCCATATTTCACTTTCTTTACACATGGCTCTAGTGTATTTTGGAACGATGCTGGCTTCCAAATGGCTCCGTTACTGATTTTTTTATTACTTTTGTCAGCACAATGTACTGTAGTTTGAAATTAGTTTAGGAGTGTTTAATAAAAGGATTTGCTTTGCTTTTTTTTTTGTCTACCTAGACTGTTTAAGACATAAAATGGGTCAGGATCAGAAATATTGAAAGTTATGATGTGAGAACCATGAGGACATTACCATATGAAGACCCAATATTTGTATATCCATACAATACACTGCAAAACAAAAAAAAACAGTACTTTGGTCTTGTTATTCAATACAAATATACAAACATTCTTAAATCAAGATGCATTTACTTGGGAAGGTAAATTACACAAGATATTATGTTTTCTGGAAAAATATTTACAGTATGTTTAAACAACACCAAGTATATGTAAGTGGGGTAATAATAATAATCTTGTTTGCACTGTGAATTAAGTTATTTCTTACCGCATTTTTCTAATTTAAGCTTTACAAAAGAAACAGGACTTAATTGTATTAGACATTAAAAAAGCCTCTTGATTTACTGACCTTCAACACTTCCTACTGTAGGTGTATGACTTCTTCTGGAGAAATACAATCTGTGTTATATAAAAATATGCCCTGACTCTTATAGGCTTTATATAGGCAGTGAATAGCTGTTGAGATTCTGAAGCCCAAAAAAATCCATCCATCCATCATTACAAGTGATTCACACAGCTCCATGGGGTTAATAAAGACTTTCTGAAGGAAATTGATGCATTTGTGTACAACAAATATCCATGTTTAAAACTTTAAAAACTGTAATCTCTAGCTTCCACAAACTGTTATATGCAAATAAAAACCAGTCTCGGTTTTTCTTTGCTTAAAAACTTAAATTTCCGTGAGACTAGCATATTATCACTGAAGCTTATGCTACGCCTGTTTCATCTACTGGAACGTCACTCTCTCATGAGCATGCGTACGATAGTTAGCAGAAGATAGACATTACAGCTTATAAAGTTTTAAATATGGATATTTTTCTTACATACAGAAAACGCATTAGTTTGCTTCAGAAAGGCTTTATTAACCCACCAGAGCCACGTGGAGTACTTTTTTTTGATGGATGCATGCACTATTTGGACTTCAAAATCTTAACACCCATTCATTGCCATTATAAGGCCAGTTAGAGTAAGGATGTCTTTTTAAATTTAATTCTGATTGTATTCATCTGAAAGAAGAAATGGCTTGAGGGTCAGTAAATCATAGGATTTTAGCCCTAAAGCTATAGTGGTATGTTTAGTTTGAAGAAAAATGATCAGGGGAAAAACAAAAATCAAATAATGAAAAAACTTAATAAAAGAAAAAACAACAGACTGACAGCTGACGTACTGTAAGGGTTTGTAAATATTGACAGAATTGTCTATTTTGGTGAACTTTAAATTTGTCTTTCTTTCTATTAGTTAGCCGCTGATTGAAGGTTGTGTCCTGCTTTGTAATCCCTTATCGGTCTTTGTTCATTTCGGTGAAAGAGCTCTCTCGTTCTTCTCAGCCAGTCACACAAGAGCACTAAAGCAAAGCTCTCACAGCAGTGTGGATTCGGCAGTGCAAAACACATCCAGCACCCCTGGCTAAATGTAGCCTGTGATGTACCTATTGATCGTTCCAGATCGGTCTGCACGTGGGCGTTTGTGAGTGCGCTGTGATCGTGTGAAGTTTTCCAGAGAGTGTGGATTATTCTCCAGAGCTGTGAGCTCATCTTATAGGCAGTTTTACCATGGGTTTCATTTGGTTTGAACCCGAGTTGGATGCAAATCCCTTAGCCTGCCCCCGCAGGTCTGAGAGCCACCGTGAGCACTAGCAGCACCTGTTTACCGCTGTAGCTAGGTAACTCAGGTGGAGATGTTAACTTCACTGTTTTATTCATGGTTTTATCCTTTTGCTGTTACTAACAAAAATTAACATACATGGAACAACACTTGTGTTTGTCCTTTGTTAGGTGTGAGGAAAGATACTAAGAATCTATCTGTCTGTCTGTCTGTCTGTCTGTCTGTCTGTCTGTCTGTCTGTCCGTCCGTCCGTCCGTCCGTCCGTCCGTCCGTCTATCTATCTGTCTATCTGTCTATCTGTCTATCTATGTATCTATCTGCATTTAACATTTTTGTTTTAATTAATTAAACTATTAAACTAAATAAATGTATTATATTGTATGCATTAATAACAAAACAAATGAAAAATTTAATTAAATCAAATTTGATGAAATTTAGATTTTTATTAATTAAATAAATCTAAAAATATTACGAAAATTAAGCCTATTTTCGTTTATTATTTCTCAATATTCATGAAAATAAAACCTATTTCCCACATTAACTTTTTTCATATATATATATATATATATATATATATATATAGTTTATTTATGTATGAATTGAAATGTTATGCTACATTTAATGCTTATTAATTTATTCTTATTTTAATGTATTTTATTTGACATATATTTAAATAAAACATTAAATACTATATTAAATTATTCAATATATAAAGCCTGTTTTTGGACAACTAAGTTATTTTTATTTTTCAATACTTTTAAAGTATTAAAGTTAGGTGATTTTCACTGCTACTGTTAAATCAGTGTTGTATTTTTACTGTTTTAGAAAATAAAATGTACTGTAATGCAATGCCTTCATTAAAAATTGGCATAACAGCAGTAGAACAAATACCATCATGTATAATTTCTTTACACATTACAGTAATGAGATTTTGTTTGCATTATGATAATGAGAATTGAGGGCAAATGTGCTTAATAGTCGTGAAAATAATGCTAATGCAAACAATACAAATAGTCATAAAAAGTATGTTTTATTTTAAGCAAATGCATCTGTACTATTATTGTATTTTTAAAATCTGGCCGGGCCACATTCTTGACAGGTTTCATTTCAAGTGGACACAAAACAGCTGTCACACCAATCAACAAATTAATAGTGTGAAAGCGCCTTTTTTCATGTCCATGTTTATTTCTAACATCTTGCAAACTCCAGAATACAGAGAGAATATGTAGGAGAGCGCGTTTGTCTTGTGTGCGGGGTTGGCTTGATGTGCGAGAGGTTTGTGTGTGTTTTCTTATGTTTTATTAGCGTGTGCGTGTGGGTGTTTGTGTGAGTCGAGAGAGATTCTGTGTGTGTGTGGGAGGAGAAGGGATACTGGCTGCCTCCGTGATTGTGTGTATTTGTGTGTTGGTGTATATGTGTGACTCACGTCTGGCATGCTCACTGCTCTGTGGCAGGGTTTAGTTTCACAGAGAGAGATAAGCTTCCAACTCAAGACATTCAGGTTAAGAATGAATTCCTGACTCCCCCTGGTGGTTCAAAGTGTCACTGCTGGAGAATGCTCCCTGTTTTGCATTTGACCTTTAACACTTATGTCAGGCCAACAAGATGGCTAAATGAACCAAATAAACCTAGAAAATGGGCCAAAAAATTGTGCTTGGAGAGGTTCTTAAAGCTGAACTTTATGTGCTGTATCACTGCAGTGCAGAGCACTGTTTTTATCTATTAAAATGCAAATGTGAATACTAAAAGGAGGGAAATGCTTCCCTTACATGTAGTTGTGAGCACCAAAGTACAATTCCAAGCAAAATGCTGAAAAAACTTTTGACTAGCATCAAAAATGGTTTCACAACCCGTTTAATTCTTGACGCATAAAATCAAGATATACGCTACTTTTCTTAGCATAGAAACATAAAAGAAACAATTTTATCTTAATCTTAAGGAAGCTCTTAGCGTTTGTGTATGCAGGTGCATATAGTTCCAGGCAGATTGTGGGCCTACCGAAGCAGAGCTTTTAATTAAAACAAAGGAACAAATGCTTAATTCATGCCCACGATAAATATCTGCATGCCATGTGCAGGGCCTAGTAAATCTTGAGTGCATTTGTTATATCAGTGCCGCAGAACTGCATCTTTGTGTTTGTTTGTTTGTTTGTTTGTTTGTTTTACTATGTACTGTAAAAGTGCTGCATAAAAACTGTGATTCTGGTGGCTAACTGTAAAGATTGTATCGCTACAGTATCACACCTAGCTTTAGGGACATCTGCAACATTTCGATTGTCTTCTTTCATTTGGATTTGCTTTTTTTTTTAACTGTGGCTTCAGCAGAGTACTCATTTTCAAAACTTAAGCTAATAAAAAAGTATGTGTGGACCACCATTGTGCAGAGCAGAATATCTAGACTCAGAGAATGCAAATAAATTGAGTAGTTTTGTTCATTTGGGCCGCTGTGTCAAGACTGTTTACATTCAGTAAAATACTGCAAAAAAAAAAAATCAAAATAATTACATAGGAAAAGATTATTGAGTTCAAATTAAAGAACGTAAAAGCACATTTATTTTGTTCATATTTTACTATCAGCTTTTTTGTTTTTATCAGCCTTATAATAAAAGTAGCAAAGCGCAAAGTTTATTGCAGTTATTGGGTGGTTGGCTTGCTATAAATAATGCACGAACGTTAAATGCTATTTACAAGCATTTATAGTTTAAATAACAGCTTGAAAATGGTCATGTAATGTTATTTATCTCAGAAAAATGAACGCTAAGTTCATTGAGTTGGACTGTAAGGTCTGCATGAACGAAAGTGTGCGAAGATTTTGCTTCCGTATTGTGATGCACTTCAGAGAGAAACGTCTAGGTTACTATTGTAACCCACGTTCCCTGAAGGAGGGAACGGAGACGTTACATATGGGAACTCGCCA
>JAUCMU010000026.1:6422073-6437289 GCA_032275025.1 Enteromius treurensis | reverse complement strand
GCTCAAAGGCAAATCGGTCTCTCTGGCGAGTTCCCATATGTAACGTCGAAGTGATTCGACTGAAAGGGTAACTAGAGTATGTGGCTTGTTTTGTGTACTGTAAATTGATTGGATGTAGTAAAGTAGGCATTTCATTCAGAAATTAACATGGTTTACCATGTCATGCTCATGCCCGAGCCGTCATACTGATAACATCAGAGAAGACCCGTCGTTTTAGAGGGGAAGAGGATTTTCAGATTTGGATTTGGATCAGGGCTGACTTGCTTGTTCTAATATAATAATATTTACTTTTAAGTACAAGATGACTCCTATAGAATAGCTTTCTTTGAATTATTGTTTCATTGAGCCTGAATGTGTCTTAATAAGCAATGGCTTCGGTTTGCCTAATGTTAGAGACTTTGGGGGCGCTAATAGTTTTGCTCATCAAATTTAGTTTAATGTTAAACTCTCAGCAAATTACGCTCTTGTGCGGTGGTCAGTTTTAAAGCACTCCCAAGAGAATAAACAGAATAAGAGCATAATCACTAATGGACACTTACGGACGATTGGAGTGATAATCAAAGAGTGTGTTTACATTCATGGTTTTGAGTCAGAGGTGAAGCATTTTTACCATTTCATAGGCAAAAAAGATTTTGAAACACAAATGACTTACTTTCATTTAGTAGAAATTACCATTAAAAAGCAGTATGCTTATCACAGACCACCTTAATCACCCAAAGCATGTCAAATAAATACACCGGAGCTCCTCATCTCTAAAGTACTCCGTGAGCTACAAAACAAACCTACCGTCTATGAAAACTCATAGATATGAAGCCGGAAGCTGTGTGATGCTAATTTTCAAAAGCATCAGTTTTTAAATCTCCCAGCATATTAATATTGTTTTAAAGTCACAACATGATATTCTTCGTGTAATTGTGCGGAAAAAAAACTCTGTAAATTTGTGTGAAAAGGAATAAAAGGTGTCAGAGTTGTACTGTCTCTTGTGTTCTAGACATGTACTTTAGACTGCAGTGATATGTACTTGTTGGTACGTATTTCGTGTCTCGTTAAAAAGTGCACCAAGATACATTTATGCCATGAGACCAGTTACATTCAATGTGTGTTTCTCACAGGAATCACCACTGTTCTCACCATGACGACCCTCAGCATCAGCGCTCGTCACTCTCTGCCCAAGGTCTCGTACGCCACTGCCATGGATTGGTTCATCGCCGTGTGTTTCGCTTTCGTCTTCTCTGCTCTCATCGAGTTTGCGGCTGTGAACTACTTCACCAACGTTCAGGCAGAGAGAGCCAAGAGAAAACAGGCCAAAGCTGCTGCTACCGCAGCCACTGCCAAGAGCTCCACGCCGTCAGGCAAAGACACAGAGGAGGTTCCACAGGTGAGACAATGTTATACACATTACAGAGACCACATATACATTATAAAACACACAGTACTGCCTTTAAAATTTGATGAGATGAGCTGTTACGTTGTACTGCAATTCAATTATTAATGCACCACATTGCACACTTCTCATGCTGCCTTTAAGTCCTCTTGAGAGGTTCCTACTAACTTACAAGCTTTGAAGATATTTTCAGTGGAAAAAAGTGGACACATTGGCAAATTTATTATTATTTTTTTATATCTTTTCACTTACCAAGCCTTCAGTGCTGCCTTCAAGTCCTTTGGAGGCGTTTCTATTACCAGTACTTCGAAGCGGGAAAAACATTTTTAGTAGAAAAAAAGAGGATGCTTTGGCAAATTTAGTAAGGTAGTAAATAAGGTTTTTCAGGGTTGGTGCGTTAGATTTGTAATTGATTTGTAAATATGAATGATGGAAGTGTAGTTTGCTCATCCAAGTAGTCAGCAGCACACAAAATCAAATGTATTTGTTAAAATAAGTATAAAAAAACAAAATCTATATTTTTCATCTTGCATAAGCTCAGTCATTTCATAAGCTATTAATGTTATGACAATTAAGCATTTTTTTTTCCCACCAAATTATCATTAGCGTAATGCATAACTTATTGGTTACTACTTGTTACAAAATTGGTAAATATCATTATAGTGGTGATCCACTTTAGTTTCAACTGTATTTTTTACATACTATTTTATACTAGTTACAGTGATTAACAACAGTAATTTATTTAAATAAAATCTATTTTATTTAAATTTATTTTTTAAATCCCCATAAATTGAAAGCAGTACATCAAATATAACACTTCAAAAAACATTTGTTAGGTTAATGATTTTGTGAATTTAGGGAAAATAAAAAAGTCTTTAAATAGGCTTGATTTTCTTAAGGCAAAATGTGATTACATATTTATTATTGCTGTCAAATGATTAGTTGCATCCAAAATAAATGTTTTGTTTACATAATATGTGTGTGTAATGTGTGCATAAACTCACATACAGCATACATTTAGGAAATATTTACATGTATATACATTATTTATATTCTTATATTATATATATATATATAATATATGAACATAACATATTTTTCGGAAATATACATGCATATGTTTGTATTTACAGTATGTACATAATAACTATACACAGCATATTCTATGTAAAGAAAAAAACAATTAATCATTCGATAGCACTAATGTTTATATTGTTATGTCAGTTTTGAACTGGGCCATTTCATGGTAGGTTTTATCTTATAATTGCAGTTCACTTTTATTTATAACTTTTATTCAGTTAGCTTTATTTGTATAGATGGAAAAAATGTGATGTGTAATAGCAATCCGCAAAAAAAAGAAGGAATAGCACCAAGTTATTTGTTTTCATATTTTTATGTTTTTGCACTGAGGACGATGACCGAGTTTCATCGTGGGAGTTTTGCATGGGAAACGTCACAAATCAGATGTAAGTTTAATTACAGCTGATGGGACAGCACACTGAGAGTGTGCATGTGAGCTGTGGATTTGCTCTTTTGCTGGGACATCGTGCGTAAGCTGAGATGGCGGATTAGAAGTGGCACATGCTGACAGCTGTGAGACTTAGTGAGAGTGTGTCTGTCAGACTGTTGACATGATGTATTACGGGCCTATTTTTTATGTCATTTATTTCTACAGGCTTTTAAAGATGTTAATGTCCCTTATCTAATGGTGGCTCTCTTTAAATCTTTCAAATCACAAATTTTTTTCAGTTTTTTCCTTTTCTCCCTCTCTGTCTTCCGCTCATCATAACACACATTTCTATTTGCAGAGTAAAGGGATGGGGATCTTTACAGTGAAAGTCTCAGCATATGCAGGTTAACGGAGCTCGTATGACTCAGTCAGTGAGCACAGCGCAGCAGGAACTACTGTACGTTCGACTTCATACACGTTACAAATAATCCAGCCTGGGAATTCACAACATTTTTCTGAGCTCACAACCCAAATGTTCAATGCTGCTTGAGTTTCATTAACCACAGTAAGAGTTAAAAGAGGGAAAATGAAATGCTGAATTTATTTAATATCGTAAACGATATTGTTAAATCTCATTACACTTTAAGTTAAATGTTTTCTGTTTGAATACATTTTAAAATGTAATTTATTCTTGTGATAGAAGCAGAATTTATAGCAACATTACTCAATCAATCACCTTTATGTATATAGAGCTTTTAACAATACAGATTGTGTCAAAGCACTGAAGAGTATCAAATTGGAGAACAGAGTGTCGGTAATGAATAATGACAAGATTAAACACTCAATTTTCAGCTAAAGAATTTCATTATTGGATGGAGATATGTCATTGTCTACTTTTCAGTGTCACATGATTTTTCGCAAATCGTTAGAATATGCTAATTTGCTGCTATTGAAAACAGTTGTTTTGCTTGTGCATTTATTTAATAATTTTTACCATCCAAAACTCCAGGGTCAGTAAGATTAAAAATTAATTAAAGTGTAAAGACATTTTAAAATGTGAAAATATTTATTTTTCAAATAAATTCTGTTCTTTCTGTTCATAAAAGAATCCTAAACAAAAGGAGATATGGTTTTCATAAAAATATAATCAGTTTTATTAGTAATAAACCATTATTAGTAATTGATAATCATTACTAATTGAACTCCAAATTACCATATTCAAATGATTTCTAAAGGATTATGTGATGATAAAAATTCAGCTTTGCCGACAGAGGAATAAATTCTATTTGAATAGAAAACATCTCGGTTACGTACTGTAACCCTCGTTCCCTGATGACGTGTGTTTGACATGTTTGAAAACCACTGATTTTATCCCATCCCTCTATTCTCCTATTTGATCATGTTCAGTGCTTTGCCACAATCTGTATTGTTAAAAGCATTATATAAATAAAAGTTATAGATTGATTGATTGATTGACAGTACTTGCAAATAAATGGCATCTGCAAGGGCAATCCATTTTAATCAAATTCCCTCTTGGGTTTTTATATGCTTGATCCAAACCCATTAAGGAACATTAAGAGAAAATCCCAATATGGAGCAATTTAAGTCTGTATACAGTACATTATGTACACGCTGACCACAGCTAGGCCGCGGATTATTGAGCCGCCTTTAATAGGTTTTTCTGTTCCTAAAAATTAAAGAACAGAAGAGAAGATGTTCTTTTCCAAGACAGACTGAGAGTTGAAAGAGGGAAAAAAACAAGTACAGTTTACAAATTATCAGGGAAGTGACGTGATGGGTTTTATCTCAGCAATCCTTTCCAATCCCTGTGTTCCAATACTACATCTGCTGAGATTTGAACCTTGCCACCCCTTTTTTATCTCATGAGGCCATCAGAGCTGAGGATCTGCTTGTAAAATATTGAGGATTGTGAACCAGGAGTTTTTTTTTTGTTTTGTTTTTTTAAGAGTAAGTGGCTGTAGATGCCGGGAAAGAGGTTTCTTGAAGTTACAAAAGTTTGTGTTTAATAACACCACAGATTTTGCTCTGAGAAAAGTGTTGTTGCTTCTTGTGGGTCTAAAGTGTATATTTTAAATTGCATTCATTCATACCTAAAAAAATTATAGCAACAAACAAGAAGGTCTTTATTAAATGTAGAGTATAGAAGAAGGTACAGGAATTCGGACACAGTTTATGTCTCTCAGAGCTGTGTATTAAGTCTCTTTCTGTCTCTCCTCACAGCTTCTGTCTCTCCTTACAACATATTTTCCACACACCACGAGACACCAATTACACTTTGCCAACTGTTCATTTCTCAGAGGAAATGGTGTAAAATATCAGGTTGAAACTGGGCTATCAGGTCCAGTGAGAAAAAGAAATATCTCTCTTCACTATAGTCCCAGACAGTCTACGTGTTTATCTCTTGTTGTACAGAACAGCACTCAATGTAAAAAACACACCTCGACATTTTCTATTCATGTTTTTTATGCTGACTTTGGGTGAGAATCTAAAGAATTCTCTATTTATTTTAGGACTGAAAATAAAATAAATAAAATAAAATGTAAAAAATACAACAAAACAAGAAATAAAAATAAATAGGGGGAAAAAAATATATATATATGCATATATATATATGAATTCCAATCAGCCTGTGCTGTGAAAATCTCCTCCCTTGATATCATTGGGGTATGTTACACTGGTTCACTCACTCACACACACTGAGTGGACTCATCTCTCTTGTTCTTGTTTATATGAAAAAAGCTGTTTATAGAATAGCTCCACCCTCCACCTCCTCCATACACCCACAAACAGCAAACCATCTGATCATAAAAGCTCCTTACAGCCCTGAACATTACTGCAAGCGTGACGTCTGTTCAGTTACACATTACAGACACATGCTTGCTGCATGGTGCTCTTCATGCGGCTCCTAATATCTTATATAAAAATGTATAGATAGCATATTGTGTATAGAAATATTAGTTATGCAAATAAATAAAGCTTTGTTTTTTGGCTGCAGTAAAATTAATTGCTTCTTTGAGTGGGTTATGGATTTGCTTTGACCGGTTTGATTCAGAAGCTGTTGCGCAACTCTTACGTGTCTTCTCATTAAAAACGTATGCTTGTGCTCAGATGTGGCAATGCAATAGTGTCATCAACACATTTAGAATAGATTATTAAACCAAATTTGGGTTTTATATTGCTTCATATTACAGAAGACAACGTTTTTTGTTGTTGTTGTTGTTGTTTTTTTGTAGCAATGATTGCTTTAATATTTTGAAACTACTGTCAGTACTAAATTTAAAGGAATAGCTTACAACTAAATGAACTTTTTTCTGAAAATGTACTCACCCTCAGGCAATCTGATATGTATTTGAGTTTCTACATCAGAACAGATTTGGAGAAGTTTGGCCTCATCTGCACTAAATGGGTGCCATCAGAATGAGAGTCCAAACTGTTTATTAAAACATTACAATAATCCACAAGTAATCCTGAGGAAGCATTATTATGGATAATAGATATTTTGGCCAGAAGGGTCAGTTTAGAGTAAAAACACTCAAGTACATAAAGCACAGCTGATGCACTGAGAGGTGTGGGTTCTTTTTGGATTATTTGAATGTTTTTATCAGCTGTTTAGGCACTCATTCACTTCAGAGGACTGGTGAGCACAGATGCAATGCTAAATTTCTCCAAATCTGTTCAATGAAGAAATAAACTCACATACAAATTGGATGGACAGAGATTGAGTATATTTTCCTTTAAACTATATACTGTAAATGATTTAAATTGCTACTTAATCAACATTAGCTATGAACATCTGTTATGCATTATACTTAAATTTTTCTCTCTTTTACCCAACAGCAAAACTCAGACACCAATGGAAACTTACGAAAACGCGTCAACTCCAATGTCCAGTCTCAACCAGAATCCAAGAAAGCCCAAAGAACCGAAACATCTAGCAAGAGCGGCGCAGCTGCATCCAAACCGACCTTGACCAGCCAATCATCTTCCACCTCAGAGGGTACCAGCAGTTTCTCCAGCCAATCACGTCTCAGCCCCAGTTCCGCCACCCAATCTAATGCAGCCCCTTCATCCTCTGCCTCAAAGACAACACCGCCGGCCCCGCCCTCTACTCCAACAGTTCCCGAGAAGCCATCACCCAGTGCACCCACAGGCTCCGCCCCTCTCCACCATCTCCTCGGGCCTAAATTAGAGAATATTAAAAAGAAGGAAGCCAAGGCTGCCCCTCAACCTGCAGCTCCTCCATCCGGAGGAGCAAGCAAGATCGACGAATACGCACGTATTTTATTCCCAGTGTCCTTTGGGGCATTCAACATGGTGTACTGGGTGGTTTACTTATCTAGAGACACCATGGAGGCAAAGGGAGGCTAACAAGAGGAGTATTGATCATTTGTACCCTTTTTTCTACAACTCAAATGAAATAAAGAGCCCTCTTAAGGATTACGTCAACAAGCAATTCCAAGAAACGAAATTATATCACAGCAGACAAAACTGCACAAGCGCACAGAAGAGATTATCCGGGTGAAATAATATTAAAACTTTTTTTGTTGTTAGTCAAGAGGGCCTTACACAAGATTAAGCATGTGGATATATTATAATAAGTCAAGATAATTCTATTAAAAAAACAATCCAAGCAATCTCACAGGAATGAATCATAGATTTATCTGTTGTCTTTTTGAATAGCCATATTTCCAGTCTGTTCTATTTATCACCGGACACTCTGAAGAGGGAACAATGCCACTGAATAGTTAAACTAATACCAGGGTCGTTTAGTCTATTTTTATATAGAGACACTTCCGGAAAATATCCTTCATTTGGAGTAACGGAATTTTCAGAAACCTGACAGATCTTAACTGACCATGCGGATGTCTGCCAAGAAGACGTATTTCTGACACATTTCTTTCAGTTGTGATGAAATCTATTTTAAACCACATCATGGTGTATGTAAACTATCAGGCATGAAAGGTATCTCACTGAGAGAAAAGTTTGAAACAGAGCGTGTCCTGATCAGTGAAAAACACATACTGTATGCATGTCTTTTATTTTTAAAGAGACAATAAGAATTTTCGTCGTTACAAATTAAGTCGTTAAAGCACAAATGATGATTTTCTCTCTTTGTTTCTGAAGTCGAATGGCTTGTTTTTATTTCAGTTCAATTTGGGTTTCGTTTTCATTATTGCAGTATTTTTTGTGTCATAGCTAATTATGTTCACTGCTGTAAAGAAGGAAGTGTGACACAGGGAGACAGTTTTATCTTACGAAGCACTCAGCATGTGCCGACGGGCCCCCTGGAGCCTGGTGCCGTGGCAACCACACAGGGGCCAGATGGTTCTGGAGTCATTTAGTACAGTAAGAGGGTTAAAGAGACAGATGTTGTCCTGCAAGAGGACGATGAAAACCTCCACCGATCCACATAGGGCTGTTTTTGTATGTGTAAATTGGATATAAACAGTGATTGGTTGAGGTCTTCATTGTCCGCCAGTCGTTAGTTTCCACACAAAAAAAAATAAATCTGCGTTTAAGTTATAGATCCTTCAAAAATGGTTAAAATAAAATAAAAAATCATAAGAACGTTTGATGTCTAAATCAAAAGATGGTGAAAAAAAGCATCATAAATGTATAGCCAACACAGTCTCACGACCAATTCGTTTGTGCCGATTCATTCAAATGTGTATGACCTTACTCATTTGCTTGTTTATCACACAAAGCTGTTGTATGCTCTTATGAGATTGGATATATGTATGAAAATAGTCATATGGACTACTTTTATGGTGTTTTTTTTAAGCCCTTGAAAACTAAAGGTACCAAAAAAAGGGTTTCTCAGTGATGCCAGAGAAGAACCATGTTTGCATCCCCAAGTGAAAGTTTATTCAAAAATGTTCTTAGTGTGACAAAGCTTTTAATAATCTACATGTTTGCACTATAAAAACCCTTTGGTGCATTAAAAGGTTGCTTGAATGTTAAATGTTCTGCATAGAATCATAGATCCCAACAAAAAACCTTCAGTATTTCGGGTGGTCACGTTTATACCGAAAAGATGACAAAAGACAACAGGGAAAAAAATCTCCTGTGGTGTTCATACGGGTTTGGAACAGCATGAAGCGAGTTCATTTTTGGGTGAACTGTCCCTTGAAAGTTTTATTTATTTGACGCATGGTGTTTTGCTGAAATGATTCTGTGATATTTGGGGTGATCTTAGCAGACTGCTTTCCACCATTCTGTTAAAATACAGCATAAAACATAACATATATGGCAAAAAATTTGTTTGATTTAAATTGAATCTATATAATTAATTAAACTATTATTTGATTATGTAGAACAAACGTGCGTGTGTATTATTAGACCCGTGCATGACTGTGGATGTGCTGATATTTCTTGGTGCGAGTTAATGTGGAGATACACTGATTTAACTCGAATCTTAACGATCGCTCCACATGTTAAGAAAGCAGCAGAGTTCATCTAATGAATCATTAACTTTACTCTCCCTCTATCATGTTGTCTCCAACAGAAATCCATAAGGCTTTTAAATTTACTGGGCGAAGAAAGAAAAAAAAATACTACTTACTGCTTTATTGCCTGTATACTGTATATTTCCTATTGTATTTAAAATACTACATCTTTTACTACATCAGATTTCCAAGTGCAAAATGCAGTACACGCTCGCCACAATTGAAAAGTTTGGATTAATTACACTTTATGTTTTTGAAAGAATTATACACAAGAATATTAAGAAGCAAAAATGGTATTTCACATTAATAGTTATAATAAAAAAGAGAAGCAAATCGGTATATTAGAATGGATTCTGAAGGATCCTGAAGGCTGGAGTAATGATGCTGAAAATGATCACAGAAATAAATTACATTTTAAAATGTATTCAAACAGAAAAACTGTTATTTTAAATCATAATTTGTCTGGTCTTTGTCTTGTAAAAGCAAGACAAAAAATAAATAATGCATGTCCTCAGTACATTTTTAAATATACTGTAGTAGGACAACTGACCTTTCAGGAGTTTGATTGACAGGTGATCTGGCCAATCACAATGTTAAACAAACCACAGGAGAGTAGATTAACGTCAGTGGACTTGAACCTGAAATGTGGTATGACTTGATACCTTCTGATATTCATTTGTGTTTATTTCATGCTATTACTAGTAAAGATGATGAGAACATTTGAAAGCTGAGCTTGTTTCATACCAGAAGAAACCTGCTCTGTCCTGTTGAGTTGTCAGTTTTTTCTTTGCTTCACGGTGTATTTTTCACTCCGTGAGAACATGATGTGTGCTGTGAGAATGTCATGGCTTGTCGGACATAGGGTCTTTTGGGTTCGGTGTTGAAAATTTGCATACTGTGCACAGTATACTGCTTTTTAGTCTCGGTGTTATTGTGATGCTCTGTGTGTGTGTGTGTGTGTGTGTGTGTGTGTGTGAGAGAGAGAGAGAGAGAGAGAGGGAGAAATAGAGGGACAGACTATCAGCAGCGTGATGGAGTGATCAAAATGTCTAGCTTCCCTGGAAACTCAGCCTAGTGTGAAATTGACTTTGTACCTTCATCCTCTATCACACACACACACCTCGTTAACCTGCCACTTTAATGGTCCTGTATATTGTTCTCTCTCTGACAACATTACCCGTTAAGAATGATGAATACATGTTTTTATACATTTATACTCACAAACATGAGTCCATGCATATGTATCTCAGTCAATTACCAGCAGCTGTTGAAATAAGAGCTAACCTGAGCTGCAGTTTTGCATTTAAACATATTTAGGCTTTATTTGAATTGCATGTAAATTGTCCATTTTATTATAATTCCCATGGTGATGTGTATTTGCCAGTCACACCATAAACAATACAGGTAAGATTTCTTTCATAGTACTAATAAACAAAATGTGTTTTAATAACCCTCTTCATATATTTATCTTCAGTAAATCCAATTTGTTTAAATCCAATACATTTAAACTAATCGGATATCGTTTCTTCCACAGTTAGCCATATTTGAATTATAGTTGGGGTTTGTTTGTTTTGGGGGGGATTTTCACATTTTCATTCTATACGATTTGAATAAACACATTCTGAAATTATAATTATTTAAATGAAATCAAATAGATGCAAATGAATGTCCTGATATCTGAGTTCAGAAATTCATGCCTGTTTCTTACCCGTTATGTTTGGCTGACAAATATGTGTCACATTATGCTTATTAGTTTGTTTATGCTAAAACTGTGTGATCCTAATGGGTGGATATTTTATATGCAAATCAAATACGTAAAATATCAAAATTTGGCTTAAATAGTGTGTGAGTGTGGGTCTGTATTAAGGTTGACTGTGTGTAGAAATGGGAGAAGTGCATGACTATTAACTTCCCGCTTAGTGTCCCCACTGGCCGTTTGCCTGAACGCATCTCTTCCGGCGCACCGCATCTTATCGTTCAAACACAGAAGACTCTTTTGCTCCAGTGAGGCATCGCTTTATTAGACATGTTACGTGAGACGCCCAAAGACCAGAAATGTCCTGGCCCGTACTGAGCACACGAATACCCTTAAGAAATAGAGTTTCAAAGATAAAGTTCATCTGAGGTACAAAAAAGAACATTTGTCTTTAAAAAAAAATAATAAAATAGTTTAAACTTTATATGGTTCATGTGTTGCTGCATAGTCATAGAAACAAGTCAGAAAAAAATATATCTCAGGTCAGATTCACCTCAATTTCACAGAAGGGAAAATAAAGAAATTCAATTTTGCACCAAGAAAATGAAGCCTGTTTTTAAGACCTTTATTAATTTTTTAGTTAGACATTATTCTCACTACTGTAACAGAATACTGCTGTGACAAACTGCTTTTGTTCTTCTTTGTAAGACCGTTTGGATACAATGGACACATTTTCTGAATGTGTAAATGAGATTTATATATCCTGATGTTTCATACATACGTTAATTTTTTATTTGATTATTTTATTTTTTGGTATTTCCTAATATGGTGATTCTCATATTATTATTTTGTTTTATGATTATTATTTCAGTGGTCAACATGAATTAAAAAGGCAGTACAAATACATATGTTTGAGTTGTTAAATATGAAATGTATTATTCTTATTTAATCTAATTTAAATACGTTATTTATTTTATTTGAAACCACACACAAATCTTGATGACTACATTTCTTCGGATTTTAAGGAATTTGACACAGACATGTTCTTGAAGGGCTTTATGAGAGTCTCCTTCAGAAAGTTCCCAGAACGTTCTTCTATGGCATCAGACTGCACCCTTATTGGTTCTAAGTGGACGCTTTATTTTAAGAGTGAATCCAGTGAACACAAATCTGTGTGCGCTGCGTGCATCTTGAAAGGAAACTTCAAGAGGCCTACTTTTAAAATTCCGGGGGGTTTTTTGTCTTTCTTTAATCTGCCACACCATTGTGATCAGTCATTTTCTAATTATTGCTTATTATCAAAATGAAAAATTGGTTTTATAAGACTTTTTGAACACAGAAAGTGAAGAAGTCATTTGGATTGCCTCTCAAAAGCCTCCACGGAGTGGATGAGAGCGTCTCGGGCCAGTAGCTGTCTAAACTGATAAACTAGAGTACATCATGTATTGCTGGAGACAGAAAGACAGAGGGATTGTGTTTATCATGCCCTACAGAGTTTATCATGTTGGCGGTGATAAGAACAAATATCCATAATCTTTCTCTGGATGGAGCCCAAAAAGAAGAGAAACGTAACACAAAGAGAGGGAAGAGAACATGGACTTACAGCTATTGAGTGGGAAATGGATTTTGTTTGGATTCATTTGTCAAGCTACGACCTGGAGGGGAAAAAAAAATCACTCTGCTTCCTCTGTATATAACTCATATAAGTAACTGAATGTCTGTTTATAAAAAAGGAGAAAATATACAATCAGTGTTTTGTAGTGTATATATTATTATTATTCTTTACTTACTGCCCTATGCAAGAAAACTACTTCAGAACTGATGAACAGGTGCCTGTGGTCTCGCATTGATGAGATCATCGCTCACGGTCCAATGAGAAAAGAGAAAAAATAAACATACATCTGTCATGTTCCAAAAAACGTCCTTGTGTCAGTTTATCCTTATTTCTCTTTTTGTTGTCATTTCAACATGTGAGCTGCAGGTGTTCTGAGATTTATTTTGTGAAGACTACTGGGGGGGCCCTTTTGTGAAACTAAAATGTTCTTCATTTGTTAAAGGTTCTTTATGTAACAATTTAGACAAGAAGGTTCTTCTGTGGCATTGTGAAAGAGTGTAAGTGTGCAGATGGCTTGCCTTCGGGCTTACAAAGGGGTCCGATACTTTCTGAAACATTTCAGAACTTTCTAGGAATTTTGGGAAGGGTTCACTCTTGCAGATTAATCAAATTTAGAAGCAAATACAGAGTTTGCCAAGCACAATCACTAATAGTTTTGAACAAAGAAGGAATGTCACAACCCTAAAACACAACATCAGATACAGCAATACATTTATATCAGTACATTACATTTATCTGTAGAAATGTGGTAGATGCAAACTGAAAATCCTCATCTTTTCACATGATATGGAAGAGAAGTAAGAAGATACGTAAGAATGTATGGTGGTGGTGTAAGGGGAAGATAACAGAGTTTGTAAAAATGAACAAGAATTAGTTTTTAGTTGAAGTAACACATTTCTACAAAATAAATGTACTGTTCATTTTCTTTTTGTGTACTACAGCATTGATGTTTCTCAGCACATTTACTGCAGAAGCATCTAAAATGCTTAGTGTCATAAACAGGGATTATTGTATAGCATACAAAGAGGTCTGTCAACAACAACACAAAAATAGAACAAATGCTTATAGCAAAAAATGAAATATAATTGCATATAACAAAACACAATTAGCATATAACATGAAATTAAATTAAATTTCCATTTAACAAATACAACATTTTGTCTAAATGGTTTCATAAATGACTAAATGGATGTGCAAAGCATCACTGTTTTCATAATTTTTGCATTTTTGTAGCTTACGATAGTGGTGTACTTTGAATCTCGTTTACAAAGGTGTCATATAAATTTACGGGAAAAGCACATTAAGAAGTTAGTTATTTTACCCTACAGAGACCCCAGTACCTCTCAAGTTTCAAAAGATATCTCAAGCTTTAATAATTCAGAGATTTGATCTCAAGCATTTCTCATCACATTCATCTGCGACCAAATTATCTGAGCGGGTATCCACATGTAGCCTACTCTTAATGTGCGTCAACAATTGCCTCATCTGAGTCTATTTTTATTCCTCAAAAGAAATTTTAGAAGAAACATCTTGTAACTTCACAGAAACTTAATTGAGAACTCCATTTAGCCTCCTGAGATATGATAGAACGACCTCTGAGCAACAAAATGTGCCTCTGGGGAGTTACGACAAGAAAAGTTGACAAGGATTTGACAAATTAGAGTCCATGTTGAGAGGCAGACCTTTTTATCTGAATAAACCACTCAGATGTGCACGTTCATGGCATCAAGCTTTTCACAAACGCGCGCTTCACCTCCGTAAAGAGACATTAATCAAATAATCAGCATCTATCATAAATCCTGAAGAAGAATTATCGCATTAAAAATATTCTCAGGCAAATCTGGCCTCTTTATTACAGTCAGCCTCCCTCCAAAAATAACCGCTGCTGCCATGGCAACAGCTGCTTCAAAGTAATAACAGTAAATAGCTTTTATTGTGACTGTTTTGAATGGGCAGTTTGCGGGAGGCAATTTTAAACCAAGCAATTATACTCTGATAATAAGCTTTGGCCTCTGATTTGGCCAGCAGAGGACTGGACACATACGCACTGTAGGCACTTTCTTCTTATTATTGTCGTTTCTTTCACTCTCTCTCTTTCTGTGGCTCAGTATAATTTCTTTAATAATGAATTGAATATGACATCTTTCAGTGAGGTACACCTCAACAATCACCATCATTTCTTCTGTTTAATGACTTAATTCTCTTGGAGAATGTAAGTTTGTTGTTCAACCTGACCGGTCAGGACCATGAAAATTCATGAAAATTATCAGTGCTACTGTAAGTTGTTTCTAGTGACAAAGTTCTAAGAAAAAATAATAAAGGGAATATCTTAGTAAAGATATCTATAAAGTGCTTAACAAATTTGTTAGACCATCACCCAATGCAGAGTTTGTGCTACAGCTGCCCTAAACTAACAGTACTGATAATTACCAAAATATACTTAATATATCTGTAAGTTCTTTAGTCTATATATGTATTGATTTTTATATGATTCAATTAAATTGCATTTTTAAATACTAAAAAGGCAGAAAAACGTCTAGGTTACTATTGTAACCCACGTTCCCTGAAGGAGGGAACGGAGACGTTACATATGGGAACTCGCCA
>JAUCMU010000026.1:6399541-6421628 GCA_032275025.1 Enteromius treurensis | reverse complement strand
TTCTCCCGGCTCGCTCCCCAGACAGCATGCCAAATTTGCTTATTATTCATTACGAGGAAAGCGTGAACTCTTGAAATTCATATAGGCAAGCGTGATAGCATACAGGTTAAAGATTCCCAGTTCATACAGGTAAACCTGAAAGCATGTTTTCTCACACAGGCCATGACAGTAATCCGGCTGTACATTTAGATGTTAAAGGGCTCTTGGGATCCAGCTGTGAAAGTTATTTTTGTGCTATAAATGCTCTTGGTTCAGGCATCTGAGGGAGAGGAGAGTGGTGGGCGTTTGCCTCTGTTAGATCATATGCTGAGCTGTCAAGAGTAGGCGCAGGTTGGCTGCACTTCAGATTGTGTCTGAATCTCAACTCACTTACGGTAATTATGCTCTGTGCGGGAAATGTTTGCCGTGGCTTCTTGCACAAGTGCATGAATAACATACACACGTTCAAGCACATGTTCTTACATTCTACCCCCTCACACACAAATATTCTCGTGGATTTTAGGATAACCCCACTCCACACACACATACAGTCAACTACCCACTCACAGAAGACAGCTCATATATCTCCCTTATACTCATTTCGTTGAATTGCATTTCCATGGCAACACTTGTGCATATGCATAAAACCACATTAATTTATAATACAATGCATAATTCCAAATAATCTATAATGCAGCAGAAAATGTGTCAGAAATGATAATTTTCTAATGTTTTACAGTATGTGAGCGTGTTTGTTTCTGACGGTCTGTTGCTATCATGTGATGCAACATGTAGCAAAGCTCCATAAACAGTCCGAGTCCGTAGTAACTGTTTCCCTGGAAACCACTCTAAAGTGAATTAGCAATTAAAAGTGCTGAGAAGCCCCCATCGAAGAGAACCTGCATATGTGTGTGGATGGATGTGGCTTTTATTAGCAAACAATGAGGAATTGTTCTGTGATTCTGACCAATGAACCATTGCTGTTGTAGATGCAGGAATAATTTTATGTTTTCCATGCTTTTCTTTGCTTTACCAGGTCGTTCTGTATGTCATGTGATTATTATGTGTAAATAAATATGCATATATATATATATACATGCATTTTTGCATGGATCGAATTATTTCTTAAAGTAATTACAAAGAAACATCAGGTAGCACAATGAACAAAATGTTAAAGTTTGAATTTTGTTTTTAAATTGTAAAGATTACGGTAAGTAAGGAAGTAAACAGGTACTCGAGGATGTGCTGTATCCTGAATAAATCATGACTGAAGGGCGTTGTTAGACGCGTCGTGCCTTTATACCCTTTAAGCCGTGATTTATTCACGATACAGCACTGCCTTGAGTACCTTATTGCTTTTATAAAACTGTTACCACACGATAAAAATAATATATTAAAACCAAAATGATATGTACTGAAATATTAGCACGTTCGTTAAATGCAGTCCTTCCACTAAAAAAACATAGTCCCTGACAGCAACAGTAAACTGCAAGAGAATGTTTCAAACATGCCTCTCATCTAATGGAGCTTAAATAAAAACAGAGAAGAGCAGAGAATCATCCGCTGCATCATTTATTTTTAACATCATATATGCTATTTTCTCAAACAAGTAAAACATCTGCTTATCTTTCAGCAAGACAAAACGTCTGTTTTTCGTCTTTTGATTTTAAAACAGACTGATTCGGGGCACAGCGCGAGATTGCAAGTGTCAGTAGTGTAAACTGATGGACATATGCACATACAAAACCATGCATGCAGCAGAAAACTCATAGACACAGAAATATTGGTCTCAAAATTAAAGAGGAAAGATGCAACATAACGCCAGCAGGGGTCACTCATACAGTACAGTTAAATAAATAATAAACATTTTATTTATGAATAATACACAGAACAGTTTTATCCTGTATTAGTGATTGTATTGTTGCAAAGGGTGTTGCTCAGTGATACACAGAACTGTTGGGTAAAGCCGTCCTGTATCATGAATAAAACACAGCTGCCGGCCAATCAGAATCCAGGAACGGACCTAACCGTTTTATAATTACAAGTAATTATGCATAATTGCATCAACTTAACCCTAAGAAAAGTCCTAATCCTAAAACTGACCATGTAGTTAACTGATATTAATCATTTTGTAAATGAATAAGTCCAATGTAACAAGGACGCCTTACAATAAATTAACAAACCAATAAAAATAACAAAACAAGACAAAAGAGCATGTAAAGGTCAGCTATATCATTTTGAACCAAAAGGTCAGCTAACCAACATACAAAACCACTGCTATAGAGAAAAGCAATTTTTATTGTAATTTTTATTCAAAACCTTAGTTACTGAGACAACTATCCCCAGTCTCCCGGCCTTCCGTTTTCTCTCTAGTGACTAACCAAGACTCTCTGCGATATTTTATCCCTGCCTTTTATTCCTCCTTTATGTAATGCATTAAAATGACAAAGTACACATGTATCTTGAGTGAACACAGTCCATTATTTCTAATGATGATTTACAGCTTTTGTTAAGTACATGGGACTGAGCAGAAGGGCTGTTTATGGTTATTTGATGATGGTATAGTTTATCTAAAGCTAGTTTAGTGGGAGTTTATGCATGAGTGATTCTTTCTCTCTTTCCCCCCTCCTCCTTTACTCTTGGAGTGGTGCTGTTACCCGGGCAACAGAGCTGGAAACAGCAGCATCAGTATCACAGATCAGCTGATTGCCATGCCATTCACATGAACATGTGATGAGAGACAGATACACTGTATCCTTCACAGTTGTCCTGATGATGGGGGTATGATGGTGTCATTCTTTTGAATTCCAAAGTGTTCTGTCTGTATGCAAGTTTTTAATATAGTGTATTTAATATACTGAAGCAGCTGATGTCCATCAGTCTCCAGGGAACCAAATTGAATGCAGTGTAGATTGGCCCTCCGTGAATATATATGTGGCAGCATGTCAGAGCATCACTGAAAACAAAGCAACTAGCAACTAAAAAAACATGAGTGCTGTTCATACAGAAATCACCACAGTGTTGGAGGTTGCTAGGGTGATATTGCTGGTTGCTAGGCTGTTCTTGTTGATTGTTAAGCTGTTCTGACTGGTTGCTATGTGTTTTGGGTTCTTAGATTGTTGCTAAGAGGTTCATAGTGGTTGATAGGGTGTAATTGCTGGTTATTAGGGGGTTGTTAGGGCATTCTGAATGGTTGTTGGATTGTTGCTAGGGTGATTGCAACAGGGTGATTCTGGTTGACTGCAATGGTGGTTGTCAATGTGTTTTAGGTGGTTGTTAGGGTGCTTCTTCTAGTTGCTCTTTGATTTGGATTCTTTAATTGTTCCTAAGTTGTTCATGGTGGTTGCTAGGGTATTCTGGCTGGTTGACAGGGTTGGGTTGTTTTGTTGTTGAATTTTTGTTATGTGTTCAGGGTGGTTGCTAGGGTGTTCTTGCTGGTTACTATGAGGTTGTTAGGGTATTTTGAATCATTGTTCAAGTGTTGTTAGAGTGATTGCAACAAAATTTCAACAGGGTGTTTTGGGTGGTTGTTAGGGGTGTTCCTGTTGGTGGCCAGGTGGATGTCACTGTGTTTTGGGTGTTTGTTGCTAAGTAGCTCTGGATGTTTGCTAGGGTTTTCTGGTTGGTTGCATGGAGGTTGTTAGGGGGTTGGGGTAGTTTGGGTGTTGCTAGGTATATGTTACGGTGTTTCAATGGTTGTTAGATTGTTGCTTAAAGGTTGTTGCCAGGGTATGCAAGCTGGTTGCTTGATAGTTTTTGGGGTATTGTGTGTAGTTGCTATGCTCAGGCTAGTTGCTAGGTGAATGTTAGATCATTTTGGGTGGTTTTTAGGTTTTTGTAAGCATTGCTGGTTGCTGGTATGTTGTTGTTGGTTGCTGGGCAGTTGTTTGGATATTAAGGTGTTTGGGGTTACTGTTAGATTTTTTGCTATGATGTTCTGTTTTTGCTATGGTGGGCTGTTAGGGTGTTTTACCTGTTTGTTAGATTGTAGAAAGGGTATTTAGAGTAGTTGCTAAGGTGTTCTGGCTGGTTCTTATATGGATTTAAATATATTTATTACATTTTTGTGAGAGTGTCCATAGGTGGTTACTATGTGTTAGCTTCTTAAGGTGTTTTGGGTGGTTGTTAGATTGCTGCTAGTGTGTACTGGCTGGTTGCTAGGCTGTGGCTGGGTGGCCGTTAGATTGTTTCTAGGGATTTTAGGGTGGATGCTTGAAAGTTCTAGCTTCTGGCTTGTTGCTAGGTGGTTGTTTAACTCTATTGGGTTTTTCTACCTATTGTAGTGTCCATCAGGTGATTTTAAATGATAAGCCTCGTCTCTTAGTAATATGCAGTTTTGGATGAAAGCACTAGATGTCACTGTTTCCTAATAACTGGTAGCAGCATCTGCGATGGAGCTTTGTGTGTGATTTACAGTCATTTGCATGAAGCAGTTCAATGCATGAAGCTCAAATGAGAAATGTGGGCCATTATCTCAGAGGTGACCCTCGCTGCTATACTGCTGTGATCTGCTAAACTGTAACAAAGCATTTATAGTTTCCACATTATCATTCCAAACAGGTGTGTTAAGTGGTGCAGATGGTGATGTAATTTGGTGCAATGTAAAGAGCTGAAAGCTTATGATCACAAACAAAGTGTTTGTATTCAGGTGGTGTATGCGCTCAGCAGGGGCCCCCGGCTCTCAGGTGGGGGTTTGGACCCGAAAACACCTCTGTTCCCGTTTACAGCAACAGAAACCCTGAGTGATGTCAAACAGCTGGTCTCACTGTGAATTAGGGTAATTGGATAGATTAGAACATTTCATACATAATTGATCATTTCACGTTTAGTGTTTGCTTATGCGGTCTATTGACATTTGTGCGATGGAGCGGGAATATGACACATCTGAGCCAGCATTTAAATAAAAGAGAAACTTTAAAATTATGCAGTATTTCAGGAGATCTGTGTTTATAGGAAGGTTAAAATGTCATGTGTAAATTGACACTTATAAAAAAACGTTTATTATGTGTGTATGTATTAGTTTATTTTTTTAAATGTTTTATGTTAGTTTAAAAATTTCTATTTTAGAAAACTATTCAACCTTTTGAAAAAGAGACAGAAGCCTTTTTGGAGTATTATTGTTATCAGGGTGTTCAGAGTGGTTGATAGGATATTCTAGCTGGTTGTTTTTTATGTATTCATTTACTGTATTAGTGTCATGACTGCCCACAGGCTCCGCTAGAGGGCACTCCAGCCATCACAGGATTACACCCACGGACTCCATTTCCCATGATTCAGCCCTGGACTGATTACACTCATACCTGGACTAATCACACACCTGCAACTTGTCACCACACCCACACATTCATTATACCCTGCATAAAAGCCACAGCCAAACACCCACTCACCACAAGGTCTTGTTTTCCCAGTGTTTCATTTCTGAATGTTCTTTCCTGTGTTTTTGGTCTTGCTCTTTTGATCTATTTATTATTAGCATTTATATTTTTATTATTATTATTGCTATTCTGCATGAAACTATTTAAATGACTATTAACCTCAGTTCCCCTCAGAATTACAATTTAACTATAACTAAATAAAATGTATTTAGAAAGTAAAAATTTTTCAATGTGTAACTCATTTTAATTGTCCTAAAATAGTTTTTATTTTATTTTATTTTTTTAATTTCACAATTTTTATTTTTACTTTATTTGTTATTATTAATTTTCCTGTAAAATGTGATACTGGAGTCTTCTTGACAGGTTTCTAGAGATTCACCTGATATGAATGCAAGAATAACATCCCCATCTGCTGTGGGTCCATGTTTTATTTATTTGGCTCTTCTGCTGCTCATGTCACACAGGGCATCTACTCATATGAAAGGGGGTGTAATTGTGAGATTTAGTGGTCGAGCTAAACTCAGAACTGATGAAGTGGAGCATGAGAACTGATTGAATCGTGACTGACAGCATTTGGAATAAAGGTTCCTGAGGTCGGTGCGTCCCATCCTGAGGGACAGACAGACAGACAGGCTTCAGGTAAAGCACAGACAATGCAACACACACACATACATACAGAACCAGGACAGGATAATCAGTGCAGTGGACCCAAAGTGTTTTGAATGTCACTACCCAAGTGTGCAACACTTCTCAAGCCAAACATTTCACAAAGAAAGAAGTTTGGTTAGTTTAATGATAGTAAAAATACATAGTTTTGACACAAACCTGAAGTCCTGCGAAATGACTTTAGTGTGTGTGTGTGTGTGTGTGTGTGTTTCATAGCTATTGATTAATTGATCGATGTGAAGGAGCTTTGGGTTAATCCTGGCACCTAAAGACACTTTTTCTTTTCTTCTGCTTCGATTTCTGTCCCTCCATCTCCACTTATTGAATAAAACATCTAGTTGATTGTGGCCTTGCATATGCTTAACCCTTAATATTTTTATGGGACCACATAGATTTCTCTCTCTCCTCAGAGTCACTACTGGATTGATGTGTTTGGTTGTGCACAATTAGACTCAATGGTTTTCTAAAAGAGTGGGTGGAAAAAAATCCTAAATTATTTTATGCATTATAACATATTGTCATCAATGACTGTTTCCCTGGTGTTGCTATGTTGTCCCTAAAGAACTGAGATGAGTTGTTAGGCCAGTGCTATGTGGTTGCTAGGTGGATTCTTGTCCTAAGTCTCTGTGATATGTAGACACTGGCAAATTGTTTGAAATCCATCATACAAAAAATATAAATTATAAGCTCACATCTGTTGTAAACTAATACAATGTAAATAATTTCCATCAATTAAAATACAATCTGAATAAAATGATATTTAATGAATAAATCAGTAATCAATGGTTGATCAATCGATAATTTTTTAGTTTATTGACAGTGTATAAAAAAATAATAATTTAAATACAAATTTTAAATATTAGCTAAATATTTTATTTATTTTGAGCCAATGTTAGAGTGATTTAGTCTGAAGATTGGACTAATGATGCTGAAAACAGGAATAAATAAAATGTTACATTAACATATTAAAATGGAGCACTTATTTTAAACTGTAAAAAAAATATTTCACAATATTACTGTTTTTACTGTATTTTTGACCAAATAAAAGCAAGCTTGAGATGAATTTAAAAAAAACAATCAAAAACTTTAAAAAGTGAAATTATTAAAATTATTAATAAATTCTATAATAGTATATAAATAGTACTAAAATAACACTGGTAGCACAAATAATAAGTGAGTTGCATGTTAAAATCCTTAGGGTCTGTTTGAATCTTTACCCTAAATGAGCAATAGCAATCGTGATGCCCACTTTAGCAAACACAACTAGTAAATCATGAGGGTTAGTGCAAATTCTTCTTTGCAAAACAAAGAACCTTTTGGCTTTTCATCTTATCAGTCCAATACTGTGCAAGCATTGAAAATCCACGTTTTCAAACCGTTACGTGAGACAGAAACCAATAAAAGATTTGGTATATTAGTCTTCAGATTTTGCTGATAAGAGGTATTGCTCAGGGAGAGACGGGGACAATCAGAGAATGCAATTAGGGAAAGATCAAAATTGCATCTGGGCTTGAGGAAGGGAAAAATTTATTTATTAGCCAAGGAGCTGGTGTTTGGATGACTACGGTTCTCACAGGAACCAAGGAGCATGTGTGTTACCGTACTTCAGAGGCACGACAAGACATTTGCATCGAGTCGCGCAGAAAAACAGCTCCTGTGGGATTTAAGCTGAAATATAGTGTCTGGAATTAGATGAAGATATACACAAAACATGCTCTCAAATGGGTTTCAGTAAGTCATCTCAAAAGACATCTTATGAGGGCTGTTAAAAGCTGAACAAATGTGTTCATACTGTCATAAAGGAATATCAGATTGAAAACTGACATGTGTACTTAGTATTGTCAAGATAGCAGGAAAGGATTTCTTTAGTTTACAACGGCACATTTCCTGTATTTCTCAGCGTTACTCAGAGGGAAATAGTGAGTTTAAATATCACTGCTCACTCCAGCAGAAAGGTGTGCAATGCTTAGAGCTCATGCATTTTAAATATACGACTGGATTTTAAAAGATATTGTTCACCCACATGGAACGTTCAATTTCAGCTTGTAGTTAGAATTTTCCTAGTGCCAATCATTTTTGAGCTACAGTATTTGCTCCATGATACACTACAATTCAAAGGTTTGGGATTGGTAAGATTTTTTAAATGCTTTTTTTTTTTTTTTTTTTTCAAAAGAAATATCTTATTCTCAAGGCTGCATTTATTTGATTATTAGGTACATTTACAGTAAAATACTGTAATATGGAATATTAAAGCTTTTTAAAATAAAAGTTTTCTATTTCAATACAGGCTATCTTTAAAATAATTTATTCCTGTGATGCAAAGCTGAATTTTCCGCATCATTACTCTAGTCTTCAGTGTCACATGATCCTTTAGGAATCATTCTAACATTGATTTGCTGCTCAAGAAACATGCTAATTAGCAAATTAACAATTGTGCTGCTTTGTTTTTTTGTACAATATAATTTGTTTTTTTAAGATTGTTTGATGAAAAGACAACATGAAATGTTTTTATTGTCCCTTTTTAATAACTTTAATCATTTTTGATGAATAAAAGCATTTCTGTCTTTAAAAAAAAATTCAATCCTAAACTGAATCCTAAATCCTGAGCTGCAAAAACAGTATAATAAAAATTTGCAGCAATGCTGTTTTGGGAACCATTTTTGAGTCCCTAAATGGCCTTTCAGTAAACCATTCTTAAAAGAAACATATTTTTTTTCTTTTATAAAGAACCTTTTGTGGAATGTAAAGTGTTAAAGTGTCTTTGTGGAACCATCAATGCAATAAATAACTTTGATTTTTAAGAGTAGGCTGATTCATCATCATTAAATGATGATTAATTTTATTTTTTAATTGAGCTGTTCCTTTAAGGATACATTTGAGTTCATTGATCTCAGACTGGTTGTTAGGCTAATAACTATGTGACTCATTGCACCTTTTAAATAAAACGTCTGTGTGAGCGCTACAGCAAAACACCTCCTACCAACCTTGATCGTGTTGCAAAGGTAAAGGATCCAAATAAAGCATGTTATGAAGCAGCATCTGATAATCCCATATAACCTCATAAATTCAAATTAAACCCTTCTGTTGTGTTCCAGACGCCTCTGTCTCATTGAAAACGCCCAGAAGAGCGCTGCCCGTGGCATTTCAGTGGTCAGCGAGCGGCTCTGCTGGAGTCTGTCTGGCACTGCAGGTCGGACGCTCGGTGCCAACCATGACATGTGCGTAACCGTGTGAAGCTGAACACCTGAGCGCTCGTGCCAGACCTGATAGGACTCGCGCTCACAGAAGATAGCATTTTATTTTCTCAAGTGCAGAGCGGTGCGCTCGGTTCTCAGGTGACTGTATATAATTATTTTGACTCGCTGCACCAAAAGAGAGCTTTTGACCACCACTTTATCCATGGAAGAGCGCAGATGTTGTAAATGCAAGCCTGTTTTCATTTCAGAGGATCACACTTTTTAAATTACTTCCTTTGAAGCGACGAAGCAGAACTGGAGTGTTCTCCTCTAATCTAATTTACTCAAAACGCCACCCGTTTTGTTCCGTGAAGTCAAACATTAGCGTTCTGCCGGGAAGGCGTTGCGAGGGAAAGGTCCTCAGGTCATGCTTTGTTATGTACCCTATACAGTCTGAGCACATGCGTTTTGTAGGTTATTCACTAACAAGCAGGCAAATTCCGGCCTACTAACTGCCTCAGAGAGTTAAATGCCATTATCACTCATGTGGCCTTATGGAACACTTGATGACTCAAATGGAGCCGGCGTGCTTCATGACACGATAGCCCTGCGATTATGAGAACTCAATACTAATGGAAGAGGAGAGAAATAAAGGCAACATAGCAGTCATCGTACCTTTTAAACTGGCTGTTTTGTCAGGACTCTGGTCGACTGATGAAGGTTAATCGTTAAGGAATTAAGGCAACACAGCCTCAAGACCAATTCCTAGGTATTTTATGAGGTGGCTAATTCTGTATGATTTGACTAAACCCCAGTGATGAGTATGTTTAGGGGCGGGGTTTGGCAACTCTTAAAATACCTACAGTTTATTATGAATTTATAGGAGTAAGGTCGTACGAATGTGTAGGAATTAGCCATCTTGTAAAATATGTGCTATCTGGAAAACATATGTTGGAGCTCATTCAATAAATAAGTTGTTATATATTTTAACCAAATTTCCACACTGACCTAAAATGCTTAAATAAAAATATGCTTATTATAATATAACTTGCCGTATAGCCTACTGTAACAATGCTACAAAAAGATTCATTAAATAAATGCATTTATGTTGAATGGTTTGATCACAGTTAAACAGGTTAGCAATTGTTTGGGATTCGTTTAATTCAATTGGACAGTTCACTCACTCACTGAATCGTTTCTGGTGGTTGCTTGCATCGAAATTGTAGTAGGCTACTTCATAACAGAAAACACAGAGAGGACTAGATGAGGTGGATGTTTACCTACTGTGCATTTTAGGGAGCAAAAGGTCTTCTATCAATCATCAACAATAAAGCAGATGTGCAGAGAACATTCAGCACTGCAGGTAAGAACATTTTATACGCTCACCTTATATCTAGGCCACCGTCCATGCCAAAAATGACCATGCTGCTGTGAAAACAGTATGCATGAATATGAAAAATTGGCATGCTACATTCTTTGCACATTATGTTACTACTTGCATGTTTATTTTATCATCACCAGACTAAATTTTGATCCAATTTTGTGTAAAAATGTCTTCTGGGAAAAAAGTCAAGAAAAGAATATTACAAGTTTTGGCTGATATTTCCAGTGTGATGATGGTTACTTCTGGTTCATTCATCCCTCTGGAAATGTAAGTTCAAACATAGTGGGACACATGCACATTTTGGCAAATGCAGTAGGTCACCTAGGCATTTCATGCATATGGAAAATTTGCATATTAAGCACGGTAGATACTGCAGAAACAGTATTATGCTATTCAGAACAATAGCAAATGTCACCAAGAGCAGCAAAAAGCTTCTTTTCGAAGGTCAGAATTATATTGTAAGGAAGGGACTCCACAAAATAATTGGCATATTGAAGAACAGTTCAATTTAACATTCAAGATTGGCTGAAAGCAAACCCATGTCTCTGACATAGCATCACCCGAAACACTTAGAAACGCTGTTTTCAAAGCAACACCGTGTTGCATCAAAAGCTGCTCCTCTTATACGGTGTAGAAAGTGTATTTGCATTGACAAACATGCTTTGGCATTTAGCATTACACTCTCATCTGTCTTCTTGTGGCCGCAGGCTGACACGGCTGCCTTTTTGCTTTAAATATTTATGCAGAATCTGGAGGGGACATGGGAGCAATTACAAATTCATCATCTGGACCTGATCAATAGCTAATACAGGTTTATAAATAAAATGCTTTTAAGAGAAGTTACATACTTGCCCATTTAGTGTCAGCAGACTGACACAATTAGTCCACAATGCAGCCCTTTGCAATAAAATTAGTGAATATCTGGACTGGCATACAGCAAGATTTGTTCATTCGGTTTTTCAAAGACACTATAGACGATGCTGGGAAAAGTTATTGGCTGTCTCCTATTTTTATACTGGCATTGCGGGATCTCATTGTGTCTGTTGGATTATTTATGTATGAATGCCTCCCCAGCATAAATAAACATTACGAGGCAGATTGGGTCATAAAATATTATTGAACAGCATTATGTTTATTGCAGATTTCCTAGATTAAGATAAAGTTTGCATTTGCTTATAAGATGCAACGTGCACGCATACATGCGGGTTGTTTTTACTGTGATACCCCCAGTTATTGATATCACAGGGGGACATCAAATATTCTGGAGAGAGAGGGCTTGGATAAAAATGCATAACTAAAAGACCTGATCTTTTCAGGTAGATGTCCAGTGACTTAAGTTTTTTTTAGAATCCAACCATATCACCTGACAAATGTATAATTATGTATAAATCTAAATATAATTATTTCTAGTTATGTTTATTAAATTTTTTTTATTATTATTATTTTTTTTTTTTTCAAAAATAGTTGGCTATTCGTGCCATTTTGGGGGTCATTTCTAACCCCAAGGATAATGTAATTCTTGGGCATCGAATTCTGTTTCATATTGTTCATACTTTGCCCTGAGGTAGTAATTTATCCTGGGCTATCAGGTTTCAGGATACGTGCAAAAGCTGGGTAATCATTCTTATTTGCATGAGTTTATTGGTTCAAACAATGGATTGGAAAAGCACAGGACACAACCAGAGTTAATAACTGCTCATCCATCTGTGCGGATGTTTATCATTCTTAGTGCTGTCTCTTTCAGGCGTAGAGCATTAAAGTTTCTGCGACTATGCAAATGGATTAATATGGGCAAACATTGTCTACATTTATTATGTGTCCAGAACAGCACCATTTGATGATGTGTACCTTGTGTATTTATTTTGTGTGTTTGTTTAAATGGACCAGGAAAATTGAAACAGCCAGTGATCACTATGTATTTCCATTGTATATGAAAAGCAGTTTTGACACTTTCACAATAACTCTGTTTGTGTTCCTTTTGCCACTGCTTAAAGGACAGGTTCACCCAAAAGGAAAATGTTCTGGCAATTTGCTAACCCTCAGCCCATCAGAGTACTGTAGATGAGTTTGTGGTCACACTTTAAATTAGGTGGCCTTAACTACTATGTACTTACATCAGCAAATATGTACAGTGTACTTTTGGTGGTCAAAATATACTGCAAAACATGATGTACTGCTACAATTGAGGTAGGTTTGGTGTTTGGTGGTTTGTATACTGTAGGTGTAAGGGTGGGTTGAGGTGTAAGGCAGTGGCCTCTAACTCCAGTCCTCGGGACCCACTGCTCTGCACATACTGTATTGCGTTTTTCCAATTATTTAACATAGCTGATTCAGATCAGCTCATTAGTGGAGAGATCCATGATCACACTCAACTCTGAGTGTGCCAGATAAGAGACACATCCAAAATGTGCAGAGTATGGAACTTGGTACACTTGTACAGTTTGTGGCCCTAAACATTTTCAAAAATGGAGCCATCGCTAAAACTCCTCGTGGTTGCTATGGCGACCATTTTCCTTTGCACCATAACCAAATTATGTGTTTTGTATCATATCTCCTGAACCAAACATGATAACATCGAAAGGGTGTATGCTCCTATGTTTTGATGGTCAAAGATTACAATGATACCATGTGGAACAACATAAACCGGTCAGGTGAAGAGATAATGCTGAAATCAGCAATGTGAGAAGAAAATAACAGTATCTGACCTTCACGGTATCACAGCATTTAGAAAAGTCCATATGGGTGTTTTTGCTTTCTTTGATAATTAACTAATTGCTAAATAATACATTTAAAAGATTGTTTTCAAACATTCTTTCATATATTTTATTTTTCCTTGCAGGCAGGGTCAGGTAAACAGTTGAGCGTTCCCAATACATTCTTGTTCAATGCTCGAACAGCGTTCTAACATCACACGAAGACGGCAATGAAATCACAAAAGATACAGAATAATATTAATTTGCAAACATATTTACTATAAACTTAATTTACAGTTGGTCTCTGGGGCCAGAGAAGTCCCCCACCAAGGGAAAGCCAAAGTCCTGCGTGCGGACGGTTACACACAGGTGAATCGCAAAATATTTGATGTAACAGGGAGAATAATATTTTTGTGTAGAGTTTGGTGTTGTTGCAGGCTGGATAGTGAAGCACAGGTGAGTTTGAGGTCCAACATTGGACTCGGTCAAGTATTCGCTGATCAGTGTAGCCAGTTGCGCTGCCTCTGATAGACAGCTGTAGTGATTATAAAGGGAGTGCTTTCTGTATTCAATATATACACAATTTGAATAAAAGATTTAATAAATCAGTTTTGTCTACCTCATGTTGAATTAACACAGGTTTGGGCAAGTGTACCTCAAAACAGAAGCTGTTTTACCAAAAGCTGTAATGCCAAATATTTATTTGATTTAGTTAATAAAGTAAAATGATAAATTAATTATATTTTTGGCACTATTTTTGAAAGCATCCTCATTTTACAGCATTTTTACAAACGTGTCTAGAACTTTGAACAGTACTGTAGCTTTCCAGGTAGGTTTTTTTCTTCCTCTTGGAGACGTTGCCACAGTTCTTTTAGATTGAGTCTGTCTCAGTTTGTTCTGTTTCTTCATGTCATTCCAGACAGACTGGATGATGATCAGATCAGATCTCTGTGTGAGGAATTGGCTGTTTTCAGACAATAATCTCACTGCATTATTACAATTAATGACAAAAATAATGTTTGGAAATGTAAAGTGAAATTTCCAACTAACACGTTACCACAAAAGATAGAAATAACAGACTTAAAAACATTTTTTTTGTTGGTGAAAATAGTGGCCCAGTACTTTTGCAAAGTATGTATACAGCATATATATATATATATATATATATATATATATATATATATATATAAGATAACAATGTTTTATTGTACTATTAAATGAAATATTAGCTAAGCTGGTGTGTGGATGATTCACATTGGTGGTGGTTAAGGATATTCCACCTTCCATGTGAAGCGCTTTGAATACCCAGAAAAGTGTTATATAAATGTAATGAGTTGATTTAAACTAAATTTTACTGTACTATTTTACTGTAGTATTTACTGTACTATCTACTATACTGTACTATTGCATAAAATACTATTCAATATTATTATATATTCAATATTATTATATTATTCAATATTATTATCAATTATAATTATCAAAGAAAGAAAAAATGAACAGCCATAATATGGACATTTACAGATGTGAAGGTAAGATACTGTTATTTCCTTCTCACATAGTTGATTTCACCATTAACTCTTCACCTGAACAGTTGTTATGTTGATGTATATGGTATTATTGTAATTCTTGACCATCAAAATATATATGTAGACATCACCTTATCATGTTTGGTTCAGGAGATATGAAACAAAATACATAATTTGGGTATGGTGGAAAGTAAAACGGTTGCCATGGCAACCACGAGGTGTTTTTTGCAATGGCTCCATTTCTGAAAATGTTCACGGCCCTAACCTCTACAATTGTACCAAGTTTCATGCTTTTATGAAGAAGTGAGCAATTCGCCTAAATTTTTGCACATATCACCTGGACTACAAGCAATTCTGCATGATTCCAAGTGATTTTGTAAGAAAAAACAAATCCATCATCAAGGCTTTTTTCACTTCAGATAGAGCCAGTGCTTCTCCAGTGAAAAAGTCAATTATCTTTTATCATTTAACGTCAATATCCATCAACTTAATGTTTAGAACTGTTTTAGACTGTTTTCACTTGCTGCTTAATCTGTGCGTATTTCTTTCCTGATTCAGACAAGATGGCTTTTTCATTGGGAAAAAGCAATGTTATGGACAGAGAGCTTGTATTTTAGATGAAAGCAATATTTCAAAGATAAAATGCTGGATTTGTTTCTTACAAACATGCAGCTTTTCAATTCACAAAACATTAATTGATGGTCAGGAGTGGTGTGGTTTGCTTGTGGATTATTGTGATGTTTTTATCATTTGTTTATACGCTCATGCTGATGGCACAACATGACAGTCCGTATTCTTTTATTCTAATTTACACTAATAAATAATAAACGTAATACTGCAAATAAATGCATATCTTCACATAATGTGTTATTGTTTGAAGTGTATGCGTGCAGGAGAGAGCGCGCGCGAGCGATCAGCCTCCAATATAACTGTCTTTAGGACCCAGCTATCTGTCTCTTTCTTTGTAGTTATCCCCCTTTTTTCTTTCAGGAGAAAAAAATAAATAGTGAACAGTATGAGATTCAGTAAAGAAGATCTGAGATCACGGCGCGTCAAGACGCGTACGGTGCGTTAAAGAGAGAGAGAGACGCGGTGGAGGATCAGAGAACCTCAGTGATGATCATATGCATCTGATATTATAGTGAATTATTATGGGAATTCATTAACGCTCGTCCCCGATCCACGTGCGCGCTCTTGACTAACACTGGTTTCATCGGCTGGGAATAAACTTTCACATTTCGGTTGTTATTTATCATCCTTTATTCATAAGGACAAAGCAGATCTGGTGGATCACAGGTGGGTGTCCTCTCCATAAAGTACAGGATATTGTGTTTCTGGCCATGTGTGTAAATGATGCCCAGCCATATGTTGCCATTTACATGGACATCATCATCACAGCGCGAGCAGTGGTCACTTGCTCATGTTTTTTTCATTTTATGATTTGAAGTGCTTTTAGGATATATTGATATTCATATCATGAATTGTTACATGCTGTAAATATTAATGAAATGTCTGGGATCCATCATCTAAGATCCGCAGGTACGTGTGCGCTTATGGACCAACTTAGTCCGTCACCATAATGTGTGATTTGTAATATTTTACTAAAACAAAGCCTAGTTTATTCACCTGATTTGTGGATTTGTCTTCTTATACACAGGTTTGAGTGGCAGAAATGAGGGAGAGGTTCGCGTTTCATCTTATCATCTTCGTGTTGACGCTGTTTTGGCACACCAGGTAGGACTGACAGTCTTGGCTACGCTATTTAAATGGGCTTGAGGATATACTACATCAAAATAACTGCTATAAGCTTAATTTGAGGAGGCTGGGGTTGCCTTGAAACCTCTCGTCTCCGTGCGTAACTGGATACTTTTACGCGCACGACTCCGGTGGTCACCGAAAGAAATCGCTCCGCTGACAAAGATTGGCGTCACGTTCATTTGATGAGGGCTAATTAATGAAGGTTTAATTCATGCAAATTAGCTTTTTTTTTTTTTTTTGAGAGAGAGGCTTCGCAGAATCATTGGTTTTTGTACATGAACAGTAATGAATCCTCTAGGTGGTGCAGAACAGCTTGGTACCACGAGGAGCGCTTTCTCATTCAGGGGAGGTACTACAGGTGCACCGGGTGATTTTTATTTATTTATTTTTTTTAAGAAAAACTAAATGCTTAAACCATTTACCCAATCAAGCGTTTAAAAATTCTAATGATGCACAATCCTACTAAATATTACACATCAATATTAGAAAATAAAAAGTATACAGAAAATGTCACAGTGATTTGTAATTTGCCATGTCCTTTTGTCAAAAAACAAAACAATTTTTTTTGTTTTGCATATATAAATGCATATTAACATATGTGAAGACATTTACGTTATGTCTATAGTAGGCTATTTTGTAAAAGCCTTTAAAAAATTGTTACTAATATTCCATAATGACCATAATGATAACCCTCATTTCAGAAGTCTGTTCATAATAATGAAAAACATGAACTTTCAATTTAGGGGTCTCTAACTATTATAAAATATGAAATAATAAAATGGCTTTTCATTTGAGACCGATGCTTATGTAACGGGTGAAGGACACAAAATAATTTAAATGAATGTTTATATATCAAACTGGCTTGGATTTTTGTGTTTGTATGCTGTTTGTTTTGTTGCAAGTATGCAAATTGTAAAACCTTTTACCATTTTAAAACCGCATGCAGTGAACAGCTTTGTGCATGGAAATGTTTTGGATCACCCAGTGAGTGTTTTGGTCAAAGTTTTGCTTGTTTGGATCCTGAACAAACAATAATTAAGAGGGGAACCTTGATTTTGTTGCAAAGCTATGATTACATAGTGACCACTTGGATTATAATTACTTTACCACTCTATATACACGCTCAGCTTAGGTTCACTGCCAATTTAATAGAAACTTAACATGATGGACTGTTTTCCTTTATTCATATTAAATCATTGACTTAGACCCTCTTCTGGGAGTGACCATGGTCACACCATGCCATAGGCTACCAATCAATAAAGCAATATCATATAAATCTAGATAATTCATGTGATAAGCAACCCCATCCTCCTGTTTGTGTCATAAAGTCGATTCATGAAATATGCTTTACTGGTTTCCACGAGCTGTGAATTCACTCTGAATAACTAGAATCAGGATGGCATCAGATAAACCTCCCTTTAATCTGGGTTATGCATGGATGCGCCCCGCGAAAAGAGCGCTAGGGGGAGGCTTGTCCTCCAACTCTAGAGGAACCGTAAAAACAGAGTGCTTTCTATAACACTAACTGGGTCGATACTGTTCCTTCAGGTTCTTTTGTGCTCCCCCAGATGGTAGCAGTATGACCGGCTTCAAAGATGCATAATAAGCTATTAAATACTCTCAATGTATGTGAGGCTTATGTAGGAGTTAACTACAATTTTGTAATGAGGTATTACCCCGTGAGCGCAGAGCGCAGATTTATACATATGCTGAATATTCCAACTGAGCTACTCTGGAGCGTTTAGGACGGAAATCACTTTCAGAAGAACTTGCTCAGTCATGTCCATTTATGATCTATGGCTTCGTTCCAAAACTTAGTGAGCTGCCTTGCTGCTGCCTACATAGACAGCTTCCTTGCACTGCAGCATCCTAACTGACTGATTAGGAGTGCTACGGTATATGTAGCCAGCAACTTCTAACTGATAATTTTTCTTGCTTTTTTTTTTGCATGCATGCTATTTAATATCGCAAGAAGGTAGCTTTGAAAGAGAATGCACCTCTAAATGCTTTATCAACCACTCGTGGGCTTTGAAACAGAGCAAGTTAAAGGGTTTTAACAGGCAGCTAGCAAATAGATCACGTTAACGCTCATAATGCATGCATGATTGCTTATGCTAATTAAGCCAATTATGTTTAAGTATGTTAATTATATTCCTGAGAAGCGTTTCACATAAACTTTCCTGTAAGTAGAACATGTGAAAAAGAGTGAAAGAGTGCTTTAATCACATCACAGCAGTGTTAGGGAGTTAGGAACACTAATATTTTCAGAAAGAAGGATAATTTCCCAGATAGTAGCAACGTAGTTTGATAAAACATTTGCTGTTTTCAATGGTTAATGGTTTAAATATAGTTATAAATTACCTGCATGTCATTTAATGTTTGTGCGTTTGTTTGTTTGTTTAAAATTATTTCATTTCTAAAATAAATGTTTAGAAAAAATATTTTTCCCCCACATAATGCTTTTAATTCAGTGTTTAAAAATAGGTTAAATATCATCACTTACAAAAGTCATTAAATTTCCTGCATTCATTCATTCATTTAGGTAGCAAAATACATATTCTATTCAATAGAACCATGCCTTTAATTCAGTGCTTTATAACAAAGTTTTAACAAGTTAACATTATTTTTAAAATATATTTAACTGTCTGCATGTAGTATTTATGTGTTTATTTATTTGTGAAGATCAGGTAATTCCTCGTTTCACCCAGTCTGCTCTCATTTTTGAAGTCTTTGAAGTTATTCCCATGCTGTACATGAGACTGTGATAAGTTCACACACACACACTCTCGACTTTGTTGTGTAGGTCAGTGTCCGCAGATGCCACAACAGATGCCTTCAAAAACAACATCACTCTGTTCACACGCATCTTGGACCGCCTGCTGGATGGCTACGACAACCGGCTGAGACCCGGACTGGGAGGTGAGTTGGTAGTGTGTGAATTAAAGGGATAGTTCACCCAAAAATGAAAATTTGATGTTAATTTGCTTACACCCAGGGCATCCAAGATGTAGTTGACTTTGTTTCCTCAGCAGAACGCAAACGAAGATTTTTAACTTTAACAGTGGCAGTCTGGTAGTTATTTTTTTGGAAGTGGATGGGCACCAAACCATTCAAGGTAAAAAAAAAAAAACATTCACAGACAAATCCAAATTACACCCTGCGGCTTGTGACGATACATTGATGTCTTAAGACACGAAACGATAGCTTTTTGTGAGAAACTGAACTGAAACTTTTTACCTCTGATAGACAACCATGTCCACACCGTCTCGGGCTCGCGCTTTGGTGTAGGAACGTGTTTGCGTATCCAAAGTTCACAACAGATCACTGGGGGTAAGCAAATAAACGTCAAATTTTCATTTTTGGGTAAAATATCCCTTTAAACAACCTGGTCTCAAAAACAACCTGTTTTTACATTTCGCCTGCAGTTAAAAGATGTACTTGTCGGTACGTACTTCGTGCACCCAGGTGCGTTTATGCCATGAGACTTTTGTGCACAGCGTTAGGGAAACCGCTATTTTACTGCTCAAAGCGGCACCTAGTGGCAGAGAATGAATTTGCATTTTCATTCTAGAAAAGATCAACAAGTGGCCAGGCAATATGCTAAAGTTTTGTATCGATGTCAACACGAAACGGCTTGGGACTTGTTGTAAAAATGACTCGTTTTAATGATTCAGAGTCAACTCTTTATTTTGAGATACAATAACTTTAAACAAGGTACACTTTCAGATTTAAAACTTTGCAGGTTGTTTTCATTCAGTTAGAGCTGCACGAAAGGTCATTTTTAAAAATCCATAGTGGCACTTGTTTAGGGGCACTTTAAATGGCTTGCATTTGATATCCCGGTAACAATAAAGCATGATGTGATAAGAGCACATATGAAAGCTGAAATCATTTCTGCTCTTCTCCAGAATCAAGTTTATCTTTCCTCAAGCATCACTAAATCTGTAGCATAATGGATTTGAACAAAGACCTTCAGTGTGTTCGGATCTAGCTTATCTCTATGGTTTTATCTGTGTAGTTTGTGTCTGGTGTTGTGATGATGAAGGCAGGAACACATTAAAGTGCTTATGGTGACAACAAAAGTACATTAGCCCAGATTAAAGAGAGATACTGAGTACCTGTTTTTATTGATTTGTGCGGTCATGTACGCGGTGTTGTTATAAAGCAGCTCTCTATTGACTGGCATAAAAGAAGGTATTTTTCAAATGTTTTGTCACTACTTAAGAGTCAGTGACATTTTTCCATTAGCGGATTAGTTTAGCTAACAAAGGCCGTAACGATATGCAGGATTTCACTGAACCTTATGGATTTGTCTGCTGCTGTAGTCATTCATCCTGTAATAGGCGCAGAAGGACTGTGAGCTCACAGCCGTATCATAGAAAAGAAAATCACAAATGAAAATCTATTTAATGTCTCCTAGACATCAATGAAATTAATGGAGACTTTCGCTCAAACTTTTTTTTAAGAAAAAGACCCCTGTAATCTCACATTTGTCTACTCTGGGGTTTAAGAAGAGATTGCAATGTCTCAGACTGTGTTCAGTCTGCAATCAGAAGTCAGATGTCATGGACTAAAATGGTTCTCATCAAATTTTTTCAAGATCAAATGATCTGAGCTACTTTTTGCCTTCTAGAACAGATTGATTTCTAGTTGTAGTGAGTCTGATTCATTGCAGTAGTTGGTTCATTTGAATCCTTTAATTATTTTAAATTGCTTAACTCATTTCTATTGTTAGTTTCACCTAAATATATTTATTCATTTGAAACACTAGTGAATTTGATTGTTCACCAAAAACATTCCTTCAGGTAATAAAACCACAGATTAGTTTAACCCTATTCACTCTTGAGTAAGATGAGACAAACCATTTGACCTGCAAATTTCAATTTTATAAAAAAAAAAGTTTTTGATTATTTCAAAATTTGAGTCTCTCTCTCTCTCTCTCTCTCTCTTTATTTGAAGATCAGAGTAAATTGTACTCATTTTGTCTTCTGGGAAACATATAAAAAGTACAAAAGCAGTACAAAATGGAAAGCAAGAGCAGTACAAAATGGAAAAAACTTAATATTTACTTAAGACAAATTCACACCAAATTTATATATCAGTGCTGTAAAATGATTTATCACATCTAAAATAAAAGTTTTTGTATACATAATATATGTGTGTACGGTGTATATTTATTATGTATATATGAATACACACCCCTACATCATATATTTTGAAAATATATACGTGCACTTATATTGACATAAATATAACATATTTTTCTTAAATATATACCTGTATGTATGTGTATTTATATATATATATATTAGTGGTGGGCCGTTATCGGCGCAAGACTCTTATCGCGCGATAAAAACAAATATCGCCGTTAATCTATTTACAAAGTTGGGTTGCAGTCTATACTACAAGCTATGGTGACTTTTACCTTTAGTGCGGATGTATAGCCGAACTACACTGTAGCCTTATTCGGACGGGACTAGTTTTCTAAACTACTGTACGTGTGAGCTTCGATCCTTATCACCTGTCG
>JAUCMU010000026.1:6367278-6384456 GCA_032275025.1 Enteromius treurensis | reverse complement strand
AATCTGAAAACCGTCATTTTCTGTCACCACCCCCACAAAACAATTTATATTTGTTCAATAACAGTGCTTATTGCTGATGACAAGCTCTTTTAATATGCAGGGAACATTTGGAAATTACATTTAAATCAATATTATCTATAACTTTTTATATCTGACTATTTTGTACCATATCCGTGCAACTTTCTAGCCACCAAGGCTATCTTTTCTTGTGTTTTCGTTAGCCATGTGTCACAGTCTGTCTGTTTTAGTTTTGTTTTCATGTCTTCCTATTTTGCCTAATTTGGTATTTCCTGTCCTCCATATGATTATTAATTAATTTACTCCCAGCCATGTTTCCCAGATGTGTTGAGTTCTCCATGTGTTATTTTGTGTATTTATCGTCTGTGTCTCCTAGTCTTCCTCATCAGTCGTTAAATGTTACTCTCGATGTTTTAACATTACTAAATGTTTCTTCAGTTTTGACATTAAAAGTTTATGGTTTTTGATACTCAACGACTCCTGCTTACTCCATCCTGCACATCACCGTAACACCATGAAATATTAACAAACCTATAATTGGTCTATAGGACCTAAATATTTTCTAGAAAAATATTTACAAATTTATAAGTGAAGTTTTTGCAAATAAACAAATTTTGAGTGGAGTGCGATCGATTAATCACGTCTGGCACGCATTACCTAATCAAATCAAGTCCCCTTCTACCCACTATAAATACCCCTGTCCTCTTTCCTTCCGCAGCTCGCCTTTTGCGCATTCTTCTGAATCGCACGGCTGAAGGCACATCCTCGCCTTGCTACCTTCACGAAGACAAGATTCCTCAGCCTGCCTTCCAACAACCTGCTACCGGTAGAGCTCAACCCTTAGCCAATCTGAGCTTCCACGCCAGCCCATGGTTTCCTATTTGAGGCCTTGCCCGTGCGCTCTAAGATCTCATTCACCTCGCTATCCACTAAAGGAATCCAAGTGAAAAATAAAAAATCCTCATTACTTACCACTCGCCGGCCTTCCGCCATTTTTCTCCAGCCAAGAAGCAACAAAAGCCAGACAGCATTGCAACGTCTCAAACAAAAGCAGCAAGGGAGCGCAGAATCGTCCGGCGCCACCTAATGACGCCATACACAAGCCACCCCTTCTCCTCCATGCCTCAGCAGAGGTCCTAATTCTCCCGCTATTTAAAAAAACCCTTTTTGTCTAACGCCTCCCCAGAGACAGCCACCCTTCATCTGTGATGTTCTGATTCCAGCCACCATACCCATATGTTTATTTTGTTTTGCTTGCTTTCTTTTCCAACCCACTTACCCACGTCTCTGTCTCTACCAGCTAGTTGCCGGTGATCTAGCTCCTCAGGCCATACCCGTTCCCCCGGGCGCCGCAGCACTGGCTGCCCACTGCTCTGGGTGTGTGTTCACGGTGTGTGTGTGCATGGTTGATCACTTCTCACTGCTGTGTGTGTGCACGTTGGATGGGTTAAATGCAGAGCACAAAATCCAAGTATGGGTCACCATACCTGGCCACAAGTCACTTCACTTTCACTTTCACTTTCACACTTTCACTTAACATGTTATGTTTGTTGCTAGGAGGTTGCTAATGAGTTCTAGGTGTCACAATGGGTTTGTTAGCATGTTCTCTGTGTTGCTAGGGCATTCCAGTGGGGTTGCTAAATTAATGCAGGTGTTGCTATGGGTTGTAACAAGTTACAGCCATTGCTAGGTTGTTACTATGCGGTTTCTAGCATGTTCCAGGAGTTAGGGGTTGTTAATGAGTTCTAGGTGTTACAATGTGGTTGTTAGCATGCTCTAGGTATTGCTATGGGATTACTAATGGGTTCTAGCTGTTACAGTTTGGTAGCGAACATGTTCTGTGTGTTGCTATGGGGTTACAAATGATGTTTAGGTGTTACTTGGGGGTTGTTAACTAATTCTGTGTGTTGCTAATATGTTCCAGATTTTAGTTTTCTAGAATGGTTACAAGATGGTTGCTCACTGCAGAAGTAAAAATAACATGGTCATAGGTTTCATGGTCTAGATGTGGTTCATGGTGCAAAATATCATGTTTGAAATTTATGTTCAAAATACAAACTGTACGGGAAAAGTTATGCTCCAAAGTTTAATACTCAGGCTTAAAGATTTTTTTAACTCATTTATAAACCAATAATGAGAGAAAGATGATCCAAGACCAGCATTGGGCATTTATTAGCAGACAAGATTTATGACAGCACAGTCAGTTAAAATTAAGCCCAAGCAAAACTGCATTATATGCTATTTTCCAGTCAAATGATTTTAATGACTATTGAGATTTTAGTGCTCTGCAAAGAATTATTGCAATCCAGTGAGGTCAACCCTGAAATTTACCGTCACCCTGTCTTTCTGACAGACTTCTTTTCCATCTGTCTTAACATCCACAGAATCAAATCTGAAATCTTCTTCTCGTTATCTGGGATTGATTAATATCAGTTTCATAGGGTCTCTTCCTTCCCCTAGTCAGAATCTGTAGCACAAGATCATTGCTTATTCATGAGCCTTCAAATCTCCACAAATCACATTCTTCCGACTAAAGGTCAGTCAGCCAATCAGAAATGACAGCCAGTAGAATTGGCATGTTTATGCAGATTTTGCTCCGTCAAAGTCACAGAGTGTATATGTTCATTTCTGGGTTTCTTGGTTCAAGTTTTTGGTTTCTGATGCACCTAAAATAGATGTTATCTATCTAATTGATTTGGTGCCACCACAGTGAACATTTTATAAACTTTTAAAATAAAGTCATGTTTTCACTCCAAAATGTTTAATGGAGTAAATGGAGCCCTGGGTTTATTGCAGAGCACGCAAATCTTGTTCTCATTACTGTAATCCCGAAACATCACAATGCAAAAAACTTGGACAAAACAAATATGCAAGTATTTTACTTATGTATAATAAAATGTATATATTTATTTATTAAACAAAACCTCCTTTTCTTTTGATTTCTGGCTTATTTTATTTTTCTGAGAGGAACAGAAGACACACTTCACATATACACACAGTACCTGACTTGTTTACTCACAATCTGCCACATCAGTTCTCTAAAGCAGCACATAAATAAATTATTTAAGCATGAAAAAGGCTCTGTGGGATTTTAAAGTGTCATTTCATTTGTTTCACTGAAGGCCGTTTGACAATATGCTCACGTTGTCTGTGTTCATTTTAACATGCACAGCTACACATGACGTGGTTTTCGATGCTTTCAAACTTTGTATTGCTCTCCAATCTGTATCTTAGCCCAACCAGAACCTTTAAGAGATTTTCTCTGATTTAATTTAAGGTGTCCAAGTGACCTCTAAGAACAGTAATCTGTCAGACTCATTTCCAGTGATCATACATTGTTTAAGTGCAGAATTTCAGTGGTGTTTGAGCTGACGATGTATGTGGTGTTTGGGCCCCTCTATTCGTAACCATCCTGCGTTTAGACTGATGCATTACTAGTTCCTGTCAGTCACTTTAATTACCACAGCGTTGTTTCCAGCAGCGCATTCATCAGCGCGTCAGGGAGAGGTGCTGCTCTTGGGATGAGGGGGGAGGTGGAGGTGGAGGTCTGTCTTTGGCGTTTTGAAGCATCGGGAATGAGAGCAGGGCCTGCAGGCATGTGTCGATAACCCAGCTGGAGAAACTTACTGAACGCTCAGCGCATTCGCCATCAAAACACCTGAGCAAGTCAGTTCTGCTTTACTGCTGCATCATCTTGTATCACTCGGGGCAGGACTTCTTACTTTAAAGTCAACATGAAATTGCATTTACAAACCATTTTAATTTCATGATGTGTCTTGATTTTTGGGGGATGTTTTATTCTTTACAGTTTAAAACAATATTAGTATACTGGGATATTTGAAAAATTAGGCTTTTGAATGTTAGCATCACACATATCCAGCTTCATATCTATGGGTTTGCAAAGGTTTGTTCGGTAGCTCACAGAGTAAAGAGGAAAGTACTTGAGAAGTGCTCCGGTTCTAACATCTGTGTAAAAGGAAGTTGAAATGACACAGTTGCATCAAGAAATGCATTTTTTTATATCAGTTTTGCATTTGTTAACACTTTCAGGTAGGTTAAGGGTTGGATTTGGTGAAGGCATATTTCCAACATGATAGAGCATTACGTTTTAGCCACAGTCCACAGATATTTCAATTTTGAGCCGCCACATGTTGTACCCATGTCAAAGTTGTAAAGGTGTGCCAGGGTTCTTGTATTGCATCTCAGACTGAGTAAAAACCTATAGATGTTATAAAAAAAGCATTTAGTAAAAATATAGTAAAATATAGCAAAAAATATATTGCAAAAACACTTAGTATATAATTTTACTATATTTTTGCTGGGTGACATAAAATGTTATCCCATATCACCCAGGCTTATCTGTGTGAATTGTGTGTGTGTGTGTGTGTGTGTGTGTGTGTGTGTGTGTGTGTGCACGTTTATGGAAAGAGAAAGTTGTTATTAATGACTGTTTGTTGTGCGTGGGATCTTGTTATATTTCAGTGTGTGAGTGGTTGCCGGCACAGCTGAATTTTCCCGCTGCTGTTATGACAAGAACTTATTGAATCATGAATCTTCCTCCCGTTCCTCATCATGAGTCTGCTCATCCTCGACACCTCCAGTTGTCCAATCAACTCCTCATCTTAATAGCGCTCATGTTTTACAACTTGTGGGGTTTTCTCTGGCAAGTGGATGATGTATAACACACATGGACTGCATTCCCACAGTGTTTGGGATTGACATCCATATTTGAGGCTGGAATTTTCTTGTTCAGACTGAAATCTGTCAGGGTGGATGGCAGCCAATCTTACTCTTTTAATCACTAAAACTGTACAGTCTATTAGAGAATATTAACCAAGAGCATACAGCACATAGATATTAATCATTGTTTTATCAAACTTGCTTTTAATATAGTTTTGTTCTGGTGTGTAACACACAATTTTCACATCCTACCCTGTTTATTGATTCATTTATTTATCCTGCAAAAATTTGTCTGATTACAGAAGTAAAATTGGCTGTAGTTCTTTAAATGTTGTTTAATTGTTTAAAAGGGAACATCAAAATAAAGTGTTACCGAATGTTTAGATGTTAAGTTAAATAATTAGGTAAAAACTAAATTCTATTGCAGCTGTTGTTGCAATTTGGTACTGTACTTAAATATGGTTCTCACTCACTTTCATAACTAAACTGTCAACAGAATTGCTTTCTCAAACAGGAGTGGCAGATGAACTTCTTGTTAAAAATGACAAACTCTTATTTTGCCAACAGAAAAAGGAGAAAGCTTCAGTCATCAAGAAAAACAACGCCTACGCCGTCGCCGTGGCGAACTACGCCCCCAACATCACCAAGGACACCGTCCTCCCCACCATCGCCAAGGGAAGCATAGCCGAACAGGGTAAGACCAAAGCCGACGGGAAACCGGCCGAGGCGAAGAAAACCTTCAACAGCGTGAGTAAAATCGACCGCATGTCCCGCATCATGTTCCCAGTTCTCTTCGGGACATTCAACCTGGTTTACTGGGCAACGTATTTGAACAGAGAACCCGTGATCAAAGACATGATGCCCTCTTATTAGACGGTGCCTTGGGTTGCGACGGGTTCCACTAAGCAGGATTAAAGACTAGGCCAAAACCACCCAGGGACTGAATAGAATCACGCTCCGACGCTCTTTCCCATCTGCTCCACACAGACGCACTGTGGATTGTTGCAAGATGCCTTTCTATCTCTCTCTATCTCTCGCCGCTCTTTTCTACAGCTTTTTCAGCAGTGCTTTTGAAATGACATTTGCCTTTGTAAATATGTACGTAGTGAAAATGAAAATGATGTGTTACTGTATGTTTGTGTTTCGCTCTGTGAGAATCTGACTTTGGACCTCTATCTGTGATGTAGACTAGCAAATTATAGTGATTTATTAAATTATTTATTTATTTATTCATTCATTTGATGTAAAAGTTCAATCTTTTTGTGATGGTGCTTGTTTTTGGGTAGCCTATAAATATATTTTCTTTATAAGGCCAAGCTCTTTTTGTGCTGATGGTCTGATATTTTGTGCTGGGCCCATACACAAAAAAAACAAAAACATTTGAAATCAATCGTTTACACACATTGCTGTATCTTTATCGTCTGTGATTTTATTTTGTTCTACCGAAGCAGGAATGTTCCTTTAACAGCATTTTGGAAGATTTGTTTACTGTCAGTTTTTGACTACATACCTTTATAAAGGTCTCTGATGCAGCAGCATGTATCAGGGTTGTTTGGAAAGCTCGTTGAACCTGAACTTTGAAGTCAAGAAAAAAACGCTATTGCATGCCGTATTATTTCCATAATGTGCCCTATTTCTGAGTAAAATTACTCAACAACAACAAAACACAAGCTGGGGTTTGAGTTTACACATTGGGAATATATAGTATTGCATTTTGTTTATAAACAAGACTTTCTGATGTTAGCCAACAATGCCAATTTTGATTAAAGTCAATTCTGATTATATTTTGACGAAATATTAGGAATACATATTATTTAGTTTAAAAAGAAATAGCTTACCCAAAAATTGAAAATTGTTGCTCTAAAATGTTTTGTATTCAGTTTCTCCCAACCTGTTTTCCAACTCGCTAACCTATGATACAACAGCAAGTTGAGCTTTCCTCACATCCTTCCATCAAAGATGAAGTGCATCATTTTTGGTGTTCAAATACTTCCTCCCTGTTCAGGTTTAATGTGAAAACACAACTATAAGACATCTGTACGTAGTCTACTTAAAGAGTGAAAACACTGTGGCTTTGCGGCACTTTAAGAACTTTAAGAAGCCGTACTGTATATGGGCGGGGCTATTTGTTTTTCAACCAATGGCAGGCAGGGAATGTTTGGAGACAATCTGTTTGATGCGGCTAATGATGCAGAAATGACACACTTCATCTTTCATGCTGGAGCTAAGGAAATTAGTGAACATGTTAAAAAAAAAATTTTCATGTTCAGTAGTTTCCTCATTTTGCCACTGTGCTTTCCTGTAATTGAACTCTTTTTGAACCAAAAGACCGAAGTGCTTCAACTACTGCATGTTTACTACAAACGTTTACCCTCCAAAACGAAGCTAAATATTCCTCAAATTCAGTGTGTTACAAAATATGATGCAGTAACATCATATAAATGTATCTGACTCTGAATTCTGCAAATTTCAATTGCCTGTCACAGAGTAGACAACATATTTTTTTTGTGTATATATGTAAGGAATATTTGTTCATGTAGGTGTTGTTACACACTTGTATGTGATTTACCATGAGGCTGTTTCATGTTGTCTGTTTGTACAGTTTTATACAGAGAAAAAAACATCTGTATTACAGAGATTTCAGGCAAGCTTTTAAGTTATTCATTTTAAGGGAAAGATGTATGATGTTCGTTTAAGCATGCTGCAGCCATTTGGGCTCTATAGAAAACGATCAAAATGTTCCAGATTGGTACACATTGCTGTTATAATTATTTATTACTATTTATTATTGTTAATTTGTTCATTATGAAAAATATTTTCTAATGTTTAGGAGTTCATATCAAAGTGTTATCAAAATCTTTTTCAATATTTTTAGCTACAATTTATTTACCGGTATATTTATTGAAATATGAAATATATTCATTTATTCTCTTTGTTTCTCAATGCTATCATATTAAATCTGTTTTCTGTGCGATTATCACATAGTTTGAAGCTCTGCTTTAATTTTCACATTGCTTTGATTGTATTAAATGGTTGCATCTTTGTTATGCAGAAACTGTTTGAGCAATAAAAAAGAAGAGGTGACATGTAAACTTCCTGGCATGGAAAAGAGCTTTCCTCACACAGAATGTATATTTCTCTGTCATTGTCCTGCTGTATGACGATGCAATTACATCTGAATGAAACATTCATGTGCCAGTGGTTCGTGTTCTCAGAGGGGATGTTTTAAAACAGAATGTCTGAATATAAAGTAATAGGGGATTTTTCTTCATAGGTGTTACAACTGATCAACTTTTAATGACAGCATTATTATTTAAAAGAACAATGCATTCAAAAATCTCTTACATGGTACTCTAAATGCGTATGCTGTTATTATTTTGCTATTTTTTCTGGAAGGTTTACAGACACGATTGCCATGAAACTACGTGAGGACCTTTCAGAAAGTCTTCTTTTGCATGCACTTCAGAAAAAAATACCAGCATACGGGTTTGGAACAACATGAGGGTGAGTAAATGATTGCATTTTTACTATTCTTTTCATTGGAAATATGAAGAAAAATCTATAAGTTGTATACTTTTTGAAATTAATCACCAAGACCAGCTAAGTTCTCTCTGATGTCTGTTATCATTCTATATAATGAATATGTTGTTTCCTATAATGTAAATGTGAATTCAGGCACACGACCAACAACTGAACCGCTTTAGTCCTTTAAGTACTTGGACTTGATTTCTAAATAATGGTACTTTTCTTTCAAACATCATTCTACTTACCTTTTCAACAGCTTCTTGCTAAATAAACAACTAGAACAAATATATGAATGCCTGATTCTTTTACTTATATCTCTTTCAGGGGGGTTTCCAGTATCCAGGATGGTCAAATACATGCTTATTTACATTACTTTGCTATTGTTTTGTGCAAGGCTGCATGATGACTACAATATGATCTTGGGGACAAGGCTAAATATGTCAATAGCAAAACAGGTTAAATTGTATTTGTGGTAATATTTTATTTTAGGGTCTCTATAGTTGCTTATTAGCATGCATGTTACTAGAACATTAGACATTTATTGGTACAAAATAAGCACATTTTAATGGCTTATTCTACATGACTAACAAAACTTAACTACCTAACTAACTTTCAAATGCAGCAAATGTAAATTTATTGAGGGGAAAGTTGCAATGAGTAAGTGTTCCTTATTCTAAAGTGTTACCATAATTTTATGGAAAGTATTGCTATCTTTTTTTCCAAGCAATTTAGGAACCAGAAAGCAATAGTTCATCCAAAAATGTAAATCTGCTGAACATTTTGAGAAATGTAGCAATACATAACTTGATCAATAATGCATCCTCTTCAGTGAATGAGTGACGACAGTCAAACAAAAACATCAAAGTATCAACATGGCTCCAGTTCATTCATTAATGTTTTGTGAAATGATAGGCTGCATGTTTTTAAGAAATAAAATGAATATTAATGCATTTGTCAATTGTGTCACAAAATCTGCTCTGATGAAGAAACAAATTCATCTACTCATTTGTATATCTTGAATAGCCTAAAGGTGAGTAAATGTTCAGCCAGTTTAAATTTTTGGGTGCAAGAAAAGATCAGGGCATGGGTTATGGAATTATATCGTCAGATACAGGGATTTCCCTCCAAGACCTTTCAGCTGGGTCAGAGGAACAAAATACTATGAGGGTGACACGCAATACTTCAGCTAAGTCCCCATTCAGATTGATTTTAACGGAGGAGGCTTCTCTCTGCACTGCAGCTTAACTCTCATCTACTCCAGGGATCTGAGGTCCACTGTCAAATCCATGAGACAATTCCGTTAGCAAGACACTGAGGGCAGGAAGTGAATGACCAACGATTTCTAGCTCCTCAATTAGGTCAGGAACAGGAGTTTATTTATTTATTCATCAAATACCTTTGTCTTGACCTCAGTTAATAGTGCACAGTCTCCGTCCAGAGCACAGCATACAAAATATGAAATCTGTCAAAGGGGGGTGTCCGGATCATATTAAAAAGGTAAAAGTAATGATTTACATATATTTAGGACCATATATTTTTTGCTTTGCAGTGCAATTTTTGCATTATTTGTTTGCATTATTTGTGACAAGTGGTGCAACATTTCCCCCTGAAAATTATAATTACAGTAAATTCAAGAATATATATATATATATATATATATATATTCACTTATTATATCACTTAGTATATTAGACGTTTTTGTACATATCCATACTATAATGGTGAATATTTAATTATTCAGGCTCCTAATATTGTTTTGGGAGTTTCCTACAATAGGTTTACATCCATGCAAGGTGAAATAAACGCTTTTGCATTCTCAAAATCTGCACTTAATATGCGTTAAAATATGTATTTAGGCTGTATAAAAGTCGATTCTTTATTCTGGGAGACTAACTTTATTTATTGTGCACTTTCGGATTTACAACTTTGTAGATCATTTACGTTCACATGCACATGAGGTAATATTGGAAATGGTATAATATGGGCACTTTAAAATCCCCTTTCCAGAGGTGTAGAGATTACCTATAAACCATATTTGAGTAAAATACAGCTACCTCACAGTGAAAATTTCTCCATTACAAGTTACAAACCACCAATTCCAAAACAACTTTAGTAAAAGCACTGGAGTATCTGATTTTTACACTAAATATAGGCTCAAAGATGCACTAGTCAAAGAGACATGCCAGTGAAAAACTGTAATGTTGTGACTGGGAAAGCTGGGGGAAACAGGCAGAGGTGAGGATCTAACCTACTTCATGGGAAAGCTACTGTAGAACAAATAATAAGCTGTAGAAAGTGTATAGTGTAAAAAAACACAAATTTTACTCTCTTTTGCGCTCTTTTGAAATCACTCTGTTCTGTGTACTTCCCCTTTAAATCTTCACGATTTCACCTTGCTTAGGAGTCTTACTTGTCTCTGTGTCTCAGACTGATGACGGCTCACTCAGTTCATTCTGTGTGACACGCTGCGGTCAATCAAATATAGTGGGAGTGGCCTCTGTGATGCCACACCGACATGCATTTGAGAATGGCTTGATTTCAGAAGGGGGCAACTTATTTTTATTAACTTTAAAGAAAACTACAGGTGGATCTTTATCATTGTAGGGTGGTTGTGTACACACTCTCCCAACAAACATTTCAGTCCAAACAGCTTGTAAAAGTGCATGTGGCACCGCATGACTCCTTTAACAAATCGTCTTTCCTGGTAATGTGCTAGTTAGTTTCATTGCTAAAGTTTAAAGTCTGCTCATCGGAAGAGAGGGGCAGGGTCAGAAGAGCTCATTTGCATGTCCATTTAGACAGTTTCCATGCATATTTAATTATATTTTCAAAATATATTTATTCAAATATATAATATTATATGACATAATGTGTTGTGTGTGTGTGTGTGTGTGTGTGTGTGTTTGTGTGCTTGTTTCTTGCCGTTTCTTGAATGTTTAATTTATCACTGACATAACATCATCACATTGTTTATTAGTTTATGTTTTAGTTTTTGTTCAACTGTAATTCATGTGGAAATTATTTTTGTGAATTTATATGCAATATTACAAGATTTTTCTAAAGTGTCCTTTTGATTCGGGTTGAAATATGACAGAGACATTTGTTTCATTTTGTCGGATTCACCTTTTGTTTACCCCTTTTATGAGATTTTAAAACTAGCCCTATTTTCAAAGCCCAACCTGTTGTATTGGTTGTCAAACCAGATTGCAGAACAAGGCATCCTGGGTTTTTCATACGTGACCCGGCATCACACATGAAATTGAGGGCAGGGGAATCCAGATGAGGTCTCGTTTCTGACAGGCCGCTGTTTTTCAGACCGTTCATTCTGACTGATTATAGAATAACCCTTAAATGGAGTTCTAAAAATGGGCGAAGAGGAAGAGGTCGTTATCCTTCATCAGTCAGCAGAGGAAGGGCCAGATGACAGTGAAAGACAGCTCCTGTCTAGCAACACCAAGGATTATGGCACTTCATTTAGGCAATAGAGAGAATTTATGTATTGACTTTGACAAACTGAACTTTACAGGTCATTTAATCCTAAACAAAATAATGTTCAGCACGTAATTCATCAGTACGCCTACACTGTAAATTTCAAAGGCCAAATGTACACTGTTGCTAAATGTGTCAATGGCTGTTTAAAACTGCAGGGTGATAATATGACTCCACAGCTACAAAAATTCCATAAACCGAATCTTAATATCCTATTTTTCTTGCCAAACTAAACTGGTGTTTGAACTTTTTGACTGAGACTCTGTTAGAAGCCCGTGAGGATTACATATTAAGTATATAAGAATCTTACTAGCACTGCTGGCATTGAAGAATTCAAGATCTTCTTTCCTTCTTGAGAGTAACGTGTGATTGTCATGTATTTCACAAGGTCGTAAAGGTAAAAAAAAAGCAATTATGTAACTGTGCTTGTGGAGATTTTCTTTACCCTTGAGAAGGAACGGAAGCTGGCTCTGTTATTGCAGTGTGGCTTTGGTTTGCTCACACTTGAGACTTCATATGATTCTCACTTGCAACATTTTTCAAATGTCACCATGAGAAGAGAGTTAAAGATAAGACTACAGACCCTGAATAAGCCAAGCCACAAATCCACATTTAACAACTTAAAGCTCATAAATAATCATTTGTCAAGTGTCAAGTCAAGCGCTTTGTCATTTTTCAGACATAAAAACATTATTGCCATTAATAATAACTTTTTTCAAATTTAAATATATTTGAAAATTATATATAATTTTTTTTTTATTATTATTAATGTTGAAAACAGTTGTGCTGGCTCGTGCGATTACTGTCACCTTTTTTATCAATTTAATGCATCTTTGCTAAATAAAGATGAATGACATATTCATTCAGTCAATCAGTCTTTCCCAAATAATGGCTCCAGCACATATAGTCTGTATAGTTTCTAACTCCAAGTATATGACAAAGACTAGGACTTACAATACATTTTTTAAGATACTGTATATTCAACCCTGGACCACAAAATCAGTCATAAATAGGAGGGCTATATTTGTAGAAACAGCCAAAAATACAATGTATGGGTCAAAATGATAGATTTTTCTTTTATGCCAATAAATATTAGAAAATTAAGCAAAGATACTTTGTACATGTCCAACCAATTATACATAAAAACGTTATTCTTCATATTCAGATTTTTTTGCCACCCGAACATAATATAAAAAATATCACTTTTTTTATAATGGCTCTGGCGCAAAACATTTTGGCATCCATCACAGACTTAAAGCATAAAGCACAGAACATTTTAAGAGCTTGATTTCCCCAACTACTTACTGCAAGTCTCAAACATATTTTGTGATTCACAGAAGAAAGAAAGTCATATGATTGAATGTATTGAACTATTGTTTGAACAAAGTGACAGTTTGATTTGTCAAGTAATTTCTCTACAGATTTTCTCTCCTGGTTCTCTCCATGCAGACTATTTTCCCCTTCTTTCATACAGCACTATGACAAAGTGAGAACCTTCACTCACAAATAACCACAAACTCTTCCTCATTACTCCACCGAACGAGCACAGCGGCGGCCCGCCGTACACCCAGCAAGTGCCACGCTAAACAGATTGTTGCCTTTGTGCATCAGCTGGCGCTCGCAAATAGGAGAGTCATTTCCACGGATGTGATAGATGCCTGCCGGTTAAGATGTCAGCAGCATAACAGATCCACCCGTATGCCTTTAAAAGGCTCTCAAATGTTTTTTGTGTAGCTGTCGCCGCTATCTGTGGCCTTTCTGGCGAATGCACTGTGCTTCAAATAAATGATTGCCTTCCTTGCGTCTTTTGTCTTCTGGCTTGGCTTGATTTGTTATCGAATGCTTTTGGGGATTGAGCGACTGCGAGATGGATCTCCATGACCGATCAACAGAAAGCTTTTTGCCCATTAGCTGCAAGCAAATTAGTGGTTTTGCTACTGCTTGTTTAAAAGGCCATTTAACCAGTTTTGTTGCTAAACCAACGGCTTGACTGATCAGCACCCTGCCGTTTTAATTTGTTGATTTAATGGAAAGCTAAGTGAAACGGAAAGGCTACTGTTTCCACTGCAAGTTGCTGCTCTATCAAGCAAGCTAATGAAAATAAAGCCAAATTAATGGGCGGCAGTTTACTTGGCTTTAACGCCACTAGAATAAAACCATATTTCGAATTACACAAGCTCAATTAATTGGGCTTTCCCATTTGTTTCGGCTATAGGGTGATTAGCTCAAGTAGCAGTTTAATTGCCAAGGCCAATGCTGGTCTATTTTTAGCACCTGAGAGATCTGATTAAAGATTCAAATAAAGGCAACATATTTAACAAGGTTTTGAGATGTAAAGGTCAATGCTGTTGTCTCAAGTAAAATTTTAAGGCCACAGAGAAATTAGTATTAATGCACTGACCAGAAAATATCATTGCTATTAAATGAGGATTTAACAGTGTGAGTTGGCTGTGGTTTAAAAAGGTTGTCAGATAATACGCCATATTGAAAGACTTATGGTTTGCACTGTAGATCATGTAGCCTAATCACAGCTCACAAATTTGTACTTTATGGCATATTGCATATTTTCATCAGCAGAAATGTTAAACAACAGAACAATCCACTGACCGCACTTTATCTGTCTCGCAACCTCATTTTCATTTCTGTCTAAAATTAAATATGGCTCTAACTTACACTGACTAAAGCCTATTAAAAAGTTACAAAGTCATCCAGCATCCTAGCTTTCTAACTCATCTAATTAGAAATTATGCAAAGCCTCATCAATAACTAACGAGAAAGAGTCTACATAATAATAATAATAATAATAACGAAGTCACATTACGCAGAAGTTTCACAGCCTCTCAGAATAATCATTCCTGCTTCAGCTCATGTAATTTTTCGCTCCACACTGAGATTTTTAATACAGACTTGCAAATGTGGAGATAAGTAATAAATATCAGAAGAAAAATGACGCATCATTTGCATGCAAATTGTCCAGATGAGCTCTTCAAATCTAGGTCGTGTTAAGAGGGGAGGAGCTGAATGTGTTTGTGCGCGTCACAAAAAGCAAACCTCATCCTGTTTCTCGTTAATTATTTGCTCAGCCATGAAGAGTGAAAAAGAACAGAACGGCATCTGTGAAGCGAGAACGCACACACTCCTCGGTCGCGTCTTCTATGCAGTGTGTGTTTGCGTGCATCCTTTCAAGCCAACAGCCGTTTGAAAGCCTGACTCATGCTTTATGGTTTTATCTATATTGTTGAAGACGGATGCTGATGCGGTGTTGTTAAACTTTGCTTGCTGAATATTTAGTTGTAATGTGATTTTTGCTCTGGATATTTCTGATTTTGGAAACAGGTGCAGAACTAACTGATGGAATAGAATACACAATGAACATTCTCAGAACATTCTGGCAAAATTCTCTCAAATGAACAATAATAGAATGTTCTCTCTGTTCTTATGTTCTCAAAATGTTAGCACAAAATGAAATAATTGTAACAGCCAGTGGCTGTTCATAGAATAGGCTGGATGGATAAACAAATAAATGTTGGAAGTAAAATATAACATTTACATGCAGCGATACTGCATACTCACATTTTGAACAATGCATTTGCAAAGACTCATGCATGAAGGTCTCGACGTACTTCCCGCCATGAATCGGTTGGCCTGCCAATGCATTTCCTGTTTATTAATTTGCAAAGAATATCTAATGTTCATACTAGTGGTTATTCTCTAAACCATATGGATTCAGTGTTGTGCTGTGTAACTTCATGTATGTACTGTAGATACATACAGGATCGGTCTATGTTTTGGTTTCGTGCCGCAACGCCTGTGCAGGGCCGTGTAGCATGCTTCATTCCAGAGTTCAGTGCATTAGGGAACAATGACGAGTCATTTTTGCAATTAAGTTTAGTAAAACAGTGTGGGTGGACTGGAGAGAGAGAGAGATGTGTGTCACAGATGACGGCTCGTGAGGCTCGCGCTTGCTCCTCCTCGCAAGCAGAGAGGACACAGAGGCAGGAATCTGATGAGAACTGACATTTATTTAAACAAAGAAACGAGGAAAATGCGACAAGCTATGCGGAGAAACAAACCAACATGCAACGTTAACGAGGTATACCAAAGACTGAAATGAACTGGTTTAAATAGACAAACTAATTAATCAAAAACACAAGGCAGGTGAGAAAAACAGGTGGCACAAATGAACTCATAAGGAGACAAAGACGGACTAAACCAAAAGATACACAGATAGAGGGGTGAACAAGACTAGACCAACACAGAATGTTACAGATAGCAATCTTTCATTTGAAAGCCACGTTTCAAGCATCTGTAGAACTGCATATTTCCATCTCAAAAACATATCTGAATTGCGACCTATGCTCTCAACGTCCAAACTGGACCTTCTAAGCCGGTGTGAGTTGGAGCTGGTTAGAGCTAGTGATACACGTCTGATTCATTTCCACAAACCATTTCCTTTCAGACAGATTTATTAAAAAAGAAAAACCTAAGAATTCAGACCCTGTGCTGAGACATTCATATATTTAACTCAGGTGTTTTCCATTTCTTCTGATTATCCTTGAGATAGTTCTACACCTTCATTTGAGTCCATCTGTGTTTGATTATACTGATTGGACTTGATTAGGAAAGCCATACACCATACACCTTACAGCTCACAATGCATGTCAGAGCAAATGAGAATGATGAGGTCAAAGGAACTGCCTGAAGAGCTGAAATGGAGTGCATTTGGAATAAAACAAAACTAGAGGAATGAGGCTAGCCTCATTAGCATTAAAAATGAAGGGCCTGAATTATCAGAATCGGAATGGGCTTTATTGCCAGGTATGTTTACACATACGAGGAATTTGTTTTTGTGTCAAAGCTCTGCAGTGCAACAGATTGATGGTGACAAGACAAGACACAGGTAATAAGAAGAATAATATACAAATATACAAAATAGTGTACAAAAATTAAAAAGAAGTGTACAAGTAGCACAAAAACACAATAAATAATATTACAACATTTAAGTAAGAGCAGGTGTGAAGAGATTGTTTATGTATACAATGTTATTAGGTGTTCATGGTATGGACTGCCTGGGGGAAGAAACTATTTGGTGCTAAGGGCTCTGTAGCGTCGACCAGATGGCAACAGATTGAAGAGGGAGTGTGCTGGATGTGAGGGGTCCAGAGTGATTTTCTTAGCCCTTTTGCTCTCTCTGGATAAGTACAGTTCTTGGAGAGTGGGGAGGGATGTACCAGTGATCTTCTCAGCAGTCCTGACTACCCTCTGCAGTCTTCTGAGGTCAGATTTGGTAGCTGAGCCGAAACAGACAGTTATAGAAGTACAGAGGATAGATTCAATGATTGCTGTGTAGAATTGTACCAGCAGCTCTTGAGGCAGATTAAACTTCTTTAGCTGGCGAAGGAAGTATAACCTCTGTTGGGCCTTTTTCACAATGGAGTCAATGTGAGTGTCCCACTTCAGGTCCTG
>JAUCMU010000026.1:6344872-6356384 GCA_032275025.1 Enteromius treurensis | reverse complement strand
AAAGCTCAAAGGCAAATAGGTCTCTCTGGCGAGTTCCCATATGTAACGTCGAAGTGATTCGACTGAAAGGGTAACAGGTTTTGCAAATTGCTGTCAAATTCCAAAAATTGGAGGCAAATCAGTGCTCGTTCACACGAGTGACAATCACACAGTATGAATTTTTAGATGTGATCTGAGATGCCCATGAAATATTTGGCATGCTAAATATCTGCATTGAATGCTATACACCAGATAGTTCTACTGTGTGAAAGCATCAAACTATTTTTTTTTGACCAAAGTAATATAACAAAACAATCAAAGATATTTTAGATTTTATATATTTTAGTTTTTATTTTATAATTTTAGAGCAAGATCTGGCAACACTAATGAGCCAAGACATACGTCGTTCCATGTGATTTCTTGCACCGTTCATACAGAAGAGAGACACAATTCATGTTTAATACATGTTTAAATACAGCATTACTCTACTTTCTCATTTCGGTTCGGTACACACTGTGTAGAAATCTTTTAATGCGGTTGCCACTACCTGAATTTTTCAGCCAGCAGTCAGTGGTCACCACTGCCGCAAACAACTAAAGTGTGTGTACCGAACAGGATCGAGAACTAATGTGAACTGACAACCAAATTTAGCTGCAGTGTGTACATGGCCAAAGTTAATCTCAAGTTCATCATCCTCCTTCTTTTTGCCTTTCGTTCTGTTCTGTAGTTTGGGTTGTGTTTATCACGTTAGTGAAACAGAGCACAATCCATTTGAGTGGCAGGTGAGGTGAGCGCAGACTTCAGCCCCTGAGGAGAGTTCAGCTGGGACATTGTTCAGATGTTGCTTGGATGCTGTTTGGAGGTTGCTCAGTCGATTGCAGGCATTAGCCAGAGAGGCAGATGTCGAGCGTGTCAAGGGGCCTGCAGGGGATCACGGGATCCCTGTGTCCTTGTCTAGTTCCCGTGCTTAACACTGACCTTATATACTGTTATAAAATGCACACACACCGCAGTGGGCACATGCATGCTTACAAACACATACGCATCAGCCCATTTTGGCTCATGCAAGATTGCACACAAACACACGGCGAGCGGGTGCTTGAGTGAATGCACACATATAAAACATTATTAATGCATAACATAGCAGAGAATACACAAATGTGGGCACACTTTATTCTCCTGGTGTAGAGCTCTCATGCCTGCTCAAAATGAGCCATAAATATATATTTTTGGAGAAAAACATTATAGAAGCTTTTCTGTTAGCTTTTCTCTATTAATGACCTTTTAAATTATAAAGGACAGTTCACCCAAAAATAAAAATGAGAGTCCAAACAGCTGATAAAAACAATCTACAAGTAATACACATGACTTCAGTTCATCTGCTAACATCTTGTGAACTGAAAAGCCATATGCTTGTGAGAAACAAATGTATAATTAAAGCTGGGTTTTTTTTTCTAAAATAAGCAGTCCAGAGTCCAGAATAGTGCTCTGCTCCTTTAAGAAATTAGGATCACACATGACTAAACTCCAATGGCTGTCTGAGCAGTTTCTCTTTATTGTTTTCTTTATGTCGGATGAATGCCAGCAATACATTCATTTTAGCACTTATTGCTAATTTACCCAGAAAGATCCATATATTCTAAATAAAGCACAAACAGCAAGCATATGTATTCATCAAAATTAATTGAGATGCGTTGTGAAAGAATACTGCATCCGAAGCTACAGATTCAGGTACAGATCAGATGGAATTAGATTTCCCAGAAAATCATTATGCATTGTTTAAAAAGAAAAACACGGGTGTGGATTGAAATCACAAAAACACATTTACCATAAGTTCAAGGTGCATTTTAGGGAAAAGATGCAAAAATGTTGTTCACTGGTCACCCTGTGAGATTTTGAGCTATTTGCTTTCCATAACTAATAGAAAGAAGACATGCATAATACACTTTTAAGGGTTTATTTTGTATCTTCAACAATGCATATCTTTAAAGGCCTTTTTAATTGTATGTGATTGTTTTTATCAAGCTTGTGTTATCTATGTCATAAAGAAACCACACTTAGACCAGAGGATCTCTGTCTGTCTCTCTGATGTTTCTTGACCCATTTTCTTCGATTTGAGCACTGACCCAGATAGATCCACAAGTCGCTCGTACTCATAAATGTTGATGCACTATTATACAGCTTCATTGTTGGTGAAATAATAAAGGCCGTCATTTAGAGCTCATGCTCCTTTTCAACAATAATTCTTAAACCTTTTCAAACCATGACAGATTCAGAAGCTAATACACGTCTGAGACATCAGCAATTACAATCAATTTAGCGTCGGAAGGGGAGCACAATAAAAACACATTAGTTTTTTTGGTAAGTCCTCTCAACCCTGCGATCCTGTGGCATTTCAGGCAGATAACACATTGTGCTTGTAATAGTCTTATTATGCACAGAGTGGAAGTCAAAACGTAAGTACTTTTCTTGATTCGGCAACCGAGAACGAATGCTGTGGGGGAAAAGAGTCTCAGTAAATAGTTTCCTTGGTAACCGTAGAAAGAAGGGATTTTCTAGTTTGAGCAGCTAAGCTTTCCGTGACAGGAGCAAAGCGAAGAATGACAACAACATGAGCGAGGCATTGCTTTTAAGACCACCATCTTTCGAATGCTGCTTTTCTCCTTCGGGAGTGATATGGCCATCATTGGTGGCCAAGATGATATTTCTGTGGTTCATATCAGACGTGGGAGTCGTGGCAAATTCAGATTTTAATAGCAAATTAGGCATAATGGAAACTAGCTTAATTGCTGTTGCTAGGACACCTGTCATATACAAGTGGCACAGTCATGTCTTATTTTTGGTTGTTTATTGGCGTCACTTTCAATTTGAATAATGTTAGAATCAGTGTATATGATGATGGAGAGTCAGAGAATGAGACTGATGATGTGGCACAAAAATGGAATGATTGTTCCTGAACAGGTTTCTGAAACAACCTCCTGGCATTTTGCATGTTCAAATTCAGAAACTAGATGTTGCAACTATACCATCTCTCTACCAAGCTTTTATTTCCTTTGCCAGTGATTCATAATTATGTACTCTGACCATTTGTTCTCATGCACCTACAGTATTAAAATATAGAAGGTAATCCGATAACATTTGTTGTTGGTAATAATAACATTAGTATTTAGTGATTTTCAAATTTCAAAAATATTTAAAATATATTTTTGTTTGGTTTACATTTTAAATATTTTATTTATACATACAGGCAAAGATTGTTTGTTGAAAGATTTAATGGGATGATAATAATAATATTTGTTATTTTTATATGTTGTAGTGATAATACATTTGTCATAATTGTTGTTGTTAATAATTTATTTTTATGAGTCAATTCTTATTTAATCATAATAACATTTTATAGTAATGCATTTTATTTTATTTACATTTCAGCTTCATATATAAAATATTAAGAGATTTGAAGAGGTTGTAATAAATTTATTTTGTTGAATGAATATATAGAATAATAATAATTATACATTGTAGTAATTATTGTTGTTGTTTTGATAATTTTATATTAGAATCCAATTAAAAATTATTCTAAATTAAATTATAATTATACTATTAAATTAATAATAATAATAATAAATTGTAGTAATCAATACATTTGTTTTTAAAAAATGTTGTTTTTAATAATAAAAATAAAAATAATATTAACAGTAATGTTTATTAATTGATGTTTTTGTTGTTTTTATCATTTATTATTATGAGCCAATAATAATGAAATTATTCTAAAATGTTATAATAAGGAACTGAGTTTGAGTTTTATTCCAGTTCTATTTTATTTTAATCATTTATTTATTTTTGGCCTTCGCAGGAAAAGACTGTTTCTCTTTACCTTGTTTGTGAAGTGAAATGCTAAAACTGGGGCGAGCTCAATGTTTTCGAACGTGACTCCAGGACACATGCGGAGCTCAGCTTCTCGGTTAGACGGTTTAGTCTCAGTCCTTGTTAGTTTTTCATTAGTTCTAGCTGTCTCGTCCTCTCTCTGCTGCACCAGGCTGCCTCAGACAAGGGCATTAGAGAGCACTCCGGCTGCCATGCCTTTGTTCTTGGCATCTGGCGCAGTGGCATATGGACCTGGATCACGGGGGCCTGGCAGGACGGACACCCCAGCTCCTGTGCCCATACAAGATCCTTCATGCCCAGAAAATCTGCCACTAGGTGGAAAAAGATGTTGTAAAAGAGCTTTTTTCCCCTGAGCTTCAATGAGCACTTCAGGCAAGTTTGTATGTCCCAGTCTCATGGCCATTTGTAATTTTAAAGCAGCAATTGATTTATTTATTTACATATGTGATCAAATTAACCTCTCTTGCATAACAAGCTGCATAATTTGAGGTGTTAATGCACATAGCGTATGAGAAATATAGTTGTAATAATAATTATGTCTGCCTAAACATTAAAATAAGATTTTAGAAATAAAACGTTTTTTATTCAGTTAGACTTGGCACTTCAGTTATTGTTTATGTCTTAACAGCTCTAAAACTTGAAGTATACTACAATACAGCTGAAAAACACTCAAGGTTCAACATGCACTTAAATTGTTTTCCCAATGTGTGAGTATTCTCTTCACGATGGTCTCGAGAGATAAAAGCACTAGTTGGTAAACTTGTGGCTATAAAAAGCTTATCATTCTGACAAGCCTAGCAGTTGCCATGCCAACAACCCAGCTAAAGTGCCCACATCTCAATTCAGGAAGACATCAGATCTGAGAGGAACTTGACGAGGTCAGCTGATGTGACGGCCGATCCCTCATATCATCTTCTAATCAAAATGCATAAAATAATAAAGTGTCTTTTTTTTTCTAAATACTGAATAAATGGAATTTCATCCAGACATATGATTAGGTCTATATTCATATCTTCTAAAAATAGAAGTATCTGAATGCACAAGCCAGATGATTGCCAGGCAACTGTTAACAGTCTATAGTTGGAAGAAAGGTCAGTATTTTATTTGAGAAAAAACTGCAGTACCCAGAAAAGTACTGAGATTTTTTATTACTTTTATTTTATTCCAACATAATCATTTTTATTTATTTATTCATTCATTTATTCATTCATTCGTTCATTTTCACCTTTTTACAAACATTTGTGTTTTTTCTGAAAAAAAAAATATGGATTAAAATTATGGTATCCACTTATGTATAATCCTGTACTGTAATAACCTGTACTTAATTTATTATATTAATAAATGTATAAAAATATATTTAACATGTGTGTCTTTTTATTTTTCTGCTGCTGTTTTGTTTATTTACTTACTTCGTTTCTTTATTTGTTTTTTTACTTATTTATTTCCATACTTGTTTAATCCAAAGGAGCAAAATTTATATACTTCAAACCTGGAATAAAATGAAAATAATAGTATGCATTTTATAGCCTGTATATGCCAGTGCTTAAGTTATTTTATTTATTAATATATAAATATTTTTCAAAAATGTGTGTCTTTTTAATTATATTTGCATTTATTTATTTGCTTAATTATTTATTTCATTCAAAGGAGCACAATTTATACATTTCAAAATAGTAATAAAATTAAAATAATGGTATTTACTATCCATTTTATAGCCTGTATATGCCAGTGCTGCAACCTGTACTGTAATAAACTGCACCTGCATATTTTTTTATGTTAATAAATATATAAATATTTCTATAATATTTGTGTTTTTTTAATGTTGTTTTTATTTATTTGTTGTTTTTATTTATTTAACCATATTTGCATTTTTCTTAACAAAGTAATGCCTAAATGGCAAATAACAAATGGAAGATGTGGCTTAATTTTAAATGAATGATATTTGTAATGGGAAAATAGCAGAGGGTGAGGAGTATGAAAAATAATTTATGATTACAGCCAAAAGGTAAATCATCTCCGAGGCAAAGCTAGTTTCACATTTTTATGAAAGATTACAAACACACATTTAATTATTTTGAAAAATGCACACTGATTATTCACGCACAAGAACAATCATGAAGAAAGTGCATTTGGATTACAACCGTAACTCATAGCCTCTTGTGGTTTACGGCTTTAATTTACTATTCCGAATTCAAATAATTAATAACCAAAACTTCAAACCAAACAATTTTTCTGTTTAATGAGACGGTCAGCTGTAAAACTGAGACGAAGCTGGAGATACCTCACAGCCTGGAAAGCAGATTTGAGTGTAACTTGTGCAGGGTGGCACAGAATCAAGAACAGATGTTAAAATCATGGATGAGGGAATCCTGCCTCTCTCTCTTTAGAACTGTCAGTGAGAGCCAGACAAAATGGCGGAAGGAATCCCATGAGCAAAAATACAAAATGAAAAGAGACAGGGACACATACTCCACAAGTCAAGCTTTCACTGCTCTGACAGCTATTGGGGAATCCAAATAAACAAAATAGATTAACACACCCACACACAAGGCATAACCTATTGGAAGTTATCACCCAACTGTCAAAGCAGTGAAATATAAAACTGGAGGTGATAGCATGAAAGCTGATTAGTTTTGATTGAGTCAAAATAAACCTGGGGACCAACTGCTGTTTGGTGCACTCATGCCGAAACTGATTAACCGCCGATACACAGACGTACAGACAGCTCCTGACAGAAATACTTCCCTGTTTCTGTATGAAAAAGAAAGAGAGAGAGAAAAATCGTGCGCTCATTAAAAAATAAAAATGACAAATGAAATCTTTATCTCAGTTGTTTGTCCAAGACAGTAACCCATCTACAGGGAATATTCTGGTAAGGCTCTCTCAAAGATATAAACAAATGTCTTTCAGTAACATTAATAGAACGTTCATTGTTTGCTATCTGGTCTTTATATAAAGACGTAGTTGATTGAGATTTCAATTTTTTATCACTAGTCTGTAATGTTGCTGTTTGAGCATAAACAAAATCTGCAAAGTTGCAGCGCTGAAAGTTCAATGAAAAGTTTAATATTTAAAGATTCTGGCAGCTAAATGCGTACAAAAATGACTGGTAATGAACTACAAGTTCCCCTTCAGTCATTTCACTACGATGTTACATATGGGAACTCACATGAGAGACCAATCATCTCTGAGCCTTATTGAAAAGGAAAAGGAAATTTGGCGAGTGGTACTGTATATGCATGCCAAACCACTCCCCCAGACAGACAGGTATGTAATGGGCGGCGTGCAACCACTTATTCAGACTTTCTAGCCGCTAAAGGAGTTTGCAACGATCGAAAAGAGTTCCTGCGAGTTCACGCTCTCTCCACTGACGTGCTGCAGATCTAAAAGAGAACTTTGTCAAGCAGCCGTCAACGCAATACAGCCCGCAGGCTGGCTTGTTTGTTGAACAAATGGCTATTTGCTATTGCTATTTGCTATTTGCTTCCAGCGAGCCCAGCCTGAGTGCACAGTTGTGCCGCGGTTCTTCCCTGGGCAAACCGGGATCCAAAAGAGCGAATTTCTCACAACATGTAATTTTCCCGGTATGTCATTCCGGCCGTGCGCTTCTGGATGCTGTGGTTTCCTTCCCTCTCTGACGGGCATGTTCGCTGCCTCACGTGTCTGGGTGAGCACGGTGGAGCAGCGTCCAGGGCTACGTTGAGGTCTCGCCTGTTGTCCATGAGACGGCTCCCCTCCCGTCTTCCTTTGGTAAGTCGTTGAGTCGTAAAGGTTTTTGCCGCAGCGAGGCGCTTGGGGTACCTCACGGTGACGATGCAGAATGTTACGCCCGGCGGACTTGTGAGTCGTCCAAAACTGGTTGCACCGTATTTGCCGACCTCATTTCCCCTCGCGTCAGCCCCTCCCTGTAAGATCCCCTTCGGTCTTTCTCGGGGGATGGGTTCAATCTGGCACCCGCTTCCCGACTAATGAAACTTGCACGGCTGGCTCCTGGACGGGGACACGTCAGACCTCTCTGGCCTATCTACAGGCTGTACCCTCTTGGGATCTCTCCGGCCGTTATATATCCGTATGTCCAGGGAAGTGGTTAGACATGCATATAGCACTCGCCAAATTTCATTGGCCTTTTTAATAAGGCTTAGAGGGGATTAGTCTCTCATGCAAGTTCACATATGTAATGTCTCAGTTTCCTCCTTCAGGGAAGAAGGGGTTACCTTCTTAACCAAGACGTTACTTATATCAAAAACCCAGATAAATCCCATCCCCGGGAACACGAATAAAGGGAAGAGAACTAGGTGTAAAGCATGTAATAATCTATAAATATATGAATCGCGATTCTGTCTTCTAAGGGTTGGAATGGATTCAAAAGTTTTAAAACCAATGTTCTAAAGCAGTGGTTCTCATCCTGTTTCTCACATCACAGTGTTCTGCATCTCTCTCCCGTGTTTGAACAGGTTCTGCTGGATCCTCTTCACTTCGCTGGATTCTTCCTCTGCGTCTCATTCAGGCTCAAATTGATAAGAAATGTAGATGACGTCTTTGTTTACAATATACCAGGAGTGCATAGCTTAGGTGAGATGCGGGATGTTTAGAGGCTGTTTAGCCAATAACAACACACTGAGCCAAATGACCAATCAGAGCCCGCTGCGTATTTCCGATTGGCAGGCTTCATAAAAATAGTAAGTGAACAGCAAGTCTTTTAGAGAAGGGACAGGGAGGCATAGAATGAAGGCAAATTATGTGAAAAGTAATGTTTTTTTGTAGTTGTTGTTTGTTTTGTTTTTTAAATGAACCATTAACACTGCACGCCATAAACACAATCAAGCCTAGAAAAAATATCAATCAACCCGCTTTAACAAAACATTGGCACAAAAACATAATGAGCTCACATCTTCAAACACAGAGACAATGGACATTTTTTGCCTGTGAATTTCCCTGAGCAAGTCGCTTATTGTTTTTCAACAGTTTGTCTTATATTTGTTATGTTTGTTACACTTACGGAACTGCAGCAGACACATCTGAGACACACTGAGCCTTGGGAGGATGACATCTGGACAATTAAATTCTATAGGCACATACAGTATAATCACCTGATTTCTAGTGATTATCGTCGTCTTGACTACAGAGACCGTCTCTGGATTTGATAAATAACTTGTTTAATTCTCATCATTATACATTACCATCACTCTCTTCTTTTACTTGATTGTGTTCAGTGCTTTGCTACAATCTGTATTGTTAAAAGCGCTATATAAATTAATGTGACTTGACTTGACTTGCATTTGACAAACATAGACCCAACACCCCTGGAAATATTCATGCATGCAAGCATTCATGTGTGCAAGCACAAACACACACACACACAATTTTCTTACCGGGTGAGATTGTGTTTGCCCTTACTGCACCTGTCAGGAAGGGTTAGATTAGTTCATGGTTCAGTTGGCAGGAATCAAATCGAACCCACATGCAGCTTTTAGAGAGCCAAGCAGGTGAGCAGGACATTTAGTTTTCCTGTGGCCTTTCAGACCAGCAGATAATGTCACACTGCTGTAGTCATTGGAAAACAGTTCATATGGAGGGTAAGAAATCCACAAAACACTGACCTTATTTCAGTGTAATAAATCTAGTTTTAATTCACAAAACAATGACCTGGTAATTCATGGTTTGTGCAGTACATTATGTCAACACATCATTTTATGGTGTATTTGCATAGACTGAAACAGATGACAATTTTCAGATTAAGATTTTCCACATTATAGCAGGGAGAATTAAAGGGGTTAAAAGTCCGTCATTTATTACTCGCCCTCATGTTGTTCCAAACCCATAAAACCTTTGTTCATCTTTAAAACACAAATTTAGATTTTTTTTATGAAATCAGAGAGCCAGCTGACCCGCCATAGACAGCAACACAGCTGAAATGTTTCCAGGTCCAGAAATTTGCACAAGGACATTGCATTAAACAGTCCATCAGGGGTTCAGCTACAGTTTTGCAAAGCTACTAGAATACTTTTTGTGTGCAAAGAAAAAAAAACATAATTTATTCAACTATTTCTCTCCCCAAGCTACTGTCTTCCACCATTTTGGAGAGTTTCACAAAGCAGTTGTCTATGAGAGAGTCAGAAATCAATGATTTTACGAATTAATCAATCAGTTTATTCAAAACATGATTGTTGGTTCTGCTGTAACTTAGTTTGCAGCTATTTTCAATTATTTAAATAACTTGCAGTGTTTAAACTGTGTTAGCCAATTAAATGTGTTAAAGAAATGTTACCTACTGCTGTGGACAGCTGGATAACGTTCGTGAAATTTAGCAGAGGAAGGCTAAATTATGTAAGTGAATAAGTTCAGTATACAAAAAGTTATTTTGTAGAATATTAGGTTTTTACATACTTGTAAACTGAACTGTTGCATAAAAGCAACATTAAACTGTATGTAATCAGATAAAATATACAGCATTACTGTACAGTACACAAACTGTTGTTTTCAACCATGTACAGTATGGTGTAAACAGCAGTTTTTTGTTGGTGTTGTTGTTTGATTTTTGCTTTGTTCTTTAGGTACCCCAGAAAAGAACAGCAGAAAGCAGCTATAGATCCTTCACATGCATGCATGGAGCCAAATTACTGCAGGCATTAGCAGGACTCGGTTTAGTTAGCATTTCACAAAGTCTGACGTTCCTCTAATCTGATATCAGTGACAGTGTGGCCAGATGTTGATTTCTGCGTTCTAGCATTGTTCTAATTATAGCAGGTAAGATCTGAGACATGGAGACAATTAGCTGGTGGACCAAATGACTGGAGAACCAGCATAAATCTGGCAAGGCATGAAGAATTTATGAAACAATCCTCATTTACAGTCTATTTATATCCAGCAGTGTTTGGAAAGACAGTGAATGCCAACGGGATCTTTCCTGGGAGGAAAAACAAACAAACTTTGATTTGACTGGGTGGAAACATATATAACAATGCACATTCAGTTTTATTTCTGGCCAAGCTGAAAATAGATATTTCATACTAAAAAAAAAAACGATAATGAGTCCATATGTGCACAGCACTGACCTGTTATTTAAACCACACATGACTTGATCTCATCATAAAGACAGCATAACTCTCCTAAAATTAATACACATCCGCAGCGCTGAGCTGGATGTTGTCAGCAGTCGTCAGAGCAGGATATTGCATTCCGGGTGGCACCGGGCTGATAAGCGTTATGATGAGGAGGGGGTGGATGTCATTCAGGAGCAAGGTGTGATGAATGACCTCTGAGTGTTTGATATGAGACGGACCCAGGGGGTCACATCCACCTCCGCATCTGCATTCGTATCTGTATTTTATTCCTGAGGTTTCCATATGGCATTATAGATATTAGCAGGGAATAGTCATTAGATGAGATGAGATAAACATGCAAAAGCATACGTACTAATGTATGATAAATTAAATCAATCAAGTTATAACAAGTCTGAGCTTGAGCAGCTACTACATATCCTTAAATGAATAGTTCACCCAAAAGTGAATATTTTTACACCCGCTAGAGGGGGCTTAACTTTAAAACGTAAAAATCGGTCGTAATAAGGTGCTGTCACACCGTCACACTCACCTGTTCCAGGATCAGCATGCACCGAACCCACTCCAGCACCCGCAATCAGATCACT
>JAUCMU010000026.1:6301596-6312294 GCA_032275025.1 Enteromius treurensis | reverse complement strand
GAGGGGCGGAGTCAGCGGAGCTCGTGAAGATTTAAAGGGGAAGTACACAGAAAAGAGTGATTTCTAAAGAGCTGTTTTTGACAGGGTAAAATTTGCGTTGTTTAAACTATCTTTGAGATATTTTAAAACAAACTACATAACAAACTTTCCATTAAGACCCTGAAGAATCATAATAGCTTGTGAAAAATTGGCTTTGTATGACTCCTTTAATTTACCTCTCTGGCATCCATCACTGTTCCTACTCCAACGGTGAGAGTCATGGTGGGCACTTTAGAAAGATCGTTCCCAAAGAAACGAGCGTTGGCTACTATCGTGTCTTTGGCCAGGGTCTTCACTCTGGTCCTGGACACAAGACTGGAGCCGGGCTCATTAAAGGCGATGTGCCCGTCTGGACCAATGCCTACAAAAACAAGAGTGACAGAATGGAGAAAGATTAATAACAGATTAGTGGATGAAAATATGCAATGATTCTAATATAATAGCAGCTGGGTATGAAGTAAGTAATGCAAATGATTGAAAACAGGCCTTATAGTCACAAACAATGTAAAACGTACATTTTTCTTTTTTTCAGAATTACCCAGTAGATTTAAAAGAGTTACCACTACTGTGTATTGTAATATTACAATAAATGCTTATTCAATATGAGTAGTATATAAATAATGCTGCAATAAAACTGACAAAACTTCAATCAATTATTGCCACAGCAAGTTAAAGAATCAATTCTGCGGCCAACAAACAGACCTTTGATTTTTGAGTTGAATGTGCATTACTGACAGAAAGCACTTGTTATCGCAGCAGTTTAACTGCTTAGAGAGCCAGTTTTGTGTGCACAGATTAAGTTATGCATCACAAAGCACTGTGTTGCTGGTGTGCCCCATTATTCTGTGTCTGAAAAACCAATTTTTGGGGATCTGATTTATTGACTGCACCTCCCACAAACAGCTCAATTCCACCAGCAGCAGTAATTTTCTGCTCAAAGGCTTCACACTCGGTCTGCAGGTCGCTGGCGTTGCCGTCTAGTATATGGGTGTTCTGGGGTTCGATGTCAACGTGCTTAAAGAAGTTATTCCACATGTAGGAGTGATAGCTCTCGGGATGATCCCTGGGCAGACCTGAAAAAGAAGACAATGTTAGAAAGAAATTATGATGGTGTTTTGCAGTATTTTCTACTCTAACAGTCATAAATACTGCAGTCGGTTAATGGGAACATCTGTTGTCACAATGCAACTGTAATGTTGATTAAGTTTTCTTAACTAGACTAGAAAAGGAAGAGGATGAAGGGCTGGTGTGTAAACACTTTTTAACATTGTTTTATGCATTACCCGCTTCGTTTTATGCTGACTTGCTGCATCGGCAGCTCTAGTTCTGCAGTGTTTTGAGAGAGTTTGTGGAGATCTTGCGCACTCGGCACTTTTATAAAGGAGCGGTCTGTGCAGTTCACTCACCCACATACTCATCCATGTTAAAGGTCTTCACGTATTTAAAAGACAGGTCTCCATTCTTGTGGTATTCGATCAGCTTTTTGTAGCAGCCGAGGGGTGTGCTACCTGCAAATAAACAGATTATGTAATAAATCACACTGAATGCAGTTTCTGATATATTTCTGAGAGAAATAGGATATTCAGCAAGGAAGACATACATAGGGCAGGATTGTATAGACTGGGAACTGATTATTAATTTATAGTTCACCTGTTGGAAGTCCTAAAGTGAAGTAGCGGTCAGCAGTGGGTTTGAAATGGATGATCCGGTTGCGGATGTACTTTGCAGCCCATTCGCTGGCCAGATCATAGTCGTCCAGAATCACAAGCCTCATGACTTCCCACAGATAACAGGTCACTGCAACCTTAAGACTCTAAAAATAAAGGCAGATCAATACTGTATTGACCAACACTGACCAATTCAGATGATCAAGCAAAGCCCAGTCCAATGAGGAACAGAACAACCAAGATGCACATTAGCTTTAATACATATGATCGAATAAAATGTTCAGTCAATATATAACGTTAATCGTACTGCATATGTCTGATTTTTAACTTATGTTAAAGACATCGATCCTCCAGCTTTATTTACTGTTTTAACTGTCGTTAATTGTCGAATAATGGTTGTGGATATATGATGGGTAATAAAATCATTTACTTACAGCGATAAAGCGCAGGATCTCAGCAGCGTCCGGGTGAATGGATACAAGTTTTCTTTGAAAACACTGATCATGTGATCGAGTTCCGGTCATGTGCGCCGACGTCACGAGGGTTGTAGCAACAGCCCATGTATGGAGCCCGACTCTTCTTTAATATGAAATAAGCAATGTGCAGTATGTATGAGTGAAATGAAAATAATCATGTGGGATACCGTTTACATTTGAAAATATGTGAATTAGAAAACATAAGTATTTCGTGTCGTACTGACACTGTTTCTTAAAGGAGACATGCTATTTGATTAAAACAAATGCATGTTTTATTAGCATGACAAACTGCACATCTGTAGGTAGAATATCAATAAAGCAAACATATATCTATTAATCTATATATCTATGTTTATTATTATTATCTCCGTTCGTTTAATTTTCTTTCTTTTCTAGCATGCCTGACCTTGCAGGAGGACCCCAGGGAGGCAGACGGCTATGAGAGAGAAGAAGAACAGAAGGCGTCGGATTGAGGGATGATAGCGTGCAGAAGTCTGATTCATTTTGGCGAATCGGTTCGTTCGGACAGTTCGTTTCAAGCGGTTAAAAAAATGTTGAGTCGATTCGTTTTTTTGTTTTGCTTTGTTGTTTTTTTATTTTTATTATTATTATTAAGTTCTTAAATACAATGATACACTTACACATAATGACAAAAAAATGAAAATAACTGAAAAAACAAACGACAACAAAATAATGTACATAACTTTGCCAGGGTTGATAAAAAAATAAACTACATCAAGACACAAAGGATGAATACAGTTATCACAGCTTTCAAATTAGAGGGATTCTGGATAGTTTCCACATATTTATCCAAGTCAGTTTTGCATAAAGAGAATAGAGGTTTGGAGCCCACTTTTGTTTATGAATGAAGAATTTAGCTAACAAAAGACATAAATTGATTATGGAGGATTTCCCTGTATTTTCTTTTGAATAGTCACATAAACCAAAGAAAGCATCCTTAAAACACAAAGAAAAGTCACGTACAAAATAGAATTGTACATAAACGCTAAAAAATCTGACCAAAACTTTTCAGTGTAGGAGCATTGCCCAAACAACCGCATGAAATACACTTCAGAAGAATGAAAAAAACTGCAACTTCCTTCATTGTCTGTGTATGCCACCAGAATATATTTCCAATTAAACAATCAAGAAGAAATTGTACTGCAGACTTTAAGCTTTAATATAAAGGGTTGAACAAGTATCACATAAAATGCTTAGGAATTACAACTATATTTATACACAGTCCCCCATTTTCAGTGGCTCGTGCAACTAAATAAATATATTTAATTATAAATAAAATATTCATTTTCAATATTTTGTGGAGAATCATTTGGAGGCAACGACCGCCTTAAATCTGGAACTCATGGACATCACCAAAGATTGGGTTTCTTCTTTTGTGATGCTTTGCCAGCCCTTTGCTTCAGCAGACTTCACTTGTTGTTTTTGTTTGTGGGTCTTTCTGTCTTCAGTTTTATCTTCAGCAAGTGAAATGCATGCTCAATCAGGTTGAGATCAGGAGGCTGACTTGGCCATTGCAGAATATTCCTTTTTTTTTTACCTTCATAAACTCCTGAGTTGTTGTTTTTTACTGTACCGTATGTGCTGGGTCATTTCTACTTGTACGTGCCATCCAATCAACTTTGCTCCACTGGACTTAATCTGGGCAGACATCCCAGTAACAAAGGGCCACTGGAAGCCGTGCATGCTCATGCCCTAACTGTTCCACATGTTTCACAGATGAGGTTGTGTGCTTGAATCATGAGCTGTTCCAAGCATTCTTTATACTCTTTTTTTTCTTCCTGTCATTCTGTTACAAGTTGATCGTAATTTCAGCCGTCCAAAGAATGTTTTCCATAAGTCGTCTGACTTCTTTAGATGATTTTTTTCTGGCAAAGTCAAATGGCCTAGTGTGCACTTTGTGGTTAAACCCTTTGTATTTGCTCTGGTGAAGTCTTCTCTTGATTGTAGACTTTGACAGTGACACGTCTACCTCCTGGAGAGTTCTCTTCTCTTGGCTGGATGTTGTAAAAGAGAGGATCCTCCAATCATCCACCATTGTTGTTCTCCATGTAAGTCCAGATCTTTCCATGTTGCTGAGATCACCAGTGCATTCTTTCTTTTTTCTCAGAATGTACCCCACTCTAATGTTCCCGATCTCTCCGATAGATCAAAGTGTGCACTTTAAGTCCATGTTCTTTATAACGGCAACTGATATGGTCAGCAACTGAAAAAGTATTCAGTTGTAACTGAGTCCAAATATATATGGACCTAACTGTATATTAAAATCGCAAACAGGGCCAAACACTAGAGTTTTAAACATAAACTTGCTATTCTCTGGCTAGCCTCTTGGAAAACCCTAACAACTAAACACATTAACAGTTGTGGTGTAACAGCTAGCTAGATTTAAAACAACTTTGCAACTGACCATGAATTGCCTTAAAGACCTAATGTTGTGAAGTCCTCTTTAAATGTGAACGTGAACTTAGTAAAGCTCTTTCTTCTCTTCTGAGTAAGTGTTCAATTACATTTGGCTGGATCTTATTGGTCCAAATAGGCTACTATCAGTCTTAGATTCATTTTAGTTCTTTACAGAAGCTCCCTTATGAAAGTTAATCATGGTTTTATTCCAGTAAAGGTTTAGGAACCACGTTTTTTGGTGTATTGATTACCATTTGTATAACCACAGTTTCAAATACCATGGTTTTACTATGGTAAGGGTAAGCATCCCATGGTTAATTTGAGGTTTCCGTGGTGTACAGTAACCATGGCTTTTTTATTTTATTAAAACCATGGATAATTTTTGTAAGGGTTATTTGTTTATATGTTTTGTTTGTTTGTCTGCATTTTAGCATGCATCCATACTGGACGGTATTCATGCAACTTTTTGTGGTTTCTGAAATTAAAATAAATATAACAAAAGCATAGGACAGCCTATTTTACTTTAAAGTGTGGTTTGTGTAATTCAGTTAGCTTGCAAAGTATAGAATTAAATATAAAACCACTAAATGAGAAATTTTCTCTCAAAACAGTCGAGTGATTTACAAACGCGTTGCGAATCGGTTCAATCGAATCAATACAAAGAACCGTTTCGAAACAGCGATTCCTTGGCGAATCGGACCTCGCTGACGAGGGAGGGGTGGAGTGGCCGAGGAGAGGCTGTCTGCGTTCAGATGGAGGATTAAGCTGGTCCCTATCCTGACAGCATCCAGCACCGACACGCAGCCCAAACATCCTCCCACACCTGTCTGTATCAGCCGGATCCAGCTCACTTCATCCCGTGCTGGCTCTCCATCGCCGGACCCCACCGGTCCACACCCCCGGACCGGACCGGTGTCCTTTCAAACCACGAGGTGGGTGCAGCTGTCTCTGTTGTTCTTCTGCATACTCATTCACTGGACATGTGTTTGTGTGCCAGCAAAGAGCATTTTTAGAGGATCATGGGTAGTTATTTTTTGGGTTTAGATTCATTTCTATTGTGCGCCCGCTGCTGTTCGGACGCACGGAGAGCGAGATTCAAATCAGATTAAGATTAAACGGGAAACCCAACAAAAGAGTGACCATTTTATCTTAGCTTACTACATAACCGCACGTGACGACTTCTCTCTCAGATGAGATGACACGTATGGATTTGGGGGAGAAAATCAGTTCAACACATTGGATCGAGCAAATACAGTCAGTCTGAGCGGAGCGTGTAGGTCATTTTGGGTTTCGCGTCGGACGTGAATATGATTGTTTTATAGGTTGTTCAAAATAATAATAAAAATAATGCAACTTAGCCTGCTTTTAAGTCTGATTGTCATACTAGGCTCATCGTGATCAGCTTAAACGCTGATAGGGATCATGGTTGCGGAGTAGTGATTCGTAAACGAATTGTTCATTCGAATCGGTTCCTTGTAACGAATTGGTCTGAAGCGAATCAGATAAATTGAATTATAACACGCAAAATGCACAATACAGCAAATTAGTAGGCTAATTTAGTTTTGTATTTTAGATTACAACTGCACTGTGTTGCTATGGCAAAGTATCTGCATTGTCAAATTTGTAGTTTTTAAAGACTTAAATTTTTATTGAACATTACTTAAATAAACAGCGTGTTGATTAGTGAGATAACGTAAAAAACGCCCGGTTACTCTTAATATAATACTATTTCAAAACCAGTAAATGAATCGTTTTAAATGAACGAACAGAATCGGTTCAGCGTAGTGACTCGGACATGCCTGGCACTCGTGTGTTTACTATTGTTCAGTGAGCGCTGGTTATTTCGGAGACGCGCTCTTGACGCGTTGCTGCTCTTGCACGCACTGTGGTTTTTGCTTTGCGTTTGGACTATATTTGGCCCAGACTTCACATATGTTGTGGGAATGAACTAAGATTTTCTCTGGAGTTGTAAATCTCGTAGACCATGTGATTATGTCTAACAGTGGGAGAGGGAGCACTGCTGTTTCTGAATGAGTGAGGTGTGGCATAGGCACCCTCTTTCTTTTTCTCTTCCCTGTATTTGGGCGCTTGGGCACACCATGTACACTGCGCTACATTTGATGCTCTGTTCCTGCAACGTTTATACATTTTGAGCTTTATTTTGCATGTATTTACATGAGGAGCGGATTGTAATTATGTGCTCACGCGACCATGTGCGCACGCACGCACGCCACAGCCAAATGTACTAGACAGATGATCTCATTATGTCAAGAGGAAGTGTAGAGAATAAGGAACGCGATTATTAAGTGGGGTGTGTGTGTGTGTGTGTGTGATGTTCTGCACATGCTGAATCTAGAGACAAAACAGGCTACAGGACTTATGCGTAACATCAAGAAATGCTTGATTATTATTATGTTTTTATCATGCATATATATTACTGGTTCTTCAATTTGGCAATTTTACATGATTTTTTGAAATAACAATAGAAAATGAAAATACCACTGTTTATGCTCAAGAGCTCATAGCAGGTTTGTTTTGAATGTTATGTAAATTCAATTGGCATTTTGCTTCCTGAACCATGACTGTTGTATTCTATTATGGGATATTGTTTGGTCTCAAGAACATGTGGGAAATGTGTTTGGGTTAGAGAAGTCTTCTGCTCGGTCTGTGTATGTGTGTGTGGGTGTGTCTACGTGTGTATTCTCAGCATTTTGTGTGGCTTTAGGCTCAACTCATGACTTGGTGATGAATGGAGAACATGTGATGTAGTTCCAGTACAGAGAAACGGCCTGCTGTACTTACACATCAGGAAATACAGGAAGCTCCTGTGACCCAAATTCACTCTTACTTCATGACACACACACACACACACACACACACAGAAACATACTCAGGTTTTTCTACCTATGATTTGCCTCTTTTATGGCCTCTGGCCTATTCTTGTCTACATAATTGGAGCATTTGTGTCTAAATGTAGCATTTAATTTAATTAATCACTTTTTGTAAAGTAGATATACTTACAGTGTAAGCTTTGTAGTATTTAATATGATAGAAATGTTATTGCATAATATATTATAGCTAGTTTTTTTCTATATATTTTATTGTATATTGTTTTATTTGAAGTAACAGTTTTTTGGTTTTAGTTCATTCTAATAACCTATAGTTTACGTCTCACCCTGGGTAAGCTATAATTTGCTGCTTCCTATTGCTATATAGTTTAGAGAGAGTGGCCTTTTTAATCTAAAGAGAACTGTATTGAGAGAACTGTATTGAAAATGTGTATGGATCCTGTCAAACAAGGCTTTTTTTTCTTGCTTGAATTAAATGTTCAGCACAAGCTTCAAGACAAAGTCTAAAAGCAGCCTGGCTTTCAGTGTATTTTTGAAATCCAGTCCCATCTTACCATGTCCCAAGACACAGACCCCCGGAAGTCTCTACATTCTCTAATTACCAGATGCGAGTCATTAATAAGTGCAAATGCCGAATATTAATCTCCAAATGGTGCCTAGATTAACCAGCATGCTGGGAACTGAAAGCCCTCGGTCGCCGATGGAATTGAATTGAGAGGTTGCACAAAAGGTTCTTTCTTTTATCATGCTAATGGACGGCTCTGACAGGCAGAACGGGGAAGAGAAGGGCGATTTAATTAGTGCTAAAGAGGAAACGTGGAATCATTTTCAACACACACACAACAAACCGCTGACTGGCACAGACAAAGCAAAGGAAACACCATAATACTGGGGCCCAACTATTTATTTGGCTGTTAGTTAATGGGTATAGGATGAAACAAATCTGACCTAGTTACGGACTGAAGCTGTGAACCGCAACGTGTCTGCTGCATTTCTGTATTCCTCAAGTGGTGCAGTGCCAATTCGGGACTGAACCCTCGTTTTAAGAACATATGCCACGTCTTATCACGTTATTCAGGAATGTGATGCAGCAGAGAACAGCCAATAGAGCCGAGCACGGTGCATTACATTTGACGTGCATTTGGGCAATGTGAAATGTTAGAAACCTCGGTGGAATCTCTATAATTCAGTGGCATTTAGACCTGGAGGGCATATGGTTAATAGCTTCTTTCTTTGAGTCTCTCAGTGTGCAGAACTACTCATGCACAAACCTACTATTGGAAAGCAGTCAAGTATTATATCAATATGTCCCGCTTATAGTCTTTTTCTCTTTCTAAATAAGAACTTGTATCTTAAATACATGTCTAAATAATGGTTAAGTATTGAGACTAAAAGGAATAGTCATGTACTCCCCTCCTTGTCACTCTAAAAACCCATATTGTTTAGTTTTTCAGGAATCTCTGAACAGTTGTTATATATACTACTGTATGAAAGAGTTTTATAACCATATTCTGACAAACTCCAAAAATAGCTATTAAACCATAAAAGGACAGAAGTTTAAGTTAACAGAACAGACTTCAAGTTGTCGTTTACTAAAAGTCTTGCATATTTGTTTTTAAACTTTAGGTTGAATATATGTCAAATAAATTGCTTTCCCAGTCGAGAGATTCCCTTCAACAATAAAAATGTGATTGGAATAATGTCAGTTTTTGTTTTAATGCTTAGAAAATTTAAAGAACATTATTACGGTAAATGTTGACAAAACACAAAGGGATCAGTTTGCTCCAGCACAAATCCTCATTGGACAAACTGTCAGGATTAAGACATAGAATGGGAAATTAGTGCTGAAAAGGCATGAAAGCGGTTATTTTTGTGATTCGTCATATTAAATATGCATTTGTAAAAGTTTCTCTTTCAGTCAGTTCATTTGTGGGAGTAGAGTAATAAATTAATCACAAAACGTGATAAAAGATTTGTGCTCGTCAATTCACTTGTATTTGCAGCATTGTCTAACGCCCATAAAAAAAGCATGTCTTAAAGGGTTATTTCACCCAATTGGGAAAATGATTCCATGTTTTACTCATTCTCAAAGCAAATAGGTGTATATGACTTTCTTCTTTTAGAAAAATTAAATTGGAAAATATTAAAAATTCTCTCTCAAAAGTAATCAAAAAAGCATATCCATCCGTATTAAAACACCCATCACACAACATCAGTCTTTCGTAAACGCGTATGCAACACTTATTGGAATTACACAAAACTGTTCATAATATTTATCATTGATTTGCTACAGGAGGCCTTTATTCACCCCACGTAGGCATGTTTTAATATGGATGGTTGTTCTTTATTTGACTACTTTTGGGCAAAAACACCCATTTTAAAGCTGGAAAGAGCAAGGAAAATGTATTATAGAACTCTGATTGGATTCGTCTGAAAGAAGGAAGTCGAATACACCTAAGATGCCTTGAGGTTGAGTAAAACATAATCTTTTGGTAGACTGCGCTGGTCATTATGGAAATTAGATGTTATGTTCTCTATGTCCTTTAAAAGGCACAATATGTATGTATTTTTGTAATAAAATATACAAAAAACACTTGCACTGTGTTATATATTTCATGCAGTTGTGTACTTACATTATCTCGTTATTTGTAGATTCAAAGAAATTCCAGATTAAAAAAATTAACTGTCCCTGTTCATTGTTGCCTGTCAATGACGCAATATCTGCGCTATCCTCGGTTTCCGCCTATGAATACTACGGCAACACGCATGGACAAATGCGGAAGTGGTAGCTATTTACTGTGCATGATCATGATTATACTCTCCACAATCCCAAAAAATGTTGCTGTATACAAACCGAGGCATGAAGATATTGGAACAGTCAACGAAATAAAGAGAGAACAAATTTCGGCGTGGCGTTTCCGAAATGGAGAGAGCTTGGCAAAAACCTCGGCTGGTCAGAGACTCCGCTCTCGCGTATGTTTTAATAGACGGGTAAGCAATAGGGCTGTAACGGTTCACAAAAATCACGGTTCGGTTCGATACTATACAGTAGTGTCACGGTTCGGTATGTTTTCGATACGGCAAAAATACAATAAAAAAAAAAAAAATTTTAGATTTTTTTTTCACATTTTTATTTATTAAAACTAACATAATATGACTTTGTTTTTCCCCCTTTTCTTTTACTTTGAAAAACAATGGAGCTATACTTCACATAACTTCTGGGGTTTCTTCTTAGCAGCAAATAAAGAA
>JAUCMU010000026.1:6283147-6296405 GCA_032275025.1 Enteromius treurensis | reverse complement strand
CGGGCAGCGCAGCCGGCTCAGCAGACTCTGGAGGGCGCTCGGGCAGCGCAGCCGGCTCAGCAGACTCTGGAGGGCGCACTGGGAGCGCAACAGTGTCTGGAGGGCGCGCTGGGAGCGCAACGGTCTCTGGAGGGCGCGCTGGAAGCGCATCAGTCTCTTCTGGCTCTGGCAGCGGGGCAGGCTCTGGCTCTGGCAGCGGGGCAGGCTCGGGGATGAGCGGTATCAGCACTGGCAGATGAGGCACTACATCCAGAGTCAGCATTCCCTGCCACAAATCCATCACGTGGCTGGTTGATGGTAACGCCGACTCGGAGAGGTGCTCGGCTAGCGCGGGTTCAGGCACTGGCACGAGCAGCATGGGTTTCGGCACGGGGCGTGCCCTTGACGCCGGTTCAATGCGCTCGGGATGCGCGAGCCCCTCCTGGCACTCGGGAAGCGCGGCCTTGAAGCACTCGGGAGGCGCGAGCTCGTTCAAGCGCTCGGGATGCGCAGGCTTTGTCCGACGTTTGGGAGCTGGCCTCCGTTTGTTTAGTCGTTCCGCTGGCGTGGGGTATGGCGGAAGCCCTTGAGCGCGGCGCTCGAGGATTTCCTCAGCCCAAGACATCTCGCCGTTTTGTTTGGTCGGTCAATCTGTAACGTCTGGTCAGACGGAGATGGAGAGCGCGGGAGACGTAAAGTTCAAATAATATATTCTTTTAATTAAACAAACAAATAAATATACAAGGAGCACAGAAAACCAAACATAATCGCATCTAACACAGGAAAGACCATATAAGGGCAAACAGGAAGACAAGAACGGAAACTAAACTGAAACCAAAACAGGAAGACATGAAAACGAAACTAAGAACAGAACTAAAACAGACATAAATGTTACACTCGCAAGGCGGGTCCCGGCGCACAAGAGGAAATAGTTTGTTCGTGAATGCCATCTTCAGTAGATAGTTTCGTTGTTCTGTCACGCCTGAGCCCGTGGTGGTGACATGTGTGCCGCGCCTCTCAGCAGGACAAGGAGCAGATGAGACGAAGAGCTTCGATACAAACTTTTAATAGAACCAGGACGAGATCAAAACAAATGCTGACAAGGCAGCGTCAAACGACCCAGACCTGAGACACTCACGAGACTTTAACAACGAACAACTGAACTCAAAAAACACAGGAATATATACACAAGGAACTGATAAGCTAAAGTGAGGGCAGCTGGGAGAAACAGGTGAGACAAATGAACTAATCACAACATAATAAGGGCTAAACCAAAAAATACAAAGACAGGGGAGAACAGGACCAGACAGACAAGACACGTCACAGTTTCTGAGTAACACACGACCAGGCCAATCAAATGTAACAATGTCACAATTATATCACAGCGCTAACTGAATGCAAAGCAAAGAAAAGATAAAGGTGGGCTATGCAAACTACTGCAGACTCGAATACACAAGGAACCTGAAGTATCATCTTGTTGTGATGTTGGTTGCTAGAATCGACGTAACACAGCCTCAAATTAGAAATATGATTGCATACCCCATGCCCCTGCCAGAATAAAAATGGCGACAGCTGTGGTTAAACATGATAAAACAAGCGCACTGGACAGAAACTATCGTCAAAAATGCTAAAGTTTGCACACTTCTTATCAGGAAAGGTTCAATAAAGTATTGTTGTTATGGGCGTGTCTAAGTCTGACTGCATCTCAAGACTATGTCGTTTATTAAATAATGTCTGTGTGCATGTGACGATTTATATATAGTTATGTGTAAAAGTAAATGCGTTGTTGTGATTAATTGTAGCTGGAATAATAACGTAGCGGTAAAAACAGAAAAGTGTATATCTTCATCATGACTAGATATGCATGGTGAGTTTGCCTTTACTATACACGTTAGATGTATCAACAATCCTGTCAGGAGTGAGTACAGGTCAGCCGATCTGGTTTTGTCTGTTAAAGCTAGCCTTTTCAACATGTTTCTGTGTTGTTGTTGCTCAGCAGTGTCATGGACGGTGCGCGGTGCTCGGGTGATGACTGAGTAGATCGGATGTCATATTTTTACAGAAATCACAGCTACTTTACTGTGGATTGAGCGTTTTTAAAACACCTAGACCTCACTTGAAAAAAGCCAATACATTTCTGATTTGACAATACGGCACCTTTAAGGACACAGCACAATCAAATTTCTAAATGTCTTACTGTAAATATGTCTTTGAAGGATAATTTTCTGTCATAAATGCCAGCAATACAGCTTAAATCATATTGTATCTGGAATATTTCTTTAATGGATCAGAAGATGAATGCTGGCTTCTTTCAGCAGCTTTCTTTCGTACCCAGCATTCACCGCTTACAAAAATGAAATGTCTTGGCTCTTTTTGGTGATGTATTGAAGCAAAGAGACTCTACAGAAACCTGGAAACCGATGCTGCTGAAACTGCAGTCATGGGGCCAGACTGTATAAAAGTCGAGTTAGGTTTATTGTCATTCTCTTCATTACAGGCCAAGTTTGAGAGAATGAAATATTGCTCCTCCTGAACCATGGCCCAGCGTATAGCAAAATAACAAGACTGCTGACCCTAGATGTCAACACGACGTACTGTACATAAATTTAAAGTAGTGTTCCGGCGTACGGCAGTGGGAAGTTATCAGAGCATTAGTTTGAGAGACACTAGTAATGCTGCATTAAGACATTATTAATTGAGTTTGAGTGTGTAACAGTCAGTGGTTTTGACTGTATTGTGCGGTATTAGTGGAGTCAGAATGACAGAATGTATTTGGTGAAAATCACTTATCCTAACAGGAGTGCTGAGTGATTGTGAACGGGAGCAGCTGAATCTGAGCTTTTACGGTACTGCCGGAGGCTGATGACTGAGGTGTCATTACAGGAGCTCTCAAAGGAACTTAATGAAATACTGAGGCTGAATGTAGTCTCCACAGAGCCCCACTGCATAAAGTCTGGTTGCATTGCATCTTATTTTGGCAGAGAACTACTCGAAGCCCATCTGCTGATGCGTACTGCACACAAAAGTGGCAAGAACTTGTTGAAACCACCAGTTTGCAGGGTTAGTCTATGAAATGTATTTGATGGTACTTCAAAGTTTAGAGGCTCTTAGTGGCATGCAAATTAAAATTCAAGTTTTGTCTCTGATATAGTCTTTAAATAGTTTAATTGGAAATCCTTTTTAAAGACATACACATTTTCTGTTTCTAAACAGCCACATACAAACCCGAATATGTTTTGGATATGTAACTGATGTTAATAACATTGTAATAATCATGTAAATTTCAATAGTGATTATGCATTGTTCTTTTTTTCGTTTATGCTAACTTTAAACTAAACTCACTTGAAGTGGTCAAATTAAAGTGGATCAAAAAAGTTTATTAAAGGTGTCCTAAGACAAGAACTCATTTTGGTTTTAGCATTTAGGGCAACTTTGATGAAATATTATATACATGAACATATTTTATACAGATTATACATTAACATTAAACTAACTTGAGCTGGAGGATCACACTGTTGTTGCCTGTTACTTAATATTCAATAAGAGTACAGTAGATTATTGATTTTGCTATATTTTGTACTGCAAATATCCTAAATACTATTATTATCCAAATGGATTTAACAAGTTGAGTGTAGAACCAGTACAGAAGGCAGTCCGTACAAACTGTTTATTTTTGCACTTAGTGCCTAAAACAAAACTAATAATGTAATTTAATAGATTCAATTACAGGAACCGAGCCAACTTGGTTAGCTTTATATTTTAAGAGCTTTCTCCAGTGTGTATGTGCTTTTGGAAAAACCTGTTGAAGTATGACTTTATTGAAAATCAATACACAAATGTGGATGTTACAAATTCTCTTGGACCGAAATGGAGAGCTGTGCTTGATAGCTGTTTGATCTGAGTCCTGCAGGAGATGCAGAAATGCAGGTGGAGAGAGAAGAGGCCTCATGTTTTTATGGATGACCAGGAGTTGAAACTGTAACTGCAGACATCTTCATGACTCCACAAGGACAGCGGCTCTTACCTGACTCAGCACACACACACACGCAGGTGTGCTGTATTCAGTGCATGCTTTCTCAACGCAAAACCTTACTGTTATATTATCTGCAGTCACTTCATCCACTTAACTTGTGCTTTTACTGCGAGCTATGAAATATCCATAGCGTCTCCTGCTTAACGCTGAAGCGCAGTGCAGCTGTCTCAGATCTGCAGATCTGGATTAAACCGGATCAGCACCAGTGACTAAATGACACCATTACTAGGTGGGCGTACTAATCCACTAATACCTCACACACACGCACATGTTCAGTGCTCTGATTGCATGCTGGATTAATCACGTTTGTCACAGTACCATGCAAATCTAGCTGCGCTCGAGGATCGTTGGAGGTCAAGAGGTCATCTCAACTGGGTTTATATGCATTTTCAATGTACAGACTGCACAAAGCAGCATTTGAATGTTTAGTATGACTATTTTTAGAACATTCAGTAGTTCAGGCCTTAATTTTGTCAGATCATGGATGTTGTGGATGAGTGGACTATTATTGTTGCTTATACTTATATGTATCATATGTCTTTTAATCCTAGCTATTAAACTTGAATGTGTAACTCACTCAATGTGTAATGACTCCTCAAGTCATGTGCGAAGAATGGTGTGCTGCTACTTTACAAAGTGATCACAGTTTTAATGTGGCGCACCACATAGCAACTAAAATGCTCCAAAACTTTAGAAACTGCGAACATTTAATGTGCAAGGTGCATTTTAAAAACCAGGATGATTTATTTAGAAGGTGAATAGGAAATGTTGATTTTATCTGTTCAATTCTGGTATTTAGGCAGCTTTGTGTGTCAGTCGAAGCAGTCGGTATTGAAATGGGCAGAAACGCTAGATTATGATCATTGTTCGGTAACACAGACCAAACATAAAACGGGGTCTGATCTGGTCTTCTGTCAATCATGTGAATGAGCTCTTTCTTTCCCTGCTTCAGCAGCTTTGAAAGAGACTGTGCTCTGCCTATTTTGTTTCTGTATTTCTTATTTAGTTTGTTTGTGAAGACTGTGAAAATGTGAATGTCATGGTTGCCAGGTTTTCGCAGAACACCCACCCACCCAGTTGCTGCTCAAAACTAGCCCAAAACTACACCAATCACTGTTCAGGGGGATTCCTGGTAAAACATGTGTTCCAGTGGGGTGAAATAATTTTTTTAAGCAGGGATCCCCTGATATAAGTCACATTCCAGGGGGTAAATACCATGTTATTGGGGTCGTTTCTACCCGCGGACATAAAAGACATTTTGCGAAAAGAGCATCAAAGTAGCCCAATGTCCACTTGGCAACACTGTTAAATATAATAATAAATAGAGTTAGAAACAACATAACAACTATTTTAACTGAAAGCCCTGCTCCTCTCAGCCTCTCGCTAAACAGGACAGACGCAGAGAGAGGTGTGCGCGCGCCGAGTAAACAAGGGCTGGCGCGATCGCGGCAGTACCGGAGACTCGCTGAGGTTTGTCCAAGAAGTCTCTAGATTTGTCGCTCGTCGCTTTTAGGAAAAAATGTCGCCAGGGGGGTCTGAATAGTCGCTAAACATAGAGACAAAGTCGCTAAGCTGGCAACACTGCTCTGTATTGACAACAGACCGCAAAGAATGATGGGCACGCCTGGGCTGATGGGAATTGTAGTTTCCGCTACCTCCCGTTCACTCCATTCGCCTGAGCAAACTTTTTTCAGAAGACCTATCATTTTATCGAGTCATGCGACCACGGTATTTTCGAAAAAATTTGATATTGCGGTACGACGGTATTTACAATACCGTTACATCCCTTATAGATAGATAGATAGATAGATTAACTTCATAATATATGACTACTTAATAAATTAGTCCTTCAAATTATTTTATTTCAATAAGTGTGGACATTTCTATTATTTTCTCTCTCTCTCTCTCTCTCTCTCTATATATATATATATATATTATTTTTTTTATTATTTTTTTTTAAATATAACAAGTACATTTTATTTGATTTCAACCTTATTCAAATGAATATAATTATAATTGTAAACAGTAACAGCACTGTGTAGTTACACAACACCCTTATTAGAATTAATTGTTGTCCTCTACAGCCATTTTTCTCTGGTAATGATAAAACGATTTGCTTGTTAGTGAGTTAGTTTAAGTTTGTTAATTGTCAACATATAGCTAGCTAAAGGATTCTTGTACATGACATTTCATTATAGCTGCCAAATCGCATCGGTATGCAATCGTTGACTCAGAGCAAAGGTAAAAGGTCACATGACCCTCTTCAGCTAGCAATGCAACCAGTAGATCGGTGCATAATCAGGTAGATTATTCTGAGCATGATGAAAGACAGAAGAAGAAAACTGTGCATATTGATCAGATGTTCAGAATGTGTTTGATAGCAAACATGCACACACACACACACACACAGAGTGCGGTTTTGAGAAGTTGTGGTTTGTAAGTGATTGAGTGAGTGTGTTAGGGCTCCCTTGCGTCTGACTGCAGAGATAACGGCTGAAAGAGAGAGATGCATGTGTGTTTGTAACAGCAGATGTCCAGAGGAGCGAGAGAAGGTAATGAAACAGATTGAGTGTGTGTGTGTGTTGCATAGGTGCAGTGTGTGTTTCTATCATCTGTGGATGGCTGATGTTATTATGCATGTGATATCTTGTCTGCTGTGACGTAGATTGTCCTCTAAATGCCAAGCCTGGTGTCACCTCATGACTGTGCTGCTGCTATTAGCATATAAAACCCAGCAAACAGACAGGACAGGGTTGAGATGAGAATATGAATTAAGAAGGAGGAAATAAGCAGCTTCTGAAATGGAAGTAAATGGCTTTGACTCATTTACAGACGTAAAATGTATTGCGAATTTCATTTCTTGTCGGCTTTGCAAAATCATTAATGTGTTTGCTTTTGAAAAATGAAGTTGCAACAAGCCTTGGTCCTGTTTTTTTTATACTTTTCAATTAAATCAGAAATTAAGCTTGGTCAAAAGCAGGTGGTATAAGACGGAGGGACATTCACATTCTAGAGAGCGATTGATTGATTGATCAGTTTTCCCAGTAATATGATGCAGCACTACTGTTTTCAATACTGACAAAAATAGTTAGCGTTTCCTGAGCAGCAAATCAGCATATTAGAATGATTTCTGAATGATTGTGACACTGAAAACTGGAGTTGAATTACGTTTTAAAACATATCACAATAGAAATCCATTCCTTAAATCTGTAATAATATTTCACAGTATTACTGATTTTACTGTATTTTTAATCAAATAAATGCAGCCTTGGTGAGAGTAAGAGTCTTCTTTCAAAAGCATTAACTTTTGAATGGTAGCGTACCTGATTTAGGAGGACATTGAAATAATGACCCCAAAGTTAACTCATTTGGACAACATGCCACAAAACTTTGGTTTTGACTTCATGGTTCTTTAAAAAAGTCTGTGGTCAATTTTGATGTTGATTTAAAAAAACAGGTAGTGTTTTACACCAGCTTTGTTCTCTGTTCGCTCATCTCTCTGTTTGTGTTTCCACCTCTCAGTTAGATGGAGGAGCGAGAGAGAAGCAGAAGTCGTTCTCCAGGCAGGGTCGGTCGGGTGGAGCAGGTGGTGGGGAAATGGCTGCGCCGTTCTCGAGACTCTCTCAGCAGGTGAAGTAACCTCTCTCACACACACACACACACACATGTTCGTTTTTGTAGGCTAATGAGTTTAATACTGTACAAACTGCATGTGCTATTGCCCTACACCAAACCTATCCCTACAGGAAACTTTGTGCATTCTTAGATTTTCAAAAAACTTAATTCTGTGCAGTTTATATGCATTTCGAAAAATGGGGGCAATAGGGTATTGTCCTAAAAAGTGACCTTCTACTTGTAATACCCATGTCTTTATACAAATTTGTGTCCTCATTCGTCACAAAAATGCATGCACACACACACTTATAATAATGGGAGAACATCTCAAGCAGTTCTAATGATGTTCAGATGTAGCCACCATAGACGATTGACTTAGACTACGTTTACACAACAACAATGTAGTCAAAATTGAAAAACGTTCTTCCCTTGTGTATACACTGCAACGTTTTTAAAATGATTTGCATTTACACATATCTGCAAAAAACACTGTATTACGTATACCAGTCCGGTAGTTGGCGTTGTCACCTTTTTTGTTCATGTCTACTTGCACTTCCCCAAAACGCCGTTGTCATGTAAATGAACAGGCAAAACACATAAAAAATGTCCTGTATTTTGCTAAAAAAAAAAATATATATATATTGTGTAAATGGCCCCTTCGGCTCTGTCCCAGTTGGTGCTCTCAGCCTTTGTAGTCATCTTTTGATGTAGTGAACACTTTGATGATGCAATGTGACATGGTCTGTGAACAACACGCAGAGCAACCACCAAAGCAGTCAGTCTGAACCATGGCGGATCTCCCATGTGTTTAACAGACTGTGTGGGTTGAAGCCATCTTTTGGTTTTCTCCAAACCCATCTAGATATAGAGGAAGAACACTAATCAGATCATAGTACTATTTTCCATTAATTAGGATGGCAGGTTTTATGGTTCCTGTTTGAGATATTGGTCTTGGTTTCCAGATGGGCCCTACAGTACCATAAATTCCAGCTTTGTGAAGCTCACAAGATTCAGCGTTTGTTGAGAGCGGTGTAGTTAGGGATGTTATTTGTGGCCTCTTTTCCTTCACTTAATATCTACATAAATGTTTAGATGGCAAATAGTTCCTTGTTTTCTCACGAGAACTGCTTCCGAGATGTTCCCGTACTTCCATCTGCTGTGGGCTTGTAGTTCATTTGTCTTTCACCCGCTGGTATAAACACAGTTGTCTCCTGCCATGCAACCACACGTTCATCAGGCAATTATCATCGCCATGTGTTTTAGAGTCTGCCGGCATACAGAGCGACATTTCATGTGGTTTTTCACTGTGATATTTTTGGAGAAAGTCCTCAGTAATTTAATTAGAACTGTAGTTATTTATTTTTGGAAAATGCTAGTTAATGTTATCATATTGGAGTTAAACTTGCTTTCTTTGCTCAAACAAGCACCCCAAATGGTCATTTTTGTACTTTGTGATTAGGTTTTTTTAATTATCACAGGTTTTATATTTCTTTTAGGGAACTGACTGATCATAGGCCAGCCTCATTGATCTGAGTTTATGCACCTCAGTTTTGGAGTGAGCATTGCCAAAATTATATATATTTTTTTTATTTTACTCAAAAATTGAGATGCATAAGCTCAGAGCATGAGGCCTGCTATAAATCAGTTCCAAAAAGAAATACTTTTTAATAGCAAGAATGCATTAAATTAATGAAAGTTACATAAAACACTGAAATATTGCAAAAGATTTCTATTTTTAAATAAAAGCTGATATTTTGAACTTTATATTCAACAAAAAATATCAATAAAATACAAAAATATTAAATATTACATCTGTTTTTAACACTGATAATAATTAATATTTCTTGAGCAGCTAAAGAACTTATTAGGATGAATTCTAAAGAATCACGTGACACTGAAGACTGGTGTAATGATGCTGAAAAATCAGCTTTTCATCACATAAATAAATTATATTTTATAATATATAACTACTTTAAATTGTAGTAATATTCAACTTTACTGATTTTACTGTATTTTAATCAAATAAATGCAGCCTTGGTTAGCAATTATGAGATTAACATATATATTTTTAAAAGAAAATAATTCGAAAATGCATGCTATGGAAATATATAGCACTGTACACTTCCAGCAGTGCACTAGTATTTTTGAACACAGCGTGTGTGTTTTTATCTCTGTGTCTGATTCTTTGCTCGCTCTGTCTCTCAAAGGGAGCGTATTTTAGGAGGCAGGAGGTTGCGCTCTGGGGATTCGGAGCAGCAGTACTTCCCTGTAAAGGTGACAGTGGAAGTGATCAGAGATGCCGTCCTGGACTCCCATGGATTCACTCTCTCAACACAGCACCCCCTGCTGGTCAGGGACGTCACACCAGGTAGACACACACACACACGCTTCACGTGGAGTTTGGCTTACGGGACGTACTAGAGCAGGTTGTTTTTAAACACAGATTATGATCTTACGGGTTTGAATACGGTACTGTGCCTGAGAAAATCTACCCAGAGGAAAATGGAGACTTCTAAGAAGCACTGTCCTGCTTCTCTGATGTTTATCCTGAGAAAAGGACCCCGATTTAGACGCTTTTTGCTCTGGATGCTTGTGTCTAGAAATCTCTGCATCAGATTGAATTTTCACCCTCTGTGCTGCTTTGACAGAGATGGTGACACTGTGAGAAAGGGCGCGACACTCGAGCTGGTGTGTGTGAGGTGGCCACCTGCTCCTCTCTCACTTATTTAGTTCATTATGATGCAGGTGCACAAGCTCCGTCACACATAATATCTGTCTCTCAAACACACACTGACAAAAGCTAATTATATTTATTGTCATTTTGAAGTAGCAGTTACTGACACACAATCTCTCTCACATCTAGTTAGATAGCACTGAAGACAATATGCATACATCCTTGACAGAAGTCCATCCCAAAATGTGTTGCAGAGAGCAAGAAACTTTCAATTCTGAAATATATCAGACATGTCAAAAACCAAGGTTGCATTTATTTAATCAAAAATACAGGAAAAATGGTATATACTGTATATATATATATATATATATATATATATATATACTGTATATACTGTATATATATATATATATATATATATATATACACATAAACAGTGATTTAATGATAATGGCTTTTCTATTAAATATGTTTTATATTTATTTATATATCAAAGCTGAAGTTTCTGAATTCTCATTTTAATATACTGATTTGCTGCTCAAGAAACAATGTTCTTTTTATATTAATGTTGAAAACCGTTTCAACTTCATATGTTTGCGTGGAAACCATGGGGAAAAAATTCAGGGTTTATGGGTGAACATAAATTAAAATATGACAATATAATTTGCTTAATGCATTATTTTAATGCATAGTTTCTGTATATACCAATTAATTTAGAGATACACAAATAAACACAGAGCAGCAGTTAACAAAAGCTATAATAAAACAAAATACATGCAGGTATTTCTATTTTTTTTAACCCTTTAACTGTTTGTTTTAAATATGACATCACAATAATCGAATTGGAAAATTCTAAACTTTCATAAAATCCCAGTTTATAGCTTGTAATTACAAGTTCAGGACAAAGACATGTTTTAGTAGCAAATAATTACGATAATAACAGCAACCCTATATACCAGGATATTAGCTTAGGAACACGTTAACGTCAAACTCTGTCTGAATCAATTGTTAGTTGATGCTGTCATTCACATAACAAACACAAAAACGTTTTCACGGGAACATAGGAAGGCAAGATTGCATGAGCAACACTGCCCTAGTTACAGACCCAGCTGACATCTTTTTCTAGCGTCTTCTAGCAAGCCCATGACTCACAAGCGATAAATCTCTGAATGAATGTTTTCCGCCTTTGCAGAGCGTTCCATATCTGAATCAGTCCCTTATAAGGTTTCATATTTATTATTCAATGCAGCTGTGTATGAGCAGGCGGCACAGCAGCACACTGGATCTAGCCACAAAGCTATTGTGTTTGCATTCTTTCACACACACACACACACACACACACACACAGTCATTCTGCAGTGCTGACTTCTCTCTTTTTGCAGCAGAAACAGCTGATAAAAGCCCAGAGGGAGAACCTCACAGCCCTGCAGCACATAATTATGTGAAAGGAGACATAGAGAAAGAGATCTGCCAGGCATCGGTGGTTGGTTCTGGCAGGGCAGAGAGCCATCAGGGACTAAGGGGATGTTGTCGGGGCAGAAGGGCAGATTGTGTGTGTGTGTGTGTGTAGTTTGGCTTTAAGACAAATGAGTGTAAATGGCAGAACAGAGCAGTGCAGAGACAAACAGACTTGGAGTCAGACACTCAATCCACAGAAGCACCAGACGTGACATGAATAATGAATTAACAATGCAACTTTCACAATCTCATGGCTGTAACTATAACTTACACTCATAGTTACGGTTGGTGATTGATTTGAAGAAACCATAATACATTCACTGCTAACTGAAATGTTTCTTGAGCAACAAATCAGTGTATTAGGATGATTTCTCAAGGATCATGTGACACTGAAGACTGGATTGATGCTGCTGCAATGATTCAGCCTTAAAATATATTAAAAAAGACAAAATTCACAATATTACTGTATTTTTGATTTAATAAATGCAGCTTGGTAAGCATAAGAATGTTGTCTTTCAAAAACAAAACCACCAAGAACGATAACTATTAAGATAATGATAAAGATATCATACCGTTCAGCATGCATAAAATTAGACTTGTATTTTAATAGTTGCAAATATGTGTTTGTGTGTGTATTTATTTGAAGGAGGCCCAGCAGACGGTCAGCTTTATCCTGGAGATCAGATCCTAAAACTGAACAATAAAGCCATAGAAGATCTTTCGCCTGAAAACGTGGATCAGATGATTAGGTGACGGATCAGATTAAAGGGACACAGCTAAAAAAACTTGGCTAAACTGATATTGCCCTACTTGTAAATATGATGATGTCATGACCTCATGATTTATTAACAATGCTATTTTTTTTTTTTTTCATGTTTTGTGCTCCGCCCTCAGGGATTGCCAGGATTCTGTGAGCATGACAATCCTCAGAAATATGGCGGTGTGTACTGAAGAGTCAATTTGTTAAGATTGAATCAGATAGTGATGGTGGTGGTGAGGAGGTTCTGTTAACGGTTTATTTATATTGCAATTTATACAATACAGATTGTTTTAAAGCAGCTTCAAAGGGATAAGCAAAAAACCTTCAATTATGAAACGTCTTAAAGGTATAGTTCACCCAAAAATGAAAATTGTGTCATTAATTCCTCACCATCGTGTCATTCCAAACCCATCAGACCTTTGTTCATCTTCAGAACAAAAATGAAGATATTTTGATGAAATCCTAGAGCTTTCTGTCCCTGCATAGACAGCAATGCAACGACCACGTTCAAGGCCCCGAATGGTATGAAGGACATTGTTAAAATAGTCCATGTGACATTAGTGTTTCAACATTAATTGTATGAAGTAGGGTTGGGTCGATAGACGATGCCATCATCCATCGCCGATGGCTGATCCGACATGGTGATCCTCCGCCCCGCCGCTGCAGCAGCAACCAGCTCGCGAAAAACACACTTAATCTATGGCGGGATTGGCGGCAAATCTATGCCATTAATAAGCGA
>JAUCMU010000026.1:6259062-6270238 GCA_032275025.1 Enteromius treurensis | reverse complement strand
TCAATGTCCTTTAAGACAGTCAACCAATGGGCCACGATTCGTGTCTCAGATACTCTACCGTTGCGGTAATAAATAAAATGGCCTAATAAACTTTTTTTAAAAATATTAAATTATGACTTACAGCTCCAGCCCAAAATGTGCGTCGGCCCACCGGGCATTGCCCGGTATGCGCTATGGCCAGTCCAGGCCTGTACACAACCACACTACAATGATACAGATCCACCTGTAGTTTTCTTTTAATTTAATAAAAATAAGTTGCCCCTTCTAAAATCAAGCCATTCTCACATGCATGTCGGTGTGACGTCACACAGACAGAGGCTGCGCCCACAATAGTTAATTGACAGCAGCGTGTCACACAGAATGAACTGGTGTCTTACCTCAGACCCGCCCTGAGTGAGCCATCATCAGACGGAGACGTAGAGACAAGCACGACTCCAAAGAGATTGAGGTATTTTGTTGTGGAATGTTTTAGTGAATGTCATTAGCGTAATGCAATTGGTCAAATTAGTGTTGTTTTGAGCAAATCCATTGAATTCCTGTTGAAAAACAAGCGTTCTAGCAGGAAAATGTTGTCTAGAAACAGTATTGTGCACGTTCTTATTAAATTCACATCATGAAGGAGGATCAAGTTGTTGCGATTGGGATGCTAATAACTAATAGAATTAATACGGTCGGAACCAAAGTTTACAGGACAACGTTTTCTGGAATCTGCTAAATCTGCTGATTTCAACTCTCCTTGATGTTCTCGCCATCCAAGACATGCCACGCCGCTGCTTGCCGCTGGCTCACATTAAAAAACGAATGACTTCCAGCCATTTCTACGCTCTCGCCGCCGGCGGTGTGAACGCACAGTTAGAGTGCCTCGGAAAAGAGGGGCAGGGTCGGAGGTGGTGGTGAAGATTTAAAGGGGAAGTACACAGAACAGAGTGATCTCTAAAGAGCTATTTTTGACAGGGTAAAATTGGCGTTTTTACACTGTCTTTGAGAAATTTTTAAATAAACTATTTTACAAACTTTCCATTAAGACCCTAAAGAATCATATAAGCTAGTGGAAAATTGGCTTTGTATGACTCCTTTAAGAAGCAGACTACACAAGAGGGCTAAGTAAATAACAAAATCTTTTATCTAAGGCAGCAGAGGAACAACAGAGAATGCAACAGATGATAACGGTGAGTATAGCTTTCAATGGTAATATTAGATGGAAGGAACACAGGAATGATATAATGGTTTCTTTTGCAGGATAGGAGTGATCATAGGAAGACAGACTGACGATGGAGACACAATGACGAAGGACCACAAACACACACCACAAACTTGGAATGCTGGAGACACATAGAGGAGATCCAAGGAGCCTGGGGAGGAGATTGAGGAGAACACAAGGGATATCACAGGGTAAGTATTTCAGGTAAGTAGCAATTAGAGCTAGAGCTTGCCAGAGTAGTCCACTTGTCATAAGCAAGCTCGGACAGAGAGTGCTGTGTGGTTTTATACTGTTTGTGAAAGGGGTGGTGATTAGATCCAGGTGGTGGTGATCAAACTCAGGAGAGAGTGATGCTGCGTCCGAAATATATATAGTATATAGTACGTGAAAAACAGTATGCGAGGCGAGTAGTATGTCCGAATTCATAGTATTTGAAATTCAGTAGGCGAGAAGTACCCAAATGACCTACTGCTTCTGCCCGAATTCTGTAGTACCTATACCATGGACACTTTCCTATCCCATGAGGCTCTGGGAGAGGAGGCGTCATATTCGAAAAATGGCGGAAAGTTGAGACGTGGCTCATTTCAAGTGTAATGTTTAACACAATCTAAATAAACGGATGACTTATTAAAAGTTGACACGCATGACACGTGACAACATCAATATGGCGGATGTAGTACATCCGAATTCCATTCATACTACCCACATTCATACTATATAGAACGTACTGTTTTAACGGTCGGGTAGTACGTTCAATTTTTAATGTAGTACCTACTTAAGCAGTTTGCGATTTCGGACGCAGCAACAGTGACTTTTTAGTTTTAGCAACTCTGATAGATGTTTATGTAGCCTTTTCTCTTTTCAATAAGAAACTCTGTGGTAAATTAACACTCAATTAAAAGCATAGTTCACAGAAAAAATAAAAATAAATCATTTACTCACCCTCATGTTGTTTGTTTTAATTAATTAGGTTCAGTTACCATTGAGTTCCATTCTATTGTTTTGTCCATATAAAGTTAAGGAGGGCCATCAACTGAAAGTCATACAAACTTGGAATGACGAGTAAATGATGATGGAATTTTTCTTTTTGGGAGAACAATCCTTCTAAGCAATGTTTTGATTACAAAAATATGAGACATAAACTAGATATGTTAGTTTCAGTTGTATATTATACAGTAGTTGTGAGGGTGTTGCAATGTGGTTACTCCGAGTGGTTTTTGCCTGCTGTTATGTGATTGATAGGGCATTTTGCGCAGTTTTACTATGGTTTATTAATTTTTAATGTCAGTTCACACAGTAGAGATATCACACTATCAGAGCAGCCAGAAGGCAAATATTTGATTTACCGTGTAGTATTAATAATACAGGACCCCTTTTTAGGCAAATGCTCATGACATTTTCATCCACTGAGTGCGCTAATTGTTCATCATGTAGCTTTATACACTACTTGAAAGGATCCATTTGTATGGCAACATTAGTTGGTGAAATCGAAACATTCAATATGGCAACTGTAATTCTCATAGATATACAGTAGTCAACATTCAAAGCGGATCAAAACCTTTCATCAAAGTTGCCCTAAAATCAAAAACAATACCTTTTCTTGTCTTAGGACAACTTTGATAAAAGCTTTTGATCCACTTCGAATGTTAACTACTGTATAGATGTCTTACTTTCTACGGGCCACTATATGTATGCTGTCTGTCATATTGTAATGATCATCTTGATGGCATTACCATAGTAATCACTGTATATTCAAAAGATGCCACAGTTCTGCACAGGATGGCTCATGGTGAATAACGTCAAATTGATCATTCCAAGATGGCGGCTGCATCTACATGCATTGGAGCGTCCAATGGGGCATCTATACATGTCTATTCCTGGAGCTGTCAAACAGGGCATCAAGCATATCTACGTTAGTCTCACCTTAAATTTAAAAGAACACATTTTTGTTTAGCTATGAATGCATACAAACAGAAGAAACCAGGAAAACATAATTTGATCTTAAAATCAAAATGTATAACTATGCTGTGATATTATATAACACTGACCTTTCTGTTGTTGTTGTTGTTTAACCCAGAACAGCCAAGTAAGCATACAGTATTACCCTGTTAATCTAGAGACCCATTTTGCACTACTTAAATTTACTACAGAAAAAAGTATTTTCATTTCCTGCTTTTCGTTCAGACTGCAAGCCATCAAAGTGTTTGTAATTTAAATAAAGTGTCCAATAGATATATTATACCGTATTATACTGTTTTCCAAAACAATCTCTGGGATTTACTCATGGGTCAGAGAAGGAAAAGCCACCCACATGATGCCCTGAGATGGTGCTGCCACACGGCTCTAAAAGCATGTGTCCTTGAATGCCATTTCACCCCATGTGATGGGATGTTTCCGTGTCTTCCTCTGTCCCTTGGAGCAGAATGGAAGGAAGTGCATTTGAGCCCATTATGTCAGCCACGGTTAATTACATGGCTTTAAAGTGTAGGAATGCTGACAGGCTTAAAGAGAAAAAGATTGCATACAGAAAAACATGCAAAAGTAGGATAGAAAGGTTTTGAATTCATTGAATTCTATTGCTCAGATTACTTGATACAATTGCAAATGTACTGTTATAACAATATACTGTTAAAAGCGCTATGGAAATAAACTAACTTCTCATTTCAAGTGCAGGTGTCAGCATGTTGCTAAAAACATACTGTAAGAATAATATTTGTACCAATATTATACCTAATATTTAGGTATAAATAAGACAAAATACTTGGTCATATATGGTGTAAATATGATTAATTACAAGTCAATTAACTATTTATTGTAAAAGTAAAGTCTGTTTTGATCTCATGATGATTGAAGCATCATAAACTGTTAAACAAAAAAAGACACCCAGAATGCAATAAGTGGAATTACTTGTTTACTTTCCACCCACAACAATGTGAAAATGTCATTCATATCACCAAACACTCGTTACATAAAAACTTTTTGAATACATCAGTATTTTTCTGATTGCCAAAAACACTAACACCATGGGCTTGCAGAGACATCTCTCATTTACACCCAAGATACACCCATTTACGAACCCTCGGTCACCCTGCACCTAACACTTACCATGACGCATGGCTTTTAATGCTCCAGTCCAGAGTTTGTGAATCAGGTCTTTTAACAAAACAACAGAAGAAAAAAAAGTAGAAATGTACTGTCAGTAGTGCAACATTCGTGTCCCACAGACCCCCAAATAGTGAGTAAAAGAGCCCCTACAAAACTGATACGAGAGCCACAGCGTCTTATAGCCACTTATAGTAGCCGAGTAATATGGATGGACTATCAGCACATGCATACTGTCCATCCGTAATTATACAGATCATTAAGTGCTAAAGGGACAAACCCATTTACAGTTTTGAGTCCCATTGACTTCTATTGTATTTTATGTCTCTACTATGGCAGTCAATAAGACACAAAACCATTAGATTACCGAAATTCTTTCAAATATCTTCATACAGGTTTGAAATGAGGGTGAGTAAATAATTCATTTCTGGGTGAATTAAGTGCAGACGTTAAGGAGCTGGCAGCGTCCAGACCTCTTTTAAAGAGGTAAAACCCCCTCAGTTTGGCTTGCTTCAGCAAAAAGTGCACTCCGTTATCCACCCCGGTCTTCAGAAAACTTTCAGGAGAAGCTCGTAAGTCGCATTAATGATCCCCCAGGACAGAAGAGATCGGTGGTAGTTGAGTGTCGCTCCACGGAAGAGCAACGCGATGCTGCCGCCCCGTTCCCGCCACACCGTCAGCAGCACTTGATGGCAAGGAACAAACTGGCCCCCGACTTGAGCCTGCGCTCGAGATTTGACCACATTCAAGGGGTAGAACATGATACCCAGTCCCGCCCCCAGCAGCCCGCCGCACACAAAGTCATTGGCCATGTGACCCACACGGCTTCGGGCATCAGGCAGCCGCTGCTTAATTGGCCCACGCAAGCCAAAAAACAAAACGTTACTAGGCCCGTTTCTCAACAAAACCGGGACCAGCCCGCGGTAGCACTCCTTCACACCATAATCCCGCAGGAGAGTCCGGAAGGTGTGGGCGGTGTTATTGAAGCGCCCGTTGTGCCTGTGATCCTGGAGCAGCGTTTGCACCCGTTCGAACGGCGTGAGGGCGGCCTCGGCCATCCCGGCCAGCGCAGCGGCGACGCTCCGCGTAACAAGCTCGGGCGCGCCACTTCTGTGAGCGTGACGCAAAAGCAACCGGGAAAAGTCCTCATACAGACCAAACATGATGGCCACAGTGGTGGTCTTCTGTAGCAGTGGAGGCAGAAGCCCTCGGTAGAGATGCCTCAACCCTTCCCTCTGCAGCTGACGGACAGCTTCGCTCGCTCGGACCCCATGAAGCTGCTGCCGGAACAACACTTTCTGAATAGGAAAGGTCACGATGATGTTGGTGAACGCAGCAAGCGAGCCGCACACATAGTGCTTCCCCCGAGCGCCCAGATTGGCCCCTATTAGCGCGTGGCCACCTTTACCCAACTTGCCCTGCGGTTGCCGGGCCGAATCCGGGTCCATAGTAGTAACCACCCCCATAGGAAACTAAGCATTGAACTGGTCAGCAGAAGCGAACGCCCATCATTTTAAACTGTAGGAGAGAGAAAATAAAGCATAGGAAGAGTCAACAAACGTATCTTGAAGAGCTAATCTAATCCAAACATGTTTTATTAGCCAGTGGTTTCATGTAAGAGTCTAATCTTTGAAACAGTTTTGCGCAATTTACTGCTGAGATAAGACACGTTACCTAACCACAGATCAAGTGACCCAGACGGAGAGAGGGCAGGAGGACAACAGACTACTGAACCTAAAACCTAACCTTTATATAGTTTGTAACATGGTAAGATTCAAAATTAAATAAAAAAAGGATGATAAATGTTGTGCAAAAAACACTGGGAAAACTTTTACATATCAATCATGTCTATTTTGAGCCTGGTTTTATCCAATGTTCATAGTTATTGTCTGGAAATGTATGTATGTAGTCAATTGTTTGCATATTTAAACACTTCAGAAAACTTGCAACACTACAAACTTGTCTTAATGTACTCTGAATAATCAACAGGAAAGTATTGCAATCCATATCAATACATTTTTTACCCAAAATTGTTTACTCACTTCACGTATAACACAAAAAGAGATGTTTTGAAAAATGTTCACACTGACCTTTTCTATTCAATTCAAGTATATATTTAATAAGGGGATCTTGTGCAAGCTTAATTATGTCAGATCTGTCATAAACAATAGTTTACGTATTTAAATTAGAACAAATTAGGGTTTGTAAGCATATATAATACCAATAATTACATCAGAGACTTGAAATATAGTGTATATTTGTCATATGAGGGGTTTATTGTGCTTTTTGGAGCTTGACAGTCACTGTTTGTGGTGTGCTTATGCTGTTGCCTGTCACTTTACTAAACATGTCCTGCTGTGTTCCAGGAAGAAAGGAAATCTTATGAATCTGAAATGACATGAGGGTGAACAATAGCAGTGCCATTCACTACATAACATTGTTTAAAGCCATGAGAATAATGCATAGCAACCCAATAGTGGACTAAATGCATCTGCAACTCATGTGCGAGACCTCTCCCAAAATAAAACGGCACATGTGGTGGTAAGGGAAGACACTATAGGGACTTTTGAAGGTCGTATCGAGGACTGGGTCATAAAATAATCTGCTGCCATCATAACAAGACAGTTTCATAAGACTTAAACCCCCGGTTTCACAGACGAGGCTTAAGCCTAATCCCAGACTAAAATGTAAATCGGAGCCATTTTAAATGAAAGTTCCTTTCGATGCACTGGCAGATCTTAAAACGTGTCAGATGCACACCAATAATACTTTTTTCTAAAGTATGCTTATAAAAATTACTTAAATGTCCTAATTGAACTATGGCCTAATTTTGGTTTAGGCTAAGCCCTGTCTGTGAAACTGGGCCAAAATGTCCAACATCATATATCAGATTAAAAGAGATGATAGGTCGGTGTTAGCCAGTCGCTGGACAGTCGCCCCAACTTCACTAATCATTAAACACTTCCATATGTAGCTTTTAAGACACAACAGGTACAAAGGACTTTAAGCATGTGTGGCTAAAATGCTGTGATCAGCAGTGAAATGCCCTTGATATGATCTATATGTAAATCATCTCTTTCCATAGTTTGCATATATGACATCTGCATGTATGCTACATACACACTGTTTAAAATCTAGTGTCATATGTGCAGATGAAATGTCTAATTTGCATTACATTGTCTTATTCATCACAACATGTGTTGGATACAGCTAGCAGGCTACTGCTAGCACTACAATGCCAAAAACAGTTAATCGACTAAAATCGAGCACCAGTATCACGAATATATATGCATTAACGCCTGTGGCACCGATAGAAGTGTAAATATATAAAACATACTTAATATTTTCTCTCTTTCTATATAAACTACATCATGGTGCTCTTTTTGGCAACAGTACGTGTTAACAGTAATCATTAAGAGGCAATAAGTTTCAAATATTACTTCAAAAAATATATTTATAATATATTTTATTAATTAAATTCTTAAATGCGTTTCATAACACTTATTAGCGCTCCGGGAACACACCCCTACGCAAAGCTAATGCTAATACTGTGACAGCACAAGTTCAAATTACACCGCGAATTTTTTACTAAAAGTGTTTATGCTTGTGATTATAAAAAATCTGAGCAGTTCATAACGCTAAATGTATGTAATGAACTACCTTCTGGCTGTGGTCCGGGGGATAGTCGCGGTTCTGTTGGGCTGGTTGTGATTGGGTCAAGTGAGGCGGTACCGACTCATCTTCTTTGGTTTCTAGTACTTCCACTTTAGACCGACGGAGTTACTGGCAGACCGGAAGTGATCACGAAAGAAGCGCTTCGAGTGTTTCCACTCTTGTGAAGTTTGTAGGCTGCAGTGAACTGCCACTGGAGGGCGACAGAGACCATAATACACAACTTGAAAAAGGGTTATTTGTTTCTTTTTTTATATACGGGTTATTTATTTGTTTTTTTGTTTGTTTGTTTTGTTTACGCAAAATAACAGACTAGATAGAACATCTAACCATCAGAATGACCTTAGATTTACAAACCCCATAGACTAGATTACCAAACAGACCAAAATTAAGGACGATTATGCAATAAAATATTTTGCAGTGTAATACAACAAGTACATTTAAAAACTAAATGATATTTAATTCACATAAATTTGATGATAGGTAAGTGTGGACATATCAACGCGTTTTAAAGCACCAGAACAGCAGAGGGCAGTCGGGAAGAAAATGACGCGTCGCTTCACTTTGTGTTCTTCCACATAACAGGAAAGGAATCTTCCATCAACGATGTAGGGGGGGGGTATATTTTATTATATTTAAATGAATGTGTTAAAAGGGAAATAATTTTCGTAATTTCAATTTTTTCTATATATATGTATAATTTTAATTAACTGTAATATCTAATTTCTACTTGTGTATAAGTTAATTCCACACCATAAAGTTTACAATTACCCCCCGGGTCTGAGATGGTTCAGTATAACATTCAAACATTCGCGGTAAAAAAAAAAATATCACTGTCAGTAACTTTGGGCTTAGGCTTGTTTTCGTTTACACATATTGTTACATATACATACAGTGGCAGTATATACATAGATAAATAAATACAAGATGAGTAGGATGACGAAAACTCTGAAAGCTGTCCAGCGCGAGCTGCACGTGAGTGTTTACGTTAGTGTTTCTCATAATCCTACTTAACGTTCAATTTTATCAAGTGATTCCTGAAAAATAACATTAATGCCACCGACATTTATATTAGATAATAACACATATATTTTTGTTTATAATATTTATGAAATGATTAAAAAAAATTACGTTAATATTGCTAGCATTCGTATGATATGCAAAATTGTACATGCATTTAATACCATTTTCATACGCATTGTTTGTATTTATTTGCTTTTCCTTATCAAAACAGGTTTAATGTCACCATGTTTTATAAGAAATTGTTTTTGTTCTTTATGACAGCAATAAAATATGACATACCATATCAAATATTATACATGTATTGTTTTATTTTTTCATAAGCTTATCCATCATATTAATGTCAACAATATTATATAATGTTGTATAACAATAACAAATATACTCTTTTATAGTATGTAACATAGTACTTAATATAACGTATTAATATGACATATCATATTTGTATATATTGTTTATGTGTATTTTGCTTGAAATAATTCCTAAAACATGTCATTATGATAGCCCCAATATTTTTAATTTTGGGGTAAATATTTTATTGTTGTTTAGAATATTATTGGGAGTTATATTATTAAGAATGACATTATATGTGTAACTTAATACTAAATGTATAATATAGTAGCTGCTGTACATGCAATAATATGCACTTTAAGATTTAGACAAAATTGGCAGAATTTGTTGCTAATGTCTGTCTTTTCTTAGAGCGCAAAACAGACCAGTAATGATGCAGTGGAGTCTCCACAGCCCCTGGACATTTCATCCATTGAGAAAGCCAGTTTCTTTCAAGGAGATCAGTATTCCCCTCATGGTATGACAGTCCTATAATAACTTCACTGTAGTTTGTGGGGAAAAGGAAAAACTTTAAAAGTTGTTATATTGATGGTATAAAAAGCAAGTGGTCATCACTTTTTGAAAACAAAGCCTGAAAGTGACTGTATTCATTTATTGCTTTCTTTCGCAGGGAACCCTCTTCACAGCACAGCTATGGAAGAAGATCTCAGTCCTGGACCAGAACAGAACCAAACGTCTGCTCCAGAGAAGTTCAGTCGACCACGAGCTGGGAAGTCTGTTCTTGGTGTAAAGGACACTGATAAGACAGCAGTTACTCAGGCTAAGAAAATAGGCAAAGCTGTTTCTGAGGCATTGAATAAGAAAGCTTCATCCAAAGAGAATCAGGAACCACCTCAACCAACAAATAAAGGAGCCAAGTCAGTAGTGAGGTAGAATATGGTCCTGTGAGATCACTGGGTTTGAGAGGCATTTCTGGTTCGCAGCTGTGGTTATGCATCAGTGTAATATTGTAAAGGCTTTCTGTGTCATTACAGAAAAGTTAAAGGCACACCTTTGCCAGCCATATCAGAAGGCAGAGAGGATGCAGGCTACACAGCCAAGGTGAGAGCTTAGAGGGATAGTTCACCCAAAAATGGAAATGTACTCGCCCTCAGGCCTTTCGAGATCTAGATGAGTTTGTTTCTTGATCAGAACAATTTTGGAGAAATGTAGCATTCCATCTCTTCCTCGCCAATGGATGCTCTGCAGTGAATGGGTGCAGTCAGAATGAGAGTCCAAACAGCTGATAAAAACACCATCATAATCCACAAGTGATCCAAACAAAACAGAAAAGCTAAATACAATAGCGTTGCTGCCTCCAGTGAAAAAGTCAATATGCATATCATAATATATTTGTTTAGAGTTGTTTTTGGATTGTTTTAACTTATAAAATATCACTGTTTGTCTCATGATTCGGTGAATATTTCTATCCTAATATCACCAGGCCACTTTTTTCTTTTTTACTGTAGAAAAGCAATATTACGGATAGAAGATGTATATTTTAGCCTGAAGCATCTTTTGAAGTTAATACATTTTCATGTAAGACTTGTTTCTTACAAACACGCAGCGTTTATGCTATAACAGATATTAGTTGATGGCCCGGAGTGATGTGGATTATTTGTGGAATATTGTGATGGTTTGGGATTTTTTTAGAAGCTGTATGGACTTATTTATGCAATTTTTTATGTTTTAAGATTTGCAAGATCATCTGCATTTTTCCCTGACATTTGTTAAAATATTTTTTTCTTTTTATCTTAACATATTTTCATAAATCATTCCATGCCAATATATATATATATATATATATATATATTTTTTTTTTTTTTTTTTTTTTTTTTTTTTTTTTTATTT
>JAUCMU010000026.1:6228649-6244621 GCA_032275025.1 Enteromius treurensis | reverse complement strand
GAGGTTGAAAGCATAGGACGCAATTTAGATATGTTCTTGAGATGGAAAAATGCAGTTTTACAGATGCTAGAAACATGCTTTCACATGAAAGATTGCAAGTCAAAATGAAGTGTTTTTACTTGAAACAAACAAAATAATATTGTTTTTGTCAATGTTGTCATTGGCAGATTATTTTGCTGAAAAGTCATTTAATTTTGGCTTGTTTTTTTTTCTGAAAATAGGACAATAATTCTTACTTGATTAGAAAATCCTACTTGGTTTAATTATTATTATTATTATTTTGGTTGGAAATGGGACAAAAAAATTAAGGCTAGAAAATCATTATTTATTGTGTAATTTTAAGTAATTTTAAGAAATAGAAATGATAAATTCACCATGTTATATTACTTGGAATTGCTAGAGGATGTGTTGATCTGATACACAGTCTGTAACATTTATCAAAATTGCTGTAAATGTGAGGCTTTATTTATTATTTATCTGTTTCTCATGTTTCCCTTTTTAGTGATTATGTCGGACTCTGTAGATGCCAGACAAGTGACTGCCAAAGAGTATGTGTGATTGAAATTAAAACTGATTTATTACTGAAACATTATTACAAGCAACAAGCATCCAAAACCATCCAATTGTGAAGTTAAAGTAACTAATAATTACCCGTTTTTTAATCATAACCCCTTCCTGAAGTGTCTGTAAATCTTTTCCACGTTAATTATGTTTGCATCGTGAAAGTCTCTTTGTTTGCACAGGGGTTTGGATTCCACTGATCCCGGAGTCGATCATGTAGATGCCAAACCACAAGCGGATGTTTTTCAATACAACATGAACTACCCCAACGTGGGACAATGTGTCATCATCAACAACAAAAATTTTGATAAAAAAACAGGTTAGATCTGGGACTAACACTGATGAGTTGAACTAGTTAGTAGTAAAGTTCTCATATATTTTTTTTGATTGTTTGATCCTTTTTTTTCCTTTAACAGGAATGGGAGTTCGTAATGGGACAGACGTGGATGCAAAGAATGTGATTCAGACCTTCACGAAGCTGGGCTTTACATTTAAAATTAGCACTGATCAGACCGTCACACAGATGAGAAATGTGTTACGTGCAGGTATTTTTTCAAGGCACTGAGCGAGTCTAAATAGTGATGGGTTATAATAATTGAAAGGATCAGTCATACACTGAACATGTTTCTATCCTCAGTGTCTAAGGAAGATCACAGTGAATCGGCCATGTTTGCATGTGTGCTGCTGAGTCACGGAGAAGATGGAAGGATATATGGCACAGATGACTCTATTGAACTGAAGGAACTGTTTGCTCTCTTCAGAGGAGACCGCTGCAAATCACTGGTGGGGAAACCCAAGCTTTTCTTCATTCAGGTGAGCTGAATAATATAGAAGAGTAAAATTATTTTCTTTTTCAAATGCCAGTATTATTTCAGTAGTATTGATATACCTTTGTAGTCAGTCTGTTAATATTATGTACTTTCTGTTTTTTGTGTTAATTTAAAAGTTTTAATAATTTTGTTATGTGTTTTTGTTATCATTATTAATGTTCTTATTTTATATATGTCTGTATATAAAAATATTTATTTTTTCACTTATTAGTGTTGATTTATGTAATATATGTCAATTATTATTATTAAATTATGTCAATTTATTACTTCAACTCAAATTAATCAAATGAATCTTTTTTTTAATAAATTAGGTTTAATGTAATAATATAAGTAATTTTTTATTTTAATTTTATATTTTACTTGATCTTTATTCTTTTTTGTTTTGAAATAACTTGAATAATTTTTATGTTTTTAGTTTTAGTTGTCAATTAGTACCAACTTGGCAAGATGTTGTATAATTAATAAAAGCTAAAAAATATAATAAACATCGTTCGCTGGTATCGTTATCACTGTTTTTATAGTTATCGTGCTTGGTGTGAACAGACCTTAACCCTGATGCTCGAGTGTGTTTGTCCCGTGTATCTCCAGGCTTGCCGAGGCTCAGATCTGGATGCTGGTGTTGAGACCGACGGTGTAGATGAAGAGGGAACACAGAGGATTCCTGTTGAGGCAGATTTTTTGTATGCCTACTCTACTGCACCAGGTAACAAATGTTCTGTGCTCCAAAATTGTCTTGAGAACCATAGAAGAAAGAGTGCATATGTAAATGCCCTAACTGTCTTCTTTTCTGTCTTTGTTCAGGTTATTACGCCTGGAGGAACAATGCTGTTGGCTCCTGGTTCATCTCCTCGCTTTGTGAGATGTTAGCAGAGTACGGCAAGCAACTGGAGATCATGCAGATCATGACACGTGTCAACCACAAGGTGGCGGTGGACTTTAAATCCTCCTCCAATCTTCCAGGGTTTAGTGACATGAAACAGATACCGTGTATTGTGTCCATGCTGACCAAAGAACTCTTTTTCCCTAATAAATAATGAATGCGCATTTTACTGATTATGTTGCAGTGGGAAAACAGCACTTTTAAATCATGATTTTAATAATTATTATGTAGCGTTTGAAACTAAGCACTGCAGACTGCAGCCAAAACAGGAGGGGATATAAAGGCAATTATAAGGGAAACACTAGATTTTTTTATACAATATTATCGGATCATGGCTATTTGAAAATATCAGTATCTTTTTATTCCTGGTGTGTGAAATGTTAGGGTACGGGTTAGTGCTGGATTTGACACAAACCACTCTTTTATGGTTTTTCTATGCAAATGTTGGGTGTCGCTCATTATTTGTGCCTTGCTTGCTTTATCTTGTAAATGTGAACACATCAGTGAGTGCGGAGGCTCACAGCTCTCAGGTTTATCACCAGCATTGCATTAAAGAGTGTCTAACGAGAGGATGTTCTGAACATAAACACTAGCACAATTTGTATTATGATAAATAAACATTTTATTTGCTATTAAGATTGTGTGCTTCGTGTACTTTGTGTTGCGACTCTAAAGTTGGGCAAAATGAAAAAAAAAAAAGCAAAGCTTTAAAGAAATCTTATTTTGACATTGTATCAAAGTGATCAAATGTGACAGTAAATACATTTATAATATTTATGAAGAAACTGTATTAAGCAATGAAAGTATTTATATTGATGATAAAAATAAGTAATGTTTCTCACCAAATCAGCATTAGGTTGTTCACACTAAATATTGATTTGATTTATTAAAGAGAAGTGAAGAAATGAATGACTATTACAGGAATTATTTTAAAAACATTAATTTAAGGCGTTTTAGACTACAGTTTATAATCTCAAAAAATTACTTTAGGAACGTTGATATACTATTATAATTTTTATTAATATTTTGAATGTGTAATTTAGTTGTGCTTTATTGCCATTTTTTTATTTTTATGTAGTTTTAATTATTCCTTATTTCATTTTAGATGTATTTAGTTCATTACATTGTTTAAATAATTTGAAATAAATTATGCTGCAAACAAATTCTGCATCGGCATATATATTTATTTATTCATTTATTTTATTTATTATACTATTTGTTATTTTAGTTAAAGTATATTTATTTACTTTTTAACGAATTAACTTAGTTTTAGTTGACTGTAATAACCCTGTTTGAGAGACTCTGCATTACGAGATTACACCAGTATTAACCACTAGGAGGTGCCCTATTCTTAGGTCCCAGCCAAGTGCTGAAAAACAAGATGTGTTCCTGAGAAATGCGACAGAAAGCGGAACAACTCCCTGAAACTTTACCTTATTTCTGTTTCAGTCTTGTTTCTCAACCATCCGTCAAGCTGTTTCCTTTTCGTGTTTGTTTAATTTAAAAATATTGCTATACAGGGGGAAAACATGGATGATTTAAGAAAAAGAAGACTGCTTTAGGGTTATTTTGCAATTATAGTACTCTAGAAAAGAATATCTGGGTCCAATGTATTATTGAAAAGGTGTTTGTGTTGTTTAGAGTCGGTGTGTTGCATCATACGCTTGGAGTTGCAGGGCTTGGCAGTAAAGATAAGATATGAGACTCTCTCTCTCTCTCTCTCTCTCTCTCTCTCTCTCTCTCTGTGTGTGTGTGTGTGTGTGTATGGAAAGACACCGAGGATAGGATTGCACAGCTATAATGCTTTTAACAACTTGCATTGCTTCTCTCATCTCTACAGCTCAACATCTATCTGGAAATGTCATTTCCAGCTGCAGCCATAGACAAAACTGTTGCGTTCAACATCAATAGTGCAACTTCATAAAAACACACAAAATATGAATGCAATTTCAGGGCATGCATGCAGCAATAGCCAACATTTGCATATAAATATATGTGATATAGTAATTAAGTTTCAGAACCGAAGCCCTTTCCAGTGACACACAATCAGCAGTAAAGCGCGAGACCACATTTGCATGTTGCAGCTTAAGTTTCTTTTCTGCCCGCTTCGCCTTTAAGAAGCAATAACGAAACAACGAGGAAGTGAAAATGAAATCGACTTTCGCATTTCAGCCTGCAGCCAATGAGCAAACCAGCGCAAAAATTACTATGGCAAGGGTTTAGCTAATGCATATTTAGTAGCTCCAGAGACGTACTCGGGTTAAAGTCTCTGACGCGTCCTGTAAATGTGGATTTCAAGGTATTTTATTGCTATATATGTAGCACTGCGGAATAAACTATACACATAATCAAAGCTGAGAGAATGAAGAATAAAAAATAAGTCAGAAGTGATGTCAATTCAAATTAAATATAGCACACAATAAAATATCAGCATTGAATTGTACTCATTCAAGAGCGATATGTGTTACATAACGCAAAAGGACTTGTGTTATCTGTATTAAGCTGTCATTTGTAAAAGATAACGAGTATTTAACACTACTCAAAAATACAATTCGGTGACAGCCACTCATAGTTCTTGCTTGCCAGCCAATCAGCGCGCGAGCGTCTCGCTGCGTAATTAATATTCATAAGCCAAGCGGCGTGGCTTCTACTTTTACTAACACACGCACACACCCACCTTCGAAGCTGCCAGCCAATCAGCTCGCGAACGTCTCTGCACGTCGTTAATATTAATGAGCCAATCCCTGGCCGTAGTAGGATTTGTAAACACGAAGTTAGCGCACAACGCACACTCACACGCGCGCACACTGGGGATTTCCACCCAAGCGCTTGTTTCCTTCACTTGTTTTGCTTTCGATCTGAAGAGCGAAATCAAACCCATTTGACTTTTCGTTTTGTTATCGAGAACTACAAATTATCAAGACCCTTCACACACTCTTTGCTCATATTCCTGGAGTGATTTCTCCGCGTCGCAGGTAATAAATTGCATTTCCGCATGTATTTATGGGGCTCGTATGTATATAAGTCGATGTTTATGCTCTAGGCCACGTAGAGTTGCTGGGGTGAGTGTTAAATCGAAAGTCATGGGGTGTTTGGATCCAATTGGAATCCAGGAATGTTTATTTTCACTTTTGAGTTGACTTGACAACACTATCATACTTATTTGGGGAGGTTTAAGTCAACTGATCCAGTGTGCTGTAAGAATGATTGGGACACCGCAATGTAACTCCACCGTAAGTACGGAGTAGAGCTAATGAATAACGTGTTTTTAATGTCAAATTATGTTATTGAGACGTTTGCACAGACGACCAAACATTATTATTTCTATTATTGACTTACTTGGACATGTGCTGGATGTAACTGTAATGGAAAGTGTCTGTCATAAACTGGTGCACCAGTGTCTGAATCCATTATGCTTGATAAGCACATATATCTTCATATCCTTACACCTTATACATGATTTTGTGTTTATAAAACGCACTAACAACTAAATTTAATAGTTTTCATGTTGTTTATTTGTGTTATTAGTATTTTTAGGGTCAAATTCAAATCATGATATTTGATTAAATGTAGGCTTTAAAGTGTTATAATGTACAGTATATGACATACTAACTTACAGAGGAATTGAGAAAGTTAAATAGTTTAGATGAGAAATGTCCTCAAGAATCAGTGCTGATTCTTTGCTATAATCTAATGCTATTTGTTTATGCTGGCACAAGATGATAACAAACAACTGTCCACACTTAAATGATGTTTAATAATATCTTATGTGTGTGTGTTTGTGTGTAATTAAAACTCACTAACATCAGCTATACAAGACCAATATATCATGCATATTGGGTTATGGTTTTGTGTGGTTTTATGCCTGTATTTCATACTGTAACTTTTTTGGGGTCATAATTGTGCCGGTGTGTGTGTGCATTTGTTAGAATGTAGTATGCAGTGTACCGCTTGTATGTTGTTGTGCTGTGCCTTAGTTCGCTCTCATTTCCATAAAAGCTCAAAGGTCTGAGCGACAAACGAATGGTTTTAAAGCGAGAGTTTTCATTGTGATTAACTATGAACCTTTTTACGAGCTTGAATTGGTTAATCTGTAACTTGTGATTTGAGCTTTGTGAAATGGATTAAGAAACGTCTCCTTATGACTGTCATCCTGCGTGATTGATATTACAGGTCTGACCACATGCACTCTTTCTTAGATAAACTCTCTCTCTCTCTCTCTCTCTTTCTCGCACACGCGTGCGCACAAACACTCCAACATCCTCTAGTTGTGTTGTCATTCACATCCTGACTCATGGTCCTGATTCTTGCTTTCACGAAAGCCCAAATACAAATCATATCTCACAATCATTTTGTTTGCAGTAACTTTCAGTAAATCGTGATTCAGATGGCCTGTGCTTGAGGTTTGCTTTTAGAAATAAGGCTAAAGCTTGTCATCGTGCTTCCTGGAGAGTCATAGAGGAATTTACAACCTGTTGAAGGAGGAAAAGTCACTGTCAAAATTTGACACATTCCAGATCTCTCTTTCTCTCTCTCTTTCTTTAGGCCAGCATGCCGGTGGAGAGAATGCGTATGAGACCATGGTTGGAAGAGCAGATAAACTCTTGTAAAATACCAGGGCTCAAATGGGTCAACAAGGTACTGTGACTGTTTAAACTTGTCTATTTGCAGCATTGTTTTGTTGAAACAACACTCCGTGAGCAAGATGCTATTGTTTGTGATGTATTTTGTCATATAAATGTGACTGCGTGCACAAACGCAGTGCATTTTGGGTGCGTCTTGGCTTGTGACAAGTTTTGCATGTTCTTTGCCTGCAGGAGAAGAGAATATTCCAGATTCCATGGATGCATGCTGCGCGACACGGCTGGGACGTGGAGAAAGATGCTCCGCTCTTCCGAAACTGGGCTATTCATACAGGTGCAGTCCGCATGCAAACTGTTTCTTGTGCACTTAAATGCACATATACTAAATGCTGTACAAACAGACAGTTCTTGAAATGTTGGGATGCCATAGTGAATATTCCAGTTAGATCCAGATCAGACTAGATCCAAACTAGGTCTTATTTTTAAAACACAATGTAATGTGCAGGATCCACTGCTGCAATGTAAGGATGATCTGAAGTGCTGCATTATGGTTGCTAAGGTTTCTAGTTGGATTTTAGTGTGTTCTTGGTAGTCGCTAGGGGTTACTTGAGCGCTCTGGGTCGGTTTTCTAGGGTGTCCTGGTTGGTCGCTAGGGTTTTGCTCTTTGGCTGCTTGGGTATTCTGGGTTGGGTGGTTGCTAGGGTGGTTACTTCTTGGATGCTAGTGTGTTGTTGCAAGGGTTTTACGTGTTGGTTTCTAGAGTACTCTGGGTTGTTGGGTAGTTGTTAGGGTGGTTACATGTTGGTTGCTAGGGTCTCCTGGGTGGTCGCTAGGGTTTGCTTGTTGTTTTCTAGAGTACTTTCGGTTGGGTGGTTGCTAGGTTGGTTACTTTTTGGTTGCTAGGGTGTTGTGAGTAGTTTCTAGGGTTCAGTGATCTTGTTGGGCTACTTCGCTACTTGTTGGTTGCCAGGGTGTTCTGTGTTGTTGCTAGGGTTTTGCTTGTTGGTTTCTAGAGTAGTCTTGGTTGGGTGGTTGCTAGGATGGTTACTTTTTGGTTGCTAGGGTCTCCTGCGTGGTCTCTAGGGTTTACTTGTTGGTTTCTAGAGTACTCTCAGTTGGGTGGTTGCTAGGGCCATTATTTTTTTGGTTGCTAGGGTCTCCTGGGTGGTCGGTAGGGTTTGTTTGTTGGTTTCTAGTGTACTCTCGCTTGGGTGGATGCTAGGTTGGTTACTTTTTGGTTGCTAGGGTGTTTTGAGTAGTTGCTAGGGTTTTGCTTGTTAGTTGCTTCATTGTTCTTGTTGGGCTACTTCGCTACTTGTTGGTGACTAGGGTGTTCTGTGTTGTTGCTAGGGTTTTACTTGTTGTTGGTTTCTAGAGTGCTCTGGGTTGGGTGGTTGCTAGGATGGTTACTTTTTGGTTGCTAGGGTCTCCTGGGTGGTCGCTAGGGTTTACTTTGTTGGTTTCTAGAGTACTCCCAGTTGGGTGGTTGCTAGGGTCGTTACTTTTTGGTTGCTAAGATGTCCTGTGTGGTTGCTAGGGTTTTGCATATTGGTTGCTTCAGTATTCTAGTTGGGCTACTTGTTGGTTGCTAGGATGTTCTAGGATGTCACTAGGGTTTTGCTTGTTGGTTTCTAGAGTACTCTGGTTTGGGTGTTTGTTATGGTGGTTACTTTTTGGTTGCTAGGATGTCCTGTGTGGTTGCTAGAGTTTTGCTTGTTGGTTGATTCAGTCGTCTTTTTGGGCTACTTGGCTACTTGTTGGTTGCTAGGGTTTCCTGGGTGATCACTAGGGCTTTGCGTGTTGGATTCTTTGGTATTCTGGGTTGAGTGGTTGCTAGGGCTGTTACATGTTGTTTGGGTTGGTGTCCTCTGTGTTTGTAAAGGCTTTGCCGGATGGTTCCTAGGGTCTTGATAATGTTTGTGCGCTGTTGCTGTTGTGTTTCAGGTGGTTGCTAGGATTTTGCCAGATAGTTGCTAGGGTGTTTTGAGCGCAGTGTGTCCATGTTATTCCTATGGTTTTTATAGTTCCTTCAAACGTTTCAACTAATAATTTAAGTACAATTATAAAGAGTTGAAGTGGGAGTCAACTGCCATTCTGCTTTTTTAAATGCATCTGGTTTTCAACTGCCGTTTGTTTTAGGGAAATATCAACCAGGTGACAAACCGGACCCCAAAACATGGAAGGCAAACTTCCGCTGTGCGATGAACTCCCTGCCTGACATAGAGGAGGTGAAAGACAAAAGCATCAAAAAGGGAACAAATGCCTTCAGGGTGTATAAGATGCTGTCAGCGTCTGAAAGGCATTCAAAGAGGGGTAGGTCACTCTTACATCATCACTGACACTGACTGCTTCACTTAATTCCTAATGCTGTGCAGTTAAAGACATATCTGTTGTGTTTGTTTCTTCTCAAGTGTCACTTCTCAAAATGGTATGATCCCACTTAGTCCTGTTGTGTTTCACATAAGCTGACATAGGTGAAATAAGGCAAACATATGTTATAAATAAATAAGAAATATTCCTGCACGAAAAACTGAATGAAATGAATAAAAAATTCAGATTTTCTTAATTCATAATTTTTATATGAAAATATTCACACAGACTGGTGAGACTGTATTTGTTTAGAATTTAAAATATGCAGTTTGTTAAAAAAGATGACGTCTATTTGACCGTTTGTGAGCTCCAGGGAGTCAGCAGCCTCATCTAGTGTGTGTATGAACTTATAAAACAATACATTTTCAGTTAATAATAATTAAAAAAATGTATGTGTAAACCATTCATAATCAATAAGATGCTTACATTACAGTATATAATTATGTATTGCTAGTGTGTGTGTATATATATATATATATGTTTATATGCGTGTGTGTGTGTGTGTAATTTGAAATATTATGATATCTTAATGGCCCTAATAAGATTCTTTATTCTAAGATAAAATAACATCTGCTGGTTTAATACTTTCTAAAATATGATTTATTTGCATGCACTGATCTTGATTTGTGTGTTTGCGTTTCTCAAAGGAAAAAAGAGAGGACTTGAAAAAGAAGAAAAGGTAAAGGTATGGACTTTTACTCTTGTGTATATTTTGTAGCTGTCAGAAATGCTCTAATATTTGTTATAATATTATATGTGTGTGTGTTAACTGCAGGGAGCACGACCGTGCCCTGTGCCCTCGAGTTGGGAAAACAGTAATGGCTCTTCTTCGTGTAAAACCCCAATCACAATCAAGCAGGAAGCAGATTACTCCGGTACAGGTAGGTGGTGAACTTCCTTCTCCGCCCTGCACACCTGTGCTCAGGTCACATGAGTATATTCAGGTGGAACCTGTTCTTTACAATCTAGCAAGAAAGGGGTTTTGATCTGAACTGCTATCTGCTCTATGGATTAGTTTTTGTCAGTACACTTTCTCTTTTTGGCACATTTTGTTTCTCTTCTCACAAAAACAGATAATTGTTTATTATTATCTATTATTTCATCTATTAGCAAACCATTCCAGGTGTAATTTAGTTAAAGAGTCAGACTAAACATAATCTGTTTGTGCTACTTTTTACACAGCTGTGGGAGTATTAAAATGTGGCCTTTTTAAACAGAAACTTAAAATAACCCTAAACCTAACACTTTTGAAGGACTTGAATTATTATTTTTATTATTTGATTTTAATAATAACAATAGCTAAATTTAAAAAAGATATTTGACATAAAAAATGCCAAGACACATAATAATAATAATAATAATAATAGTAACAGTAACAATAATATTATGTTTTGAATAATTTTATTGATTAAAATAAATAATAATATAAACTTGTTATGCTGGGTATCGTTAGCTATTGTAAGTGTTAGGTTTAAAAAAAATGTTTAAGTTAATTTTATTTAAATATGAATTTGATTAACATAGCGTCTGTTATAAACATATTACACTTTTAAATTCTGTCTAACTAGAGCACAAATCATAATTTTTAAAAAAGAGAAACTTGGCTTGTTGTGTAATTGTTATTATTATGGAGGAAATAAAATCAATGTATATTTTTTTCAAATATTATGTATTTTATTATTGTTATTATTATTTTAAATATTTGTTATAAATATTTTACCTGTTTAAAACCAAAGCTCAAATCACGCCTTTGTTTAAAACTAAATTCTTTTAAACACTTATGTATGTCTCAAATATTAATTTATTTCCCAATTGTATTATTATTACACATTAAGCTGTTAAAAGATATTATCTCTCAAGTTTTTTTTAGGATTCTCTTTAAAAATCATGACTTGCGGTTTGAGAGATTATCAAAGGGTCTTTGAAACACATCAGCATTTTCTTCTTTATTCCTCAGCCAGTTTTTGCAAATACCCAGAATGCTTCAGGCTTCTCTCACAAAAGACTGAATTTATTTTGCTGTGCCTCTCCTATCCTTGTTTAACACATGCGTCGCCTCATAGCTGTTTGACTTTCTCTGACATTTCTCTGTCTTACCAAATCTCCAAAATCAAAAACTTAGATTTAGATGTTTTATTTTATGACTATGAATTTGACCTATAGAGTGTTCATCATGCCAGCAGCAGTGTTGACATGTAAACCCAGCGAGCCACATTAGGTTATTAAAGAGCCTTTTGATGTGACTACTATTGAACTGTGTGAATGGCTGACATTTAACGGACAGTCAGTGATATAATGGAGAAAAGATTCTCTAAAAGATTATGTCATCGGAGATTGTAAAGGTCATATTTGACCCCATAATAAAATAAATAAATAAAAAGGAAATTATATTTTAGTAAAATTTTATTTCTATTAATAAAAATTCTCCTATCCAGACACACACACTGTATACACTACCAATCAAACAAGATTTTAAAGATGTTTTTAAAGATGTTTCTTATTTTCATCAAGGCTGCATGTATTTGGTCAAAAACGCAGGAAAAAATGTAATATTGTGAAGTATTATTGCAATGTAAAATAACAATTTACATCTATTTTAGTACACCTTAAAATCAAATTTATTCCTTTGATTCAATTTGGCAATTTCGAATTTTCAGCATCATTACTCCAGTCTTCAGTGTCACATGGTCTTTCAGGAATAATTGTAATATGCTGATTTATTATCAGTGCTGGACACTGTTGTGCTGCCTAATATTTTTATTGGAGCCTGTGATATTTGTTTTAGGATTCTTGAATGAATAAAATATTAAAAAGAAGAGCATTTATTTTAAACAGAAATCCTTCCTAACAATATACACTACCGTTCACAGGTTTAAGGGTCAGTAAATTTATGTTCTTTATTTATTCGAAAGAATTATTCAGCTAGGATGTATTAAATTGATAAGAAGTGACGGCAAATATTTATACTATTAAAACATTTTTTATGTTTTTAATAAATGCTGTTCTTTATAACTTTTTATTCATTGAAGAATCCTGAAAAAATGATTTGCAGTTTCCAAAAAAATGTTTGCCATCACAACGTTTATAATTCTAATAATAAATCAGCATATTATGATTTCTGAAGGATCATGTGACACTTCAGACTGGAGCAATGACTGACAGGAATTCAGCTCTGCATCACAGAAATGAATTATATTTTATATTATTTATTATTATTATAATTATATTTTATTTAAGTATATTAAAACAGAAATTCGTTATTTTAAACGATACTTTATTTTAATTATACTGTGTTTTTTTTTAAATAAATGCAGCGTTGATGAACATAAGAAACACCTTTAGACTGGTAATGTATGAATATATACACACTGATTTATTCAGATTTTTTTTGTTGAGGCATGTTCTTGACAGACTTTTACAGTTGGGATGGGATATGATCACACTACACTTATCATTCTGTGGACCTGTTTATCCAGATCTCCTTGTTACTGTGTTTGTTTATTCATGTCCGCTGTTCTCTGTTTCCCTCTTCAATCTCACTTATGCACTCGCTCGGGGTAAAAGGTGAGCTTGGCGTGTGTTTGTTTTGTTAGTCATGTGGGGTTTGTGATACACATGGAATTGGAAAAACAAAATCAACTGCAACGTAATTGATTTACAGCTGGTTAATTTGTTTTTAACCTCGTTTCCACTGCATCATTTCATTACGGAGTCACAGGAAATAGAGTTCATCTACGTGGACCGGAGTGAAAAATGTCACAGATCTGGCTCACGCCCCCTTAAGAAACACGTTCACTTCCCACTTCACTGTTCTCCATATTCACTCTCTCTTCCCTGTTCTCCTTCCTCAGACGCTGGTGGGAGGAGCCCTGCAGATGACCACCTGATCATCAACGATCTGCCAGACGTGTGTCAGACCATCGAGGTGGTGACGGAAAACGAGGAGCAGGCCGTGACCTCCAGCGACCTGTACCCCTTACAGATCTCCCCGGTCTCCTCGTATGGAGGTTGGCTTGACAAACATACTCTCCATCCTTTAGCCATGACTGTATTTTCAATGCTGATCCTTGCTGACTCATCCTGTTACAAAATTGTCTGTTTGAATTTTCCCCAGTCTAACTCCATTTTCTGAAGCATTGTGACTTTTTGATTCATATAAATATCCATTCTTCCAAACCACCGTGTTATTAGCTTCTCAGCAGCCAATAAAAGCGCTAGATTTAATTTCGTGTGTGCAAACAAACAGGCATGACTGAAAACACAGGGTTTCTTAATAGCTGTATTTTTGTCTTATTTTCCGGTACAAATATATTTTAAAATGACATCTAGATGTATTTAACATGAAAAGTAGCATTTATTAAGATATTAAGTCTCATTTTCTATTGTTACAAAGTTATTATTGTATCTATCTAACTATTGTATCTAAATGTATCAAATTTATTTAGGCTTAAAACTTATTATTTGTCAAGAGGGAAAAAAATCTTGTTTTATTTTGTGTGAATTTTTTTTTTTTGCCATTAATTCACTTTATTTTAATAGTTTATTTATTTTGAGAAAATAGGTCTTAAAATATAGAAGCCCGTTTCTGCCACCGAATAAAAAAATTGACTTTTTTATTTATTTTCAATTCCGTGGCAGAAATGGGCTTCCATTAAAAAAAAAAATCTTGTGCCTTAGAAATAAGTTTATTTTTCTTCACACACACATCTTTAATGTTTTTTTTTTTTGTTTCATATAAATCAGATTGAAAATGTCACTCCTAAAGCATTTAAAGCATAAAAACATGCTTTGCAGCTTTGAGATCTGTTTAGGCTGCACGTGCTGCGTGTGTTGTACAATGTCCATAAGAGTTGAGGCTCAAGGACAGACTGTGTCACGTCGGTTGTACCTCTGTACTGTAACTCGGCTGTGGCCAGATGGAGTTAATATATAACAGTGAGGTGCGAACACAGTTCACTCTTTCACCTTCATGTGCTCGTCTTCATAAAGTTAAAGTGTGTCTTCAGTATGTCATAAAGGCCTGACACAGTTATCCGCTTATATTGCTATCATGGACATTAAAGCAGTTGCTTGTTAGTAAGATTTGAGATTATGTGAGTGGTATTTGCCTACAGCTGCAATGCTACGGTGTTGCTATGGAGTTGCCAAGGTGTTTATTGTTAATACTGTACATAGTGCACGGCAGTGTGGCTTCTAAAGTGAGTTGTTAACATATTGCCAAGGGGTTGCTAGCGTGTTCTAATTGGTTGCTAGGTAGTTACGTATTGGTCGACAAATATCATATCAAATTTGGTTGCCAATACTACTCTCACTACTTTGTTAGTGTGTTCTTGGTTGTTGGCAGGACCAGCGTTTTTTATTGTATATTTACATTATTTTATATTACGGATTAAGTACTTTTTAATTTTAGTTTTAGTCATTTTTTTTTGGTTTTGTATGTAATTTCTGCAGAGCCCCACACATGACATGCAGAAATAATAGGCCTATCCTGAGCATGTTTCAAATTAGGGTAACACTTTAGTACAAGGGACCATTTGTCATTATTAACCAGTTGCTTATTAGCATGTAATTAACATATTGTCTGCTTATTAGTCAAAGCCCCAATCTTACCCAAGACCTAAACATACCTACAAACTACTTTTAATAAATATTAATAAGCAGGAAATTAGAAGCTTATTAAGGCAAAAGTTAATGGTTTGTTAGCGGGAATTGGACCTTAATATAAAGTGTGACCACATGAGTTCCCTTGAGTCAAAACTAGAGAGTAAATTATTACAATGTACTCATAATTTAATAAAACAAGGCAACAAATTAGACCATGATTTAGTAAAACCAGGAAACACATTAGTGCAACATGGTCACAATTTATTAAAATGAAAGAGTGAATTCGTAAATGTCCACATTTTACTAAAAATATGTAATGAATCAGTACACCTGGCCATGATTTACTTATATCCACAGAATGTATGTATCATACTTTTCTATGTAGTTATGTAAATTTCTAAATAGTTGCTGTATAGTTTGAATACATTTTTATTTCAGTTTTAGTCTTAGACATTATAGTACTTAAAATGTTATTTTAACTTGTTATATTTAACTTATTTTTCAGTTATTCGCCAAGACAACATTTATATATTCCATTTTTTCCCTAGTATTAAATCTTTGCATTTTATTTTATTTTATTTCAGCTTTATTTAAATTTTATACCAAAAGCAATTTTTCATAGTTTTAGTTTTAGCTAGACACTGTTCAGAATGTTTCTTATAAGATAACATGACGAGTATGTTAAAGATCTAGCAGCAATAGTACATATCTTGATTCAAAGGATTCAGAAAACATTTATCCTATTACAGATGACCACCCCATATAAACAAAGTAGCTTCTGTTATGGTTTGTATGTTCAAACAACCCACTGTCTGAGTTGGTCCTACACCCGTCCCCATTGCAATTCATAGCCCTTTGTCACTTAGTGGTGCAGAAACAACATAACTGCTTTCCTCTATAATAATGAATCCATTTTGGAGCACAAGCTTGTCCTAATACTGTCTTAGAGTGGAATCTGGGTTAAGCAAGTCTAAATAAATTTGTAATGTTGTTTTTTAAATGAATTGCTATGCAGTTGCTAGCTATTTTATAGCAGGATTCTAAAATAAATGTTTTATTGTACGTCTATTAGGGCTGCACGATTAACCTTTATCGCATCGATATCGAGGTTTTAACTCCCGCGATTTACTAACCTCAGGAGTCT
>JAUCMU010000026.1:6174285-6184956 GCA_032275025.1 Enteromius treurensis | reverse complement strand
GGTAACGTTAACATGAAATACAAAATGTTCCCACACACACCAGATTTATACGACGCTGGCGCATCCTCCAACTCCGGGCAGCCTTCCTTTCTCTCCCACTCCCAATTTCTACCCGTACAGTATTGTGACCTGCAGCACTCACTCCTCACCGCAGACACCTCAATTCTTTTGTGCGAAATGCTGCGTTCACACCAGACGCGAATGAATTGTCAAGCACGAGTAATTTACATGTTAAGTCAATGCAAAGACGCTATTAGACATCCTGCGGCGCAATTCGCGTCTCGTGTGAACGCAGCTAAAGGGAAACATACTAACGTCACACACAGGGAACGAGGCTACATTGCGCATGTCATGAACCGTCGAACCGTGCGACGCATGCAAGCACCAAACCAAGACAAGCGAACCGAACGGTTCGGTTTTTTTTCATGAACCGTGCCATCCCTACCAGGTATGTTTACACATAAGAGGAATTTGTATTTGTGACAGAGCTCTACAGTGCAGCAGAATGACAGTGACAAGACAAGGCACAAGTAATTAAAAGAATAATATACAAATATACAAAATAGCACAAAAAAAAAACCCTTGATAAGTACAGTTCTTGGAGAGTGGGGAGGGATGTACCAGTGATTCTCTCAGCAGTCCTGACTACCCTCTGCAGTTATCTGAGGTCAGATTTGGTAGCTGAGCCGAGCCAGACAGTTATAGAAGTGCAGAGAATAGATTCAATGATTGCTGTGTAGAACTGTACCAGCAGCTCCTGTGGCAGGTGAAACTTCCTCAGCTGGCGAAGGAAGTATAACCTCTGTTGGGCTTTTTTCACAATGGAGTCAACGTGAGTGTCCCACTTCAGGTCCTGGGTGATGGTGGTGCCCAGGAACCTTTGTGTTTGTCCTGAAGTGGTTGATCGCGGCTGTGGTTTAATGCACTTGCATTTTCAAATGCTTTTATACAAAACTAATGTGCGCACCGTCAGTTATGTTTTCAGAGTTTTAAATCAAAATAAGCAATAGTTTTAAAAGAGTAGCCTGTTTATATAATGATAAAAATGTAAATATTGCACAAAATACATTTGATTTAAAATGTAGCCATGTGCAGTAATATTGAAGGAGAATGTGATATTCTCCTGCTTTCACAGACAAGGCTTGAGCTAGTCACAGACTAAAATGCATGTTTGAACTGCTTCAACTGAAAATATCTTACTCTGACATATCTTAAAATTTTGTAAAAGATGCATTAATATCATAATTTAACTAAGGCCTAGTCCTGGTTTAAACTAAGCCATGTTTGTGAAACTGGGCCATTGTGTTGATAATAGTAATCTTATTGAATTGAATTGTCAAACCAAGATTCACAACCCTACTTTTAAGATGGCAATACTGACACACAGATATCTCAAATATAATATGGCTTTACTTATATTATATTATATTACTTACTTTACTTATATGGCTAGTTATTATTTAGGTAGCACATATATTCTGAATGCCTGTTCGAATCTGTTGAAAACGCCTACCTGTATGCCGCGGTGATAGTTTGTAATGTGCGTGTTTCTAGTTTTCGTCTGTTTGGGGGAGGGAGGGGCAGTCAGCACATCATTTGGGCTGCCTTGTTCAGCGTAGCACTGAAAACATATTTTACACACTTTAGTCTCTTTTTTTTTTTTTTTTTTTTTTTCAAATATAGAAGTATTAATCTGAATCGTTCGGTTTGTAATGCGTAGTGAACCGAAAGCCTCATACCCAACGGTTCAATACGAATACGTGTATCGTTACACCCCTATATATAAATAAATATATATATGTACATTAGGAGTGTAACGGTTCACAAAAATCACGCTTCGGTTCGATACGATACAGTAGTGTAAAGGTTCGGTATGTTTTCGATACGGCAAAAATACAATAAAAAAAAGAGAATTTCTTTAATTTTTTGTTTGACATTTTTATTTATTAAAACTAACATAATATGACTTTGTTTTTCCCCCCTTTTCTTTTACTTTGAACAACCATAGAGCTATACTTCACACAACTTCTGGGGTTTCTTCTTAGCAGCAAATAAAGAAGTGTTTTGGAAAAGTCGGCCTTGGATGACTTGTATTTATTGATTAATTAAAACTTAATAAAAAGTAGATTTGAGCCATTTAAAATCGTGAAACCTGAGCGTCCTGTGTTCGTAGACCGTGCGCGCCATCCACTGACATCCAGGGCGCCGTTTCTTCCTGCGGGAAAATCCGCGTGAGGGAAGATGACAGAGGAGAGATCCACAATTTAATTTCGTAGTGTATGTGTCACCAAAGGATTAGGGGTCGTTCACATTTCGACCCCCAATCGGTCGTTCAGCTCTTCATTTTCTACAGATGCGCGCAGTTTAAAATCAAATGCTAAAATGATTTTGTAACTGCAGCGCTTTCATGGTAGCCTGGAAACGCAGACGCTACAGGCGTGGGAGCGTAAATCGCTTTGAAATTGGTGGAGGAAACGACGGGCCTCGCGCTTTCACTCGTTTTTAGACGCTTCGTGAACATACCCTTATGTTAAATTTTAATGCTAAAGTATCGTTAACGCCAATACAAACATTATTTTAGTGTGTTGGAGCAGAAAGATGCAGCTCTGGTTAAACAGCTGGATGTTGGGTTGAAATGCTTCTGCCAAGTATTTTCATTTCGGTGAATCCCTAATATTTTATAAGTTTTTTTTTTTTTATGATTCCTGTGCTTTTACTGGGATTGATGAAACATTTAAAGGGTTGGTTCACCTATAGGAACGTTCTATCTATTCACCTTCATGTTGTTTTAAACCCAAGACCTTCATCCATCTTCCGGGGCCAGTTGCATAAACTGTTTAGATATTTTTTTTTTTAAGTATGGTCCAAACTTTTTAAATTTAGTTATGAAAAGGTAGACTGTACTTATTTGTACTGGAAAAGTAAGACTAATTACACCTTGGCAAATGCTACGTAGTCAAACTAATTCTTAAGACACAACATGGTCTTATTATGGAAATCTGAGACCTTTCTGATGCTTCTAATAGATAACCATGCAACTGTAATGTTTCCAGGTCCAGAAATGTAGCACGGACTAAAATAATGTCACAATGTCTATGAGAAAACTATTTTTTTTTTGTGCGAAAAAAAAAAATTAATAACTATTGAACAATTTCTTCTGTCCTGCGTCAGACTTCCATGCACCATGGCAGTATGGTGTTTGCCCAAATTTTCATATGTGTCATAAAGTGTCTTTTTGAAGGTCAGCCTCCAAATCGTCTTATAATACTCTAATTTTGCACCAGCTACTTCTGGCAATGTTCTCAAATTATTTGTATTTGACTTTCATGAAGCAATTTAATTCAGTCTCTTTCTCTCTCAATCTCATCCTCTCTCATCAGCGCTTGTGAGAGCAGAACGTGTGTAATAAATATTCAGCATCGCATAATATCGAAAGGATCCGTTTAATTAACTTTGAGCGAATATTGTTCCTCAGAGGAATTTCTCAATGAAACATTAGTAGCCTTGAAATATTAATCAATTTTTGAGGCGTGTTAGTGGAAGTGATTTTATATAAAGGACAGTCTGAATTTAAAGAAATGTCCTTGCCTCTAGGTCGACGCCTGAAGGGTCGTTTTTAACCAACTGAATTATTGCAGCCTTAGTTCACCCAAAAATTAAAATTCTGTCATGATTTACTCGCCCCCAAGTAGTAACCAGTCTGTTTTGGTCACCGTTGACTTCCATAGTAGAAAAAAAACGATGGAAGTCAATGTTGACCCAAAAGTGCCTGGTAAATGAATAAGTAAATAAATGTCATTAAATGTTTTCTTTATTTGTTTGCATGTTTAAACGGCACTCAGATTTCCTTGTAATTCAGTGCAAATGTAATGTCTTGTCCATGTAATTTTGTCTTTTCTGCAGGTATCAGATAGTTGTGGAGATCATTCAGGCAACCACCATCAGCAGCATCCCACAGCTGAAGAGACAGAAAGGTAAGATGACCTTCGAACACGTTAGGAGTATGAACTGCTTTTTTCCACTTTTGTTCTTCGTTTGACTCTAATGATCAAGTTTTCAGGAAACTCGATTTGCGCGCTCCATTTTCACTTTGATACTTTGTAATGTCCTGTAATGGAGTCTAATGGGCAGGAGAGCTTTTGTGATGGAAGGTGAGAGAAAAAAACCCACCAGCAGTCAAGCCAGGGTATTACGCCAAATTGAAGATGTTATCTTGGCATGACAACACATGCTGTAAGCCACTTTATTTCATGAGCTATTATAAAACTGTTCTGCTCTTCCTGAAAGAGCGTCTGTAGTGTCTGTGATTGGCAGACGGGTAATTAGACTGAAGCTGGTGCGGGGTGTGCCTGCAGACAGTGATGACATTTACTGTGCAGCCTTAAAACACGTCAGCTTAGAGAAATCATATGCTCCAATCACTTTAAATATGTTTAGTATTAACTCGGAAAACAACACTTAAGGAGAAACTGACCAGTTTCTTTTGAATGATTCATTTTTGGCTTATTTTTTCTCTCCAAAATAAGTTTAATAGTTAAAAAAATGCTGTTTATGCTTTAGAAAGGACAACAGCTTACAATTAAAATGTTCTTTAGTCGTTCGCTAGATTGTCACCAAATGTTAGTTTATAGGTATTGATAAAATATTTATTTAATTACTGTATTTTGTGTTTTTTTGTTAATTAATAATGTTTTTTTAATTATTAATTTATTTTATTTTATTTGTTTTACAATATTATGAAATGTTCCATTGTGTTTACTAAGGAAATTTTATTTTATTTTATTTTAATAAAATTTAAATTTTATTTTATGGCTTGTTGCATTGTGTTTACTAAGGAACAGATTTGTTTATTTATAATTTTTTTTCTTTTCCTTTTGTCTTATGGAATGATCCATTGTGTTTACTAAGGATGATTTTACATTTTATTTAAATTGTATTTTTTAAATAATAAATAAATACAGTTATGTACATGTAAATACATTAAAATAATAATAAATACGTTTTATTTATTTAAGGTGCTATAACTAAAAATAATTAATGTTTTTTAGTAGTGTCAATAGTTTTTCTAGCACTTTACAGATGTGAGACATTTGTGCAGTTTTATTGCTTTAAGTAACATCAACTTTCATGCCATTTTTTAAATCTATTTAAACCAAATCAATAGAACAGCCATTCAGAACAAGTTTAAACCGATAAATATGTTCAACTAACAAACAGCAAGTTTACTGCCGCACATCTTTGATTCGAGATAAAGTTAATTAATCGTGCCTTCGTTTCAGCGCCGGATTAATTAAAGCTCATTTTATTGACGCGCTGGGAAGCATTTATGTTATGTTAGCCCTTACAGAGAGTCAGGAAGGGGCTGTTTATTTGTCGTCATGTTTTCCGTCTCCTGCTGCCATGTAATGAGCAAATCTATAAATCTTCCCGCTGGTCCAGCACAATGACACTGGCTATTAAAGGAAGGAGAGCAGGGAACGCATGTGTTAAAGTCTCTCCCCTCCTCCCTGGTTTCCAGCACCAGACGGAGCATGCTGTGAGATGGATGCTGGTTGGCTATGATTGCTCATATTTCCAGACTCATTTTGAGCTCTGTGAATGCCACAGGTAGCCACTTCTCATAAGCCAATGGAAACAACAACTCTTGCCTGCCTATGAAAATATATTAGTACTTGTAGACTACATGTATATAATAAGGAATTAGTTAGTGGTGGCATTGATTTTGTACATTTCACATTTTAGTACATTTTAAAGCTAAATTATTTTATTATTGTAAAACAGTTAAATACATATGTCTGATATTTGCTTTGAGTTGTCCAATGTGATGTAGGTACAGTATATGTGTCTGTGTATATGTGTGTGTGTGTATAAAATAATAATAGATAAATATTATATGGATTATTTTACCTGGAGCCTGTTCCATAAAACAAGTTTACCAAATAAGCCAGGTTTATTTCAGTTAGTCTGACTTAATGTCATTTGATTTGGTTTAAAATAAGTCAGACAAATTAAAACAAGCCTGGCTTATTTGATAAGCTTGTTTTATGGAACAGGCCCCTGCTGCATTATATATAAAGTATTAAACACGTCACAATATTTCACAGGAATTATATTTCTAAAGGGGATGTTGATGTCGGTAACAACCCAAATAATCCATAAATACAAAAATAATTTTGTTTTGTGTAATAAAATGAAATGGAAATGGTCTCAAACATGGACATCTTCATTAGCATTTGGATCAAAGAAAGCATTTGGCAAAAAGGGGGTTGTTTTTCAACCCTTTTTTTTTAAAAATTTGAGTAACGTTGGATAATATTTTAAAACACTGATTTAATCTTTTCTTTAATAACACTTTATTTTATGGTCACACCTATTAGTTGCTTATTAGCTTGCACATTACTAGAATATTAGCCCTTTATTAGTGCTAATTAAGCACATATTAATGTCTTAGTACATGACCTTATTCTACATCCCCAATCCTACCCAATACCTAAACTTAACAACAACTTTACCAACTATTAATAAGGATTAAATTAAGAATTTATTGAGAGTTAAATCGTAGTTAATAGTGAATCAGTGTTACCATTTATTCATTCAATGGGAGTTTTCAATCTTTTGAAATCAGAAAGGAGTATAAAAAGTGCATGTTTAAACATGTCAAAGGTGTCTTCAGTTTGTTTGTGTACTTGATGTCTCTGTGCGACACAGATAAAGCAGAATGAAAAGCCATTCACATCATATCAGCTCCAGTCATCAGAGCTGGTTTCTCTCAGATATCTATCACAGCTGATTCCCGTGAGATTGCACATCTGAATTCCCTCTCTCTCTTTCTCTCTCTCTGCAGACAGTAAAGGGAAAGAGGCAGCTGCACTGAAGGCCGACCTGTTACGTGCCAGAAACATGAAACGTTACATTAACCAGCTCACGGTGGCAAAGAAGCAATGCGAGAAGCGCATCCGGCTCCTCGGGGGTCCGAACTATGAGCAGCAGGAGGACGGGGCCCAGGACGAAGGGGACGGTCCACAGAGCCAACGGGTAAAATCAGAATCAGTTAATTATTTTCTGCATCCTGTAGTTGACATAATAACAACTCTTAAAGGGCTTTCAAATGTTCCCTTCTCTTTGGGGTTGTGCATAGATAAGATCTCTGAAGTTACAAAGAATAAGTTTCAAAACCAAAGAGATTTTCTTTATAAAAGTTGTGACTTGTTTATTTTCAAACACCGCCCAAATTTTCCTAAAAAAAAAGAAGGCGGGGCTATCGTTCTTGCTGTAGTGTTGCTGTGCACGCCATGTTCTGGAGACGCTGTGTGGTGTTGGGAAAGTGAAAAGCTGGCTAACCTTGCTTTTTAAGAACAATGATCTTTGTACAAATCGACCTGTTTCAGGAGACGGGTGTTAGAGGAGAAACAGAAATGTACAGTATGTGGAAAAGAATGTGTTTTTTGCACCGTAAACCACATAAACACTTTGCAATACACCAAATAAACACAAAAAATGTTCTTTTTAGCAACATCATATGAAGATTTTTTTACCATTCACATGCATGTATTTTATTGAAACGCTCACAGTCAAGCTCTGATAGAATGGACTAACTCTTGTTTTTCTGTCTCTTTCTATCTCTCTGATCTGTGTAGAAGCATGTTATGACAGGAAGCCCCTTCTCTATCTGAATTCAGTCGTATGACCGTCCCACACAGATAGGCCTGTCTCTGAATGTCTTTAATGGCCAGGGCGAGAGCAGTTGGGTTTCATACGCTAGCTTAAAAGAACACAAGTTGTATAAATATTGAAACATCTCTGCATATTGATGAACAGAAGCTGCTTCTTGGAAAAAGGATTTTCTTTGCAATTTTGGGTGCGAAACTTCTTCCTCTGACTGTCAACTCATAGCATTAGTCCATTAGCATTTACCTAGTGTTTAGAATTGAGAACCGGTTATATTCAGACATACACCAGGGTTACTATAGTTAACCAAAACTATCGTTTTTCTCTGATTTTCTAAATTCACCCACTAAAATGTCATTCAGTGTATCAATCTTGTCATATATTTACAACCAGAATCAATTTATGATATGTTGAAAGATTAATTACTTTCATCTCAAATACTAATTAGTTTTAATTTTATTTTAATTTTATTTTTTTTTTGCCACTATCCTAGGTTTTACCCATGTGTCAGGGATTTTTTTCAACTTATTTAAAACACAATACACTTTAACTGCTTTAAATGCTTCCTTATATATATATATACATATATATATTATAATATGTACAATTAAAATTAAAATTTATAGAGAAATATTGTGTTTCACTGAATGCCAATGAAACGTTATTTTAACCAAATTTGACATTTTATTGTACAAAATCGTATTTGAAACCTTAAAAGTAGACACTTTACTTACATTTAAAGTGTTTTCTGTTTACATAAAATGTAATTTCTTTTGAAGTAGACATATTAACGTTTTTGACTCACATACATAAATAAAAAAATAAAAAAATAATTCTTTCTTAATTTAAATAAAGTACAATTCTGTATTTTCTTTTAAGTTTATTATTTTTATTTAGTTATGTACAAAATAACTAAAAATGTAAATAAATAACGTATAATTTAAAAAAAGTATTAAATTCTAAAACAAACCAACAAATAAATAATTGAATTAATAAAAAGAATTTTGAATAAATTATAAAAAAAAAACTAATTGAGGAATACCTATTAAACATTAGGAATCAGTAACCTATTATTAAATTATAAAAAAAAAAAAAATTGTATTTAATATATTGTTATTTAACAAATATGTGTTAAATTGATCTGTTGAATATCAAATATTTCAAACAAATGCTGTTTTGAACTTTCTATTCATCAAAGAATGGTGAAAAACAACAAAAATGCAAAATAGCAAAACTGTTTTAAGCATTGATTATACAAAAAAAGTTTGAGCATCAAAGCTGGTGGAATATGGTGGAAAGTAGTTTGATGTCAGCGCGAAGAGGTTAGTCAACATTTACTATATATTGTTAAAGGCACGATAGCAAAAATGTTCTTAATTCTTAGGGTCAGAGACAAGCCTTGACTTAGAGAGAGAAAAAAAAAAAGGTGCACCAAAAGGGTAGAAAGCCTCTAAAAGATTAGAAGAAACATCCTCATCAGCTAGCACCAAAGTTACTAATAAAATACCCAGCCTTCTCAAGATGAAATGCCACTTCCTCTGCAGCATACATTTTTCAAGTGCTTTTAATAATAACACAGTCTGCTTGATTTTTTTCTTGTCCTCTCACAGATACTTCAGTTTGAGGAGATCATGTCAAACGCAGTGTATCGGGAGCATTTCCGCGTCTACATGGAGCGCGTGGACAAGAGGGCTTTGATTAGCTTTTGGGAGCTGGTTGAGATGCTCAAGAGTGCCAACAAGGTCAGACACGCACTTCAGCAGAACATCAAGAGATCTGTCAGCATATAAGTGAAAGAGCAGCTGCTATTAGTCCTATTCAGACAAGAATGGTTTCTCATGGGGACATCTGTAAAAAATACTTGGCATGGTCATTTATTATATGTGGAGGAGTTTTGTCAATATAAAAAATATTGATTTCTTTTAATCTATTCTCACTTTTTGTTAAACCCATATTGAGTCTTCAGTCACAAGAATTGATCTTTTGTTGTTTTCAGGTGATGCATGAGCAAAAAAAAAGTTTAATGCTCCTCCTTTTCAGTAAGGATAAGGCTTTGTTTTTGTTACGTTTGATATAGAGACAAATACAGTCTCTGCTTTCAAATTCTGTCAATTTTATCATCAAATTCAAACATTCAAATTATGGTCGCCGATGGCCGATAGACATCACGATGCTGAGCCGGCATCGCGATCCTCCACCCCGCCGCCGCAGCAGCAACCAGCTCGCGAAAAACACACTTAATCTATGGCGGGATTGGCAGCAAATCCATGGCATTAATAAGCGAGTGCACCACTGATGCTGGCAAACGCATTAAATAATTTCCGCAAAAGGAAACAGATGTACATACGAATAAACAGGGCCCGCGAGCTCATTTCAAACCCTCGCGCGCGCTTGATGTGTCATTCACGCGCAATTCAATCACTCGCACGCGATCATCCCTGCGCTCGATCTTCTCTCACCTGCTCGCGCCAACACTGTTTTGGTCATTTTTGTCAGTCATGGGGCGGGGCTTGGTGTTTTAGTTACAACTAAACAAACCCCCCCCCATCAACCGCCGCCTACGACGACGATGCCATCGCCCATTGTGATGTTTCACATTAGACATCGTACGATGCCAAATTGGTCGCCATCGCCCAACCCTAATTCAAATATTGTTTTGCTGTTTTTTAATGTTGCAAAATAAACATGAATAAACATCAGAAGGTGTTGAATTTACTGAAATGTCACGTAATCGCTCAGGAAAGATGACAACAAACAGCTTGTAGAAAATTATGTCAGTTTTGATCTATATATATTAACTCAATAAATATGTAAAAAGTAGCATTTTGCCATGTATATGCATTGTGTTATAAATATAGGGCTGGACAATAATTCGATATCGAGATATATAATTTTTTTTTAATAACGGTGATATGGTTTTTAAACGCATTTCCGATATTTCGATATACATTTGAATAAATAATCATTTGATACATTAGCATTTGTCACTGAATGACGTTCAGC
>JAUCMU010000026.1:6147266-6162266 GCA_032275025.1 Enteromius treurensis | reverse complement strand
TCACCTACATCTTGGATGCCCTGGGGGTAAGCAAATAAACATCAAATTTTCATTTTTGGGTGAACTATCCCTTTAATCACGCCTTTGAACAGGATTGACTCAATAGAATGAATCATTTGCGAATCGTTCACTGGTGAGAGAAAAGTAGACAGCTAATATGGAATAAACAGAAGCATTTTTAACTTGTACAGCATTAAGATGAAGTAACGAGAGGAGCGTCACCCACAGTAACGAAGTAAAAGTACAGTTTTTTCACAAAAAAATTACTTGAGTAAAAGTACCCATTTTAAAATATACTCTAAAAGTATTAGTTACCCAAAAAATGTACTCGAGTAAATGTAACTCGTTACTACCCACCTCTGATCAAAGCTGCTTTTCATTTTTGTATTTAATACGGTCCAGAATAAACTTTTCACATAACAGATGTTTACATATACTCCACAAGACAAAATAATAACTGAATTCATAAAAATGTTGCTCCACGGATGACCTATGACAGTCTTTCTGCTATTGATAGTCCTCCTTCTGCACATCTGAACCCTTTCTAAAAGTCACTGTATGATTTTGAGATCCATCTTTTAACAACAAAGGGACTTATTTTTTATAGATTCAGTTATTATTTTGTCTAGTGGAGAATATATGAACAACTGTTATATGAAATAGCTTATTCAGGACAGTATAAACAGGCAAAAAATAAAATACAATTTTAATGATCCCTCTTATTTCCATTTTCCATATTCTGCAGGGGTTGTGTAAACTTATGAGCTCAACTGTATATCCATCAATTTCAGGAATGAGATTAAATTATAGCTGTGTGATTTATATCCTGCCATGCACCACGTCCATTTGCAGCTCCTTACAGATCTCTACATCGATCCTGGCAGCCTGATGGAGTAAACAAATAGGAGAAATCAAACCTGGGTACCACTGGGCCTCCGAATGTCACCCACATCTTACTCAAGCTCCAAACTTTTTTCACATTGCTTCTCAGTAACTAGTTAAAACAAGTCCAATGTCAGAACTGGTATTGGTGTGGTGGTCAACATCACCTGTGTGAAGTATCCTTTGGCTCTGTCGCTGTTCTTCAGGACTCCTCGACCCAGCTGAAGACAGCGTGCGTAGTAAAACATAGCTATAGCAATGCCCTTCCTGATGTACTCCTCCAGACAGTCCGTGTGTCGCCCTATGGCACTGATGTCCTCATACCCGCACACTCTGAGAGTCAAAACAAACCTGTTTTTACCACAGAAAACAGAACGGTGTTCTTGGCGGTTTCTGCAGGATGCTTTGTACCTCTCTCCCAGGGCGGCTGCTCTGGAGTAGAGCTTCCTGTGGTAGTAGCAGGCCGTCAGGTAACCTTGAGCGTAGACGTTTCCTCTCTCTGCCGCCTCCTTCAGGCAGAACAGGGCAGCGTTGGGGTCCTTCTTCACACCGAGACCGTACAGATACATGACGCCCAGAGCACCCTGAGACTCCAGACTGCCGTTTCCACACGCCTCTGAGTGCCACGAGAACGCCTGCGGTACATCAACACAACATCACATTCATTGAAGACAGTGACATTAAACACCACTGCATTATCTCTGTTTCTCTGAACGATGATGATGATTTACCCAAAAAGGAAATTCTGTCATCATTTATTCACCCTTAAGTAGTTCCAAACGTGTAGGAATTTATTTGTTTTGTTAAACATCATATCTATCTGTATGTGTATCTATCTATAAATGTATCTATCTTTCTATCTGTCTGTCTGTCTGTCTATCCATCCATCTAATTTATTTATTAGTTATATCATAAATTAAAAATTAAAAAATGCTCTAGTTAGCACCAGATATATCGGTCTGTGTTATGGATTTGTCCAAACAATATGATGCTTTTGTTAAGTCAACATAGCAAGACAGAGAAAAGTATAAAGAAAAAGTTTCTTCACCTAATTTTAAACAGGTTAAACTAATTTTAATTTGATTCTAAATATTTTATTTATTATATTAAACTCATTATATTATTATAATTATATCATTTAATTTATTATTTCCCTTAGGAATGTGCTTTGGGTTTTTAATTTGATTTATGAGTAGAATAAAGCCTGTGGTTAGCATTGTAACTTAACATAATCGATCATACGTCAGATATGAACTCTGAAGCCACTATATGCTTTTAAAATGTTTTACAATTATTATATGAGGACTATTGGGGTTCAGGTCCATCAAGCAAGAATATCCTTGTGTGTTTCCAGTTTATCTAGAAGCTTGTTAGCAACTGTTAGAACAAAACATGAAAGTATCTTCCAGTAATACTGCAACCACATACAGGACCTTATTCTGAAAACCCATTAAAATTTCCCAAAGGGACCCAATGCTAATACTCTTCTGCATTCCAGCAGCTCTATAGGTAATGATGATGATGTATGATGGTTGTGAGTGATATGAAGACCTTTCTGAGGTCCAGAGTATCCGGTCTGCAGTAAAACATGCCCAAGGACGACTGCGCTTTCACACTAGCGTTCGGGTTTCCATCATCAGCTGCCAGGAGCCAAAGCCTGCGACAGGAATGCTCATCAGACGTGCTTCACATTTTAATGCACAGATATTTTGACGTTATAATTTGCTGTGCTTATTTCTCACCGCTCTGCTTCAGCGCTGGACGCCTCAACACCGAAACCCTCCAGATACGCTTGGCCCAGGTTATACAGCGCTGCGTATCTGATACAGCCCACTTCAGACGAATCCCAGAATGCAACTGTTCTCATGTACTCAATTGCCTTGCCCTGTTCATTTTTTCACAGCAATAAATTCAGTACTGCTTTTTATGATGCAGTACATAAATGCTTAAATAATTCTGAAGCATTTATGTCAATTTCAATATTTACTAAAACAATTTTAAGATCATTGTATTTGTTAACATTAATGAATGCACTTTTCTTTTTTTTACAGAGATAAATCAATTCAGCAAAAATATATTTCTCATTGTTCTAGTTAGGTAATGCATTAATGTTAACAAATGAGATCCTATTGTAAAGTATCAATTTTGTATTAATAGCGTTAGAAGAATAAGAAATCTGATCTGCTTTTTGGACATATTAGAAATGTATAACATCAGAAAAGCTTATTTTTTGAATTGTTGCATTACATATATGTTATTTACAGTATAAAGATCTTTAACTATATATGTTTGAGATATCATAATAAGAGCACAAGGTCTCACAAGGTCTTCTTTGGTTCCAAGGCCATCATAAACCATGACAGCCAGTTGATACAGAGCTCGAGGATCTTCATGTTTAATGCCATTAAAGATGACCTCTGCTTCTGTGTAATGGCCCTGCAGAACACCAGATTATTCCTCAGATGTGTAACTATTATGCATAACCAATATACTGTTTGTCAGTAATGCAGAAAGCAAATTCTTACGGGATTCTGTTTTTGCATATAAAAACAGCATAAGAGAGAGAAACTAAGCCATCAGTCACCTCCTCGTAGTGTAACTGTCCCAGAAGAAAGGCGGCTTGTGAATCTCCTCTTTCTGCTTTTTCTTTAAGCAGAATCACTGTCTTCTCCACTGACCCACCAGTAGTCTCTTAAAATAATAATAAAAAAAATTTTTAAATATCATGCTTTTTTTTTTTTTTACTTAAAAAAAAATAACTCAACTGCAGTTTGAGATTAATTGGAAAGCACAATGAAAAAACATTACATACTGCATATTAAAAAGAAATGCAATGAAAAGTTTCTGCTGCTGTGGAATGTAATTCTTTGATCACCTGATTGCATTGACTCTTCTCTAATATCTTGATAAATCTTCTTTATTTCATCGAGAAGCTTTGCGGTTCTGGTTTTCTCCTTGGAGGTCAGTTCACTGCGCTCCATTCCCTCGATAAACACTAAATCACTGCTTACAAAAAAAAACACTTCACTTATACAGTCAGCAGCACTTTCGTAACACACTGCGTTGCTTATTCCGCTGGATTGTGGTTTTCTATGTCTATAAACTCCCTTACAAATAAAACGCGTTTTTAAAGTCAAAAAATAAATCACAACAAGCGCCATCACAACAAATGTTACTATGACAACCACGGATTAACCACCGTTATTTAAATTATGCAATAATAACAATACATTATATACATATAAAAATAAAAGAAGTTTAAAAAATAAAAATATCATTTGTTTCCATGTCGCCTAATTTGTGAAAAACAAATAAAATAAAATAACCGTCTATATACATAACTTCTTATTTTAATTTTATAAAATACGTTTTATTTTATATAGTTATCTATTGTATACATTATAGTACAATTTTATGTATATTTTATAACTGTACATAGTGCATTTAAATGTAAATATAAACATTTTTCATAGATTTTTGCTGTTGTTACAAAATAAGAGTCCGAGAAAGGTTGATAAACGTTTTGAGAAACAATGCCTCTGAGTTGCCGTAGTGACCCTCATGGCACAACACGGAAATGAGAATTTCAAAACACTAATCCGGCAGAATCTTCATTAATCGTGTGGCTTTAGTGTCGTTTCTGTTGAAAATGACGGTTGATTGCGGTCAATGAGAAATCAGACGGCAGGCTGGACAGTTGTTAGTGTTTGTGTTGTCTTATGAGTGGGATGAGTGTTATTGATCTTCATCATGAAGCTGAGCTCATCAGTGTTTGCTTTATTGTGTCTCATATGTGAGATTGTGTCAATCGCTCTTTTCCTGAGAGGATTCTTCCCTGTTCCTGTCAAATCATCCTTTTCAGACAAGAGCGAAGTGACTGATTTTCCTGCAGAGCCACAGACAGGTAAATACACAAACACACACTCTTACTGAGTTATTAGCCATTATGTTGAGGATGATGATTGTATAGTGAGTTATTAAGGGTACGTTATCTAAAGAATATATATTTTTTAGTGATATTATTTTTTTTAATTTATTTTTTTTTTTTATGATTTGTTGTAGTTTATTTAATTAATATGTACAGTTATTTAATTGCCAGTATGTTTTGCCCATTTTGCATCATATTAAATTTGATTAAAAATATGCATGAAACAATGTTCTGTTGTCGTTCAGCATAACCAATACATTTATGTTAAAACCACATTCTTATTCTGATATCTATAATCTATAAAAATATATAAATGAAAAAGTAATTATAGTTAATGGAGTTTAATTTAATCTAGGTTCAGGAAACTGCCCCTTAATGTCTATTGGTTCTTGTTCCTGCCTGACAACATTATTATTACTTTTTTTTTTTTTTTTTTTAATAAATTTTTTTGTTGTTTTTGTATATTTACTGTCTTCTGTGAATCATTATCAAACTTTATGTTTGTTATTATTTATTTATAGTATTACATGTATATTGAAATTAAACGGCACACATTTTAATTTAAAGAAAAAAAGTAATAATGCATCAAACTTTTAGTAATTGTATGTTTATCAACCACGTTTCTTCTTTGAACTATATAAAAATGTAGACTATATTTCATTGCATACTTTTAAATTTTTTTTATTTATCCCCAATTTTATGCAAAATATCTGAATATAGCTTATGCCTCAGTTTGTTTTATTCTGTATGTCCAAATTCGAATGAGTTGTCCCTGGAGATTAAGATTTAGGATTTAATTTCCAATGTTTAGGGTGTTTTAATATCAGCCTCTCAACTAAATTCCCTTTATTTCAACATTTCTAATTTAAATTCATAACACGCATCGTGATCACGCATGCAGCAGAAGTTTCATGGGTTGTTATATGTTCTGCAGGAGGTGGTCCTAACTCCAGTAAGGCTCCCACGCCACTGTTCAAGCGGGTGGTAATCGTCCTGATCGACGCTCTCAGAGAGGACTTTGTGTTTGGCTCTGATGGCCGGAGGTTCATGCCCTACACCAGACATGTGGTGGAGAGAGGCTCTTCTCACAGCTACATCGCCAAAGCCAGACCGCCCACCGTCACCATGCCCAGAATTAAGGTGAATGCACATAAATCAAATCCTTTCTTAACCTACTTTGTTTTTGCCCGTGGTTCCTCCTCTAGCCAAGGGATTTTTTTGTCTATTTTATTGTCAGCATATGCTAATATATTACTAATTCTAATTAATTTAAATATTGAATATAATTTAAATGTAATTTAAATATATTAAACGTAGAATAGTAATCCTACTTACTTATTACACTATACTATAATATTTGTAATTTAATTAATATTTGATAAATAAATTGATACAGTAGTTGCTTCAGAGTAATTGAATGTATGTTCAACAATTTGCCAAAAATGGCACAATTTTACAACAACCACCGTTTTGCATAAAACAGTTGTTCAAATTAAGAATATTTAAATATTATTAATAGTATCTAATATTTAATTTAATTTATTTTATTTTATGTTGCATGCAAAATTTGTTTAGATTAATTGTATGAAATATTTATTATTATTATTATGCAATAATAATATTATCGTTTTCAGTTTTATGTTACAAAATAATTAAATGTATATTCAACAGTTTGTCAGAATAATAGCAGTTAAAAAAAAACAGTGTTGCATGCTATATTTGTTCAAATTAATTGTATAAAATATTTATTATTATCATTAATAGTATTGTTATGTAATAAACCGATTTCTCTTTAGAAAATATAATGTAACTAATTAAATGAAAAATATTAATTGAACATAATTAAATAATATAATTTTAACAATTCATGTTAAAATAATGGCATTATTTTTAAATTGAATGAAAACACATGCGAAATGTGGAATACTAAATAAATATATAATTATATTACAATAAAAAAAAAATGAATACATTCAGATAAATATTTAATAATAATAAATAAGCATTTAATAGTAATAATAAAGTTATTTTAGTAATAATTGTAAAATTTAATATTTAATTTGTTATCTGCTTTAACGCTAAAGATTTATGGAATGCATCTTCATTTAATTAAATAACATAAAACAACAACTGTTGCATGCAACACACTGGGACACTGCTACACAGAACTAATTATTTATTTAATTAAATATTATAATTACAGTTCATTCAATTTAATACATTAACAATACTTTTATATTATTAAATATATTAACAAGCCACAGCACCTTTGTGACTTTTTGAAAGAGTTTGCACAGGAGGAAAATACTGAAGTTTTCTTTATTGACTGACGTCTTTCAGTAAACTGAAGGTATTTGGATGAGGATACTAGACAGAAATGATTTGTTTGTTTGTTGATGGCTTCTATTGTGTTTAGGAACTGTAGGTCGATCCATATGTCGATCAGAATCATTGATTCATGTGTGGGGTGTGAGAAGTTATCAGTGATATTTGTACAGGCATATCATGACAAAAGACAGAATCCATCGTTCTGCATCTGCAAGAGCAAACAAATCCTGCAAACAAGTTTCAGGCCTCAAGCGTCCAGCAGATGGCAGTCATGCTCCATCCGACTATCTTCTGTCATGTCACTGCAGGCCTCTCAGCAGTAAACCAGTGTGACATGAACAACTAACTCAAATTACAGTCGTGCGGAGATCAATCCGTCATTTATTTCTACTGGTTAGCAGGTTTGACCGCTGCTGGAAGGCCTAGAAGAAAGAGAAGCTTTTAAAGTGAGAAATGCTGATGAATGGTGATTTCATGCTGCTCAAGTCATCATGTGTAGACACTGATAGTGTGAACAAGAGACAGGTCTAAGATATTGAGGAATATTTCTGTCAGATTTGATGCACTCCTGCTTTCTGCTGGCAGTGCTGCTCTGAGTGCTGTTCTCATTTCTCTCTCTAAAGTGGACTACAGAGAGTTGTTACTCTCTCTACCGTCCCACCTTTCCACCTCCATTTCTTCAGGCTTTTCAGTACTGAGACGGAACATCCCTCTCTGAAATAAGGGGGTTTCATGACCCTTTATCAAATTATACACACAGCTGTTTGTTTCTTCTGGATCTCTTGTGTAATGCTTACTGCAGACAGGACACACTTTTCATGAATTAGGATTTTTTTCTGCAATAAGCGAGTGAAAGTAAACACTTAAACATCAAGAAAGACATGTTTGTAGTTACTGATAGTCTTAAATTTTCATCAATTAAAGGTTGTTTATTTTTTTCTTACAATAACTTTGGTAACAGCCTCAATGGTATTTTAGTGTTATTCATATACTATTATATAATTTATAAATAATAAAGTATTATTTTTATATTAAAGTATTTAAGTTGAACATGATTTTGTCATTATTACATTTTTAATGATTCTGTTTGGCTTTTATTTATTTTTAATACATTTTTTTTTAAGTAAAATAAACTCGTTCAATAAAGTTTTTCCTGTAATATTTATATTCTATTCTTTTTCAGCTTTATTTTAGCTCACAAAAAAGGTTTGTAATTGTTTCAAGATTACAGTTTGAAAATGGAAAACTTATTTGCTTGATATTATAATTATATTAATATTAATATTATAATATTCTCAAGAATCACTATTTTAGTGAATATTCCAGAAATTTAACTGTTGTGTGCAAATATTGAATACTGTTAATATGGCATTAAAATAATAATAAGAAATATTTTATAAGGCAGAGCATTTAGTTTTATGTATTTATATTTTGTGAATCAAAATAATGTTGTTGTTTTTTTATTAAATACAGTACACAATTTGAACAGAAATTCAGAAATGCAGTTTTTAATAAATGATCATCATCATTTTTTTTAAAATAGTGCTTCTATGTGTGTATGTAACCCAGTGAAGCTTGATATTCATATAGTGCAATATTTAATGTTATATAACAGTTAAAATGACATCCACTAGATATCTCTCCAAAGAACTGGATTTGTGCCTTTAGTACTTGAAGAATGTCACGGGACTTCATTTTTTCCTCTGTTTGGGGAAAATGCCAGGAGGGACTTTATTTAGTAAGCGTGTGTGGTCTCTAGAAAGCCTGATGTTTACAGCAACACCTTCATCCTTCACAGAGTCATTTAGTCGCCTCTCTGTGTTGCTTGACCTCTTCTCAGAGCACAATTCACTCGGGACTCAAGGTTTGTCTCGCTAACAAGCCCTTTTTTCAGTCCCGGGTGCAGGTTGTTGCTCAGAACACAGTCTTGTTCTGCTTTTGTTGCTTTCTTCGTTTTGGGCTGGTTCAGAGGGGCATGTGTGAGGTCAGAGATCAGTCCGTTTGTGGTCTTTGTGGTGCTTCTGAAGTCTTTTAGATTACGTTTTTGCTTCTGTTCTGTCAGCGTAATGTTTCTGTGTCAGTACTAGGTTAGTGTAAGGGGTAAAGGGGATGCAAAAACACCTTCAGGCAGTCTGTTATGCTCAGGATTTTTATAGTGAACTAGAAATAAAACCACTAAAAGTATTGTCATTGCTTGAAATAAAATAAATTTGAGCTGAAATGAAAATGCATTTTAATTACTAGAAAGCTCATCGAGAAAATACCGAAAAAAATCTTTAAAAATGTAGAATATAAAATAATGGTCTCAACTTTAATATACTTTTCAGTAAGAATTTATTTCTGTGGTGCAAAGCTGAATTTCCATCAGCCATTTCTCCAGTCTAAAGTGTCCATGATCCTGCCTAAATAATTCTAATATGTTGATATGTTATCAGAAATAATATTGTCAACAGACAAATATTTTCATGGAAACTTCTACCCTTTTCTTTAAAGATTCTTTGATGCTTAAAAAGTTATAAATATTGTTAGGAAAGAATTTTATTTTCAAATGAATGCACTTCTTATTAATTTCTGAAGGATCATGTGACACTGAAGACTGGAGTAATGATGCTGAAAATTAAGCTTTGATCACAGGAATAATTTAGATTTTAATATTTATTCAAATAGAAAAACAAATATTTTACAATTTAATAATATTTCACAATATTACATTTTTCCAGTATTTTTGTTCAAATAAATACAGTCTTAATGAGCATAAAAACTTTTTGTTAAAACATAAAAAAATCTTACTGATCCACAACTTTTGAACAGTAGTCTCTGTTTGTGTGTGTGTATTTAATTTTTTTGCAGCGGGTGGCCAAACCAGCATTTGTCATTTTCATTTATTTAAATTAATTTATGTTAAATAACTGAAAATAAAAAAAATAATTTTAAATGTATAAACCATATGGACATAAAAAACAAACACACCAAAAAATATATAAAAACTAATTCAAATTATTAAGAAAAATTACTCCACAATAGTCTGTTAAGTTATTAAAATTGATTTTATTATCAAAGTCATATTTTTTTTCTGCTCTGAAGCAAACAAATACGATTGCAAAACTCTGTTAAAATGCTCAACTGGATGAAAATTGCATGCCTTGTGGTATATGTGTGTGTGTGTGTGTGTGTACACGAGTTGCCCAGCATCATCTCTGCCCCTGAGAGAACATGAGCCAGACCGCTGGTTGCCGTAGAGACACTCTTACCATTGATTTTCATTCATTGTCGCTGCTGCTGATGTCATAACGGAGGGTGTGACATCCTGTTGAATGGAGCCGTCAATCAAACATGTGGGTCACAGTGAGCAGCTCTGTCATCTCTTGCGTGTGGAGTTTCAATGACTTTATACTAAAAGCAAATACGACAGAGATGTATTCGGAGTACACAAGACCCTGAATTGCTCCTCCACTTTGAAAAGTAGATGCTTCTTGTTCAAATATTTTGTATTGACAGTGCTTGGTTCATTTTAAGCGTAATAGGAAGAAGTAGCTGTGAAAAATGACGCTGTGCTGCTTTTTTTCTTTGCTGCTTTTTTTTTCTTTGACGTCTTCACCAGCTGCTGAATACCCATAATTCCATTTGGTGTCTCACCAGTTTGAGTAGCATAACACAGACCTGTTTTTTATTCTTTTGGTTTTCTCTCTATTTTATTGTTTTGCATTGTATTTTATTTTTAGTCATTTTATTTTTGTTGTTTTCATTAGTTATATTTTTATTATTGCTGTCAAACAATTAATCACGATTAATCACATCCAATATATATATATATATATATATATACACACACATAAAAAAACACAGCACACACTCCTATATCATAAACTTTTGTTCTGGATGTGTTTAATTGTTTGACAGCACTAATTTTCATTAAGTTTTTGTTTAAATAATGTATGTGTGTGCTATGTGTATTTATTACACATACAGTATACGAAGTGAAAATATTTACTATATATTATATTTTATTATGTATATAAATATATGTAATACAAAATATGTGTGTGTACATAATAAATATACACCGTAAACACACATATTATGTAAACGAAAGTTTGCTTTAGATGCGATTAGGTGTAAAACATTAAATATGTAAATAATATTTCAAAATATGATCAAATGATCATTCGTTCACAAGCACACATGTAGAACATGCATCCAAAATTCTGCTGTCAATGTCATTTTTCTGTGTTTTCTGCATCATTTAAACCCAATAACTTACACCAGGCCAGAAAAACCGAGGATTTCCAGCAAATGATTCATTAAAAACCCTGAGCTTGTGTGTGTATTCCTTTCTGTTTGTCATTTTCCTAAAGATGTAGGTTTTCTTCTGATGGCCAGACACCTTTAGGTTCGACTGAAGATTTTGAAAGGTTTTGTTTCTGTAAATAGAGAAACTTTTCTTACTTTCCTGCACCGATAAGCTTTCAGAGTAGTAATGCTGCATAGAGAAATGCTTTCCTGTCCTACTTTTTATTGGATTGACACATTAAAAGGTGGGATGTATTTCCAAACTGCGAATCGGCCTGCCTGGAAGCAGAATTCACCGTCGCAGAGAGAGCATTAAGCGAAAGAGACCAACTCTGAAAGTTGGGAAAGAAAAATGCAGAAGAGAAATCTCGTGTCTGTTGTCATGTGAAGCGCGGACGGCCTCGGGGTGTTTTTAAACTGCTCTCTTACAGTTGTCGGAAGATGCTGAGATAACGCACTCAGGGCATGTTGTTAACGTCAGATTTAATCAGTTCTGCTGACTACTTCCTGTTGCCCATGGTGCAGAAATGATGTACTGGTATTTTTTTTTTGTGCTGATTTGTCTTCAAGAATCATTTGCAGCTCCACTGTTGATTTAAACAATTTTTATCTTTGTGCTTTGAAAAGGAAAAAAAAGGAGAGTCTCAAAAGTTTTTCTTTTGTGTTTGCTTGAGAAACGTTTTTTTGCTTGCGTGTCAAAACTGCAAATGGTGGGTGGAGTCTTTGACAGACGCAGGACGTGTTTCTATTGGTCTGTTTGTGTGGGAGAGAGAAAAAGAAGCAAAACTTTTTGATATAGTTAGCCTTTTGAATGTTTTCGGTCAAAAAAATGAAACACTTGAGGGGAAAAAAAAGAAAGAGAGCTTATTTTGGGTGCTCAGTAATAACATAACTTTTATGCAATATGAAATATTAACTTGTAATAATCATGGTTTTTCCTCCCTTCACATGTAAATGCGTTACTGTAGGGCAGATAAAAGGTATGACTTTTTGTCTGTTTGTTTGTTTTTGGTGTCTGTATGAACTTTATTGTTTGAGATTAGCATGTGGAATATATTTGAGCTTCAGTGTTTCACCTCTGATAATGTGACTGATAATATTCTGCATTTATATTATGCTGTCATGAGTTTAGTAAACGTCTCAGGCATTCAAAACATGGATTACAGAACTAATCCGAGGTGTTTGATTGTTTGTTGAACTCTGGGATATAAAAGGGGGGGGGGGGTGATTTATTTATTTATTTCTATTTTCAATAAGCCATAGTATAAGCCTGTGTGTAAGTCAGCATTCTTTTGCATAGATCGTGTCAAAGCAGTATGAAATAGTATGTTTAAAGGCTCACAAATGAATATTGAGTTTCAAAAAGCAGATGTGCTGCTGATGTAACTCTGTGGAGAAACTTTAGGGCTTTTTTGTTTCTGGCAGAAATGCTCTTTCCGTTCAGCGGAGCCACTGGCATCCTCTCTGGCTGTGAATGCTTCTAGGAGCAGCAGTTAGCAAGCATACAAATTTAAACCTTTGCTGGTGCCAGAATCTCTAATGCGGCATAAAACTACTGCAGAGGGGAGCCAGAATCCTCTAATTGCTCATGTTTCACTACAAATGTGACAAGAGTAAAGCAATTAGCCTGCGATTTTCTGTAAAGCTCCGAGTCTGGTAAGTGAAGGAGGCTCTGTGAGATCTGCTGATGGAGCAATGAGAGGAAGGACCGAACAGCTGCGAGCATCCATGTTGTCCGTGAATGGTATATATTTCTATAATCATGAAGGTGTAATGTATATGCAGTATTTCTTGTGAGTTATTTATTTATTTGAACTTGATTAAAGACACTCACACTATAAGTCCTTACACAATCTAACGTGTTTAAATTGAACTGGAAATTAGGTGCTGGGCGTCCGGCCAGAGGAGAACTGGACCCAACTAAGCCTGGTTCTCACAAGGTTTTTTTCCCCATTCTCTCATGGATGGGGTTTTGGTTCTCCTCTGGCTTGCTTAGTTGGGGACACCTGATTTCCAGTGATTACCGTCGTCTTGACTACAGAGACCGTCTCTGCATTTGAAAAAATAAAGTTTAATTCTCATCATTATCAAATAGAAGAACAGAGTGATGGTAATGTATAATGTTCAATGCTTTGCTACAAATCTGTATTGTTAAAAGCGCTATATAAATAAATGACTTGACTTGACTTTAAGCCGGAATTTCCAAAAGACGATATGCATCAACCTTGTATTTTCCCTTGTATTTGTTTCTCCCCAGCTAAACATGCAATCCGTATTTCTCATTAAACCCGGAAATGCTCTGAGGGCTTACCGATCTAGAATCACTCCTCCGAGTTCTTACGACAGCAGCATTGCCACTCGCATAATCTACAGGTCAATTTCTGACTCCCACGCTACCCCGTTCCTTAAATATGGCAACCAAAGCTGAACAATCCGGACTACAAATCCCTTCTCTCGTCCTTCAAGCCTCCCAAGTCTCTCCCGTACTCTAGTTCGCCCCCTATACAGACTTTAACGAGGGAAGACGCAATCGCTCCATTCCCCATTTCACGTTCACTCACTATTACCGTGGCGACACACTCGCCAAATACTTTTGTTTCATAAAAGCCAGCATAAACCAGGAAAAGTATAGTAATATCATATATCAGTAACTGATATTACTCGGCCAAATAATAAATTTTCTCTGTATCACAACCCTAATTCTTCTGATTGTCTTTTCCAGATTCAAAGCTTGTGTCTCATCTAGGAGCCTGCAGCCCCCCTCTTTTCCCAGCCATGCATCCACCTGAACCTCCAGTGAGCCAAGACAGATCCCTCCTTCGTCTTTTAGACAAATGCACTGATTTGCCTAGATTCCAAACCTTTAAATGACGACGCAACCGAAATAACTTATTATACAGCTTCGTTCACTTTGTATCCCCGCCTACTATATCTTCGAGTTAACCCTATTACCACGACTTCACTGCCGCCTTCAAGTAATGCCCATTCACCCCGATTTTCTTATCTACCTTTCGGTCTGCCTTATTTAGGCCACAAGTATTCCACAATACTTTAAGCTATAACCACGCTCCCGCTAGATGTCCTACCAGTCATAGCGCTTAAAAAAAACAACAACAACAAAAAAAAAACTTCTAGCAGCCGATCTCCCTTTAAAACCTTAAAGCAGTCACAATCCAGGCACTCCCGCAGCATAGGTTAAACCCCAGCTCATTAATTCTATTCCTTGGCATCAACCTCAACTGCGGTCCGTGACCGCATCACAATTCTTGACGACTTAAGTTATAAGCGCTACCCACATAATAAATTCTTTACCACAATACGCAAACTATAACCCATTAAAGGCTATTACAAACTCAAAAGCCATGTTTACCTTGACCTTCGTAGTTCCTAAGACACCTTAAAAAAAAAACAAAAAAAAACCTATTACGTTTCCTCTAAGGTGAACCATCCATTTAAAAAAGGCCTTCATACTCCCATTTTCAAGCCCTTTCTATCGTCGCCCGCAATCCGTCTTTACATTAAATCTAGTCCTGCTCTCCCAACCGACCTCCCCAGTCCTAGACAAAATCTAT
>JAUCMU010000026.1:6076160-6091034 GCA_032275025.1 Enteromius treurensis | reverse complement strand
ATCATTTAGAGTTTGTTATTTGTTTTTTATGGTTTATTTTAATTTTTTTTTTTTTTTTACTTTTGCTATTGCTTCTATGTACAGCATGTTACAGCATGAGTTGTTGCATTCAAAAACGGCTAGATGTAGTGTAGCAGATGCCAAGGGCACAGTTTTGAACTTCTTTTAACTTGACACAGCCTCTGAAGACTTGATGCAATGGCCAAAGCAAAGGCAAATCCAGCACACGATGTACATGGTGGCAATAGCAAAGTTAATTTTACATCAAAATAAAAAAGCAATGAACTAACCATCAAAAAAGTTAAAGCTGAATGACTAAAACCACAACTAAAACCAATTAAAGCTAAATAGAACTGTAAAAAACTAATAAAATGACAAGGGCATAATAAAAGTATTAATACTGCAGTTGTAAATTAGAAAATTAGATTTTTCTGTGTACCAACCACTTCTACCTTGTTAATTCAGTTCAGACTGCACGCTTACTTCTCTGTAAAATAATTTCTTGTACCATGGTGTTGTCGATTCAAATAGTGAGCTAATAAATGTACTCTTGTTTCTACTGCGGGAAAATCAGAGCACTCTTCTTATGCCATAGCTTCTGTGGGGGTGAACTTGAATTGAGTTTTAATGACTCTCGTTGCAGGGGTGTTGGCTGTATTTTCTACGAGATGTCTACAGGTCGACCCTTGTTCCCTGGCTCCACGGTGGAGGAGGAGCTGCACTTTATCTTCAAACTGCTCGGTACCGTTCTCTCACCCACTCCCTCCTCCTCTCCCACTCTGCTCTTTCTGGCTCTAGATCTGACAGTTTGTCTCTGTGTGTGTCACTGCGATATTTATAAACCCTCCTGCGCCTTTTCATAGGTACGCCCACAGAGGAGACCTGGCCCGGAATAACCTCTAACGAGGAATTCATCTCCTATAACTACCCCCGGTACCGCGCCGACTGTCTCCACAATCACACTCCACGGTAGCGACAGCTGTCCTCTGGGCCTGATGCCTGAAACAGTCACTCTATTGGAGGTCAATTACTGAAGTTGCATTATTTTTTTTTTCTGGCAGATTGGACAATGATGGAGTTGAACTTCTGTCGAAGCTGCTGCAGGTGATTTGTGTATTTTTTTTTTTTAAGTCAACTATAAGTCGTGTTAACTTTTTATAGTGTGTATATATATATATATATGTTATACAGACTCTTCCAAAGCAGCTTCACAGGTAAAAATAAAAGAAGCAATGCTTTAAACTTTAAACATGAGATAAATTCTGCTCTAAAGTAGCCTGTAAAGAAGACAATAGTGGCATTATTTACTCGAGTTAGTTCATTTAAGCAGCTCTACAGAAAGGAACGGTGACATTATTCAGCTTAAGTCAGTTTAATTTTAAATAGAAATGTTAAAGATGATGTCCCCACCTCAAATTCACCGCACTGTTTGGGATGCCTGTGTTAGACCCAGTTTTTGCACTTAAATAACACCTATGAATAGCATGCTTCCAGTATGATGTCGTCATTCGATGATGATAAGAGAAAGTATATTGTGAATTACATTAAATTACATTTAATGTAATTAATTACATTTTTCCATAGTTCAGCTGTCTAGATGTATTTATCTGTATACGGTGATAAATAGCGTTGCCCAGATGACTAATGTTTCTTAAGTCAACATACAATCAAAATTCACTTCTGTACACGTTCCTGGTTAATTTATCCGCTTTTGCTTAACAAAAGTTATTTTAAAACAGTTTTTAGCCAATTTTGTTAGTCAGCAACCAAATAGCTATTAACCTTGTTAGGCTACTATTGTCATTTTATGCTGAATTATATTTATTATATTGTTGAAGTGTAACTTTTTTTTAACTTGCCGCCTTATACTTTTTGGCTTGTGGAAGGATTTTTTTAAGAACCATATTTGATCAAAATACAGTGGAAATGCTAATATTCTTAAATATTTTTATTTTTTTAAATAACTGCTTTCCATTTCAACATATATTAAAATGTCATTTATTTCAGTGGTGCATGCAGATTTTTCTTTTGCTGATGCTGATGATCCTTCAAAAATCATTCTAATCTGCTGATTTGAAATAATTTTTTCTTTGATGAATCTTTGATGAATATAAAGTTCAAATGCAACAATGTCTTGTAAACGTCTTTCACTTTTAATCCATTAAATGTTTATCTGTGCCAAAAAAAAAAGAAATACTTAATTGCGTACCCTAAATGTTTGATTGATAATGTATAAAACTGTGAAAGTGAAAAGTGAAAGTGAAGTGACTTGTGGCCAGGTATGGAGACCCACACTTGGAATTAGTGCTCTGCATTTAACCCATCCAACGTGCACACACACAGCAGTGAGAAGTGATCAACCACACACACACACACACCGTGAACACACACCCGGAGCAGTGGGCAGCCAGTGCTGCGGCGCCCGGGGAATTATGTGTTATTTAGTAGATGCTTGTGTTTAAAGCCTTCAGTGTGTTTTATTAGGAGTCAAACGCCGTGACCTCGGCATTGCAAGTGTCAAGGTTAGTACTCTACGAGAGCTACAGGAAAAGTACCACTGCAGAAAACGCTAGAGGATGGTCTGAGTAGAGCCTGTATGTTGTTTCGAGCTGAATGCTGCTTTACAAACACAGTCATCATAATGATGGTGGTCTACTTACAAACAGGCATTTTGGGCTCTTGAGAAGATGGTCTCTAATTAAATGTGTTCTTTTGAACTTTCAGCTAGTCCTAAAGAAACACAAACAACCTGTTATTTTTATCTGGAGTACTTATGAAAATTCTCATGTACTGGTGACTGCATTTATTACATCAACGTATAATATTAGTCAAAGTTTCTAAATTCATGTTTTAGATACACTGTAAAAAAGGATTTTCAAAGTTTTTTTTTTTTTTTTACTTAATCTTACACAAATTTTTCTTACAGTGTCCATTGTTTGACTTGTCCCTGACCCTTAGAATTAAACACTGTACCTTTAAGACTTCTATATGTATTGTACAGTATATGTATGTAAACTAATAGTTTTGGCTTTAAATTCTAATTAGATGAGATGACACACACACACACACACACACAAACATATATATATAAAATATATTTCATGTTTATAAGAGGGTTATTATTGCTGACTACAGCTTACATAATGAAAGAAAAAAGCTGAAGTTAAATACAATATTTATGAAACCTTTTTTTTTATTTCTCATGTCCATTGCTTAATTTAAAGCAAAACATTGCTAAAACTGAAAAATAGGGTCTATAATAGACATTTAAAATAAATAAAAAATCACAAAGACTCCAATTTAAAATGAAATATTATAAATTAATATTTAAAATATAAAATATATATAAAATAATTATTATATCTCAATTATACTAAAATAACTATATTTTTGTAACTTTTTGGGAACATTTTGTATTACCATAGAGTTTTTTTACAAAGTTTAGCACATTTGTACATTGTGTTTTACTCAACTATGACCCTATTAAACCTAGTTTTATGCAAGAATGCTGCAACAACCTTCCGATGTGACGCTTTTTTATTAAAAATACTGCAGTGCCGTGAAAAAGCTTAAAATGACTCATGAGTTATAGGGCAATAACAGCGCTTCTGTAGTTCACTGTAATAGGGACGTCTGTAATCTTTTTTTTTTTTCGATAGCAAAACTCTTCTTTCATTTTCTTTAGCCTTAGAAATTTGTGCTGCATTTTTTTCTAAAAAAAAAATAAAAAATCTCAACATTTGTATCGCTTTAAAAGACTCACATATCAGTGATGCGTAATTACAGAGCATTATGGGAATATTAATCAGTGCTAGTCTTCTTAAGATAATTGTTTTAATGGCGCTTGAAGTGATCTGTCAGAGCGAATGAGGAATCGGGGGCAGTTATTAGAGCTCGAGCTGGTAATGATGGTACAATTAGAGCCACTCACAGAACAATGAATAATGGAAATCATGCAGAGACAATCAGACTTCACCCAAGATATACACACTCACACAGATTTTACTGGCCTCTCGATTTTTACACACTGAAATGATTCTTCAAGAGGTCATTTCATGAGGAAAGAAATTTTCCACGGTCTTTTGAGCTTAAAGAGTTTAATGCTCCATCAAAACATACTGTTACGCTCAGCCCCCAAGCCTTCCTACACACCTTTCAAAAACGTTCTGACATCAGACACGCAAGACCACCCACATGCACACTGAGGTGTTCAGAAACTTTTTCCATGCAGTCATGATGAGGTAATAAGTACTGTAGATAGATACTGATTACTGAACAGCTAAAGAACTTAAGGTTTGTCAAAGCTGCTGGTTTTGTTTAAGGCCATGCACATACACATGCAGGTTGTCAGGAATAACAACTGCAGTTAAGTGGTTTTCTTTATTTTTTGAAAGCTGCTTTGCAGGCGGCTTGCCAGGTCCTCTTATTATAAGCGACATATTCTAAGCATCTTTGGGCCTGCAGTTAGGGTTCATGTCAAACTCAGTTTATGGAGTTATACTGTAAGTAGATCATATGGTTTAATTCTAAGATAAATTGTTTTATTGTTTCTATATTGTTGAGGTTTTTTTCTAGCATGGTGTTTCAAAGCTAATTCAAGTCAAAGTTTATGGTTTCCAACACCACATGTAGAAAATACTCAACTTTGATATGCGTTTTGAATAATATATAATATACTAGTTCAGTTTGATTCAGTACACTGCATATCATTTCTGTAAATGTGGCACTTACTACCTTAATAATACCTTATTATTACCTTCACTTGTTGAAGGACCGGACTAAGCACTAAAAGGTGAACTGACCACCCAATTTAGCTGCAGTGTGCATGCAGCCTTTGTGAAGCAGCTGCAGATCCTTCACAAGGACCCCAACTTTAATGCATGTTGCCGCATTTTATTAGAGTTGCTTCTCATTTTGTATGCAAACACAAAGGGCATTCACGTACTGTAAAAATGTTTTAAAGGCACGACAGTCTTAGTTGGGATTTGGGAGTTCATCAAATTTTAATATTCATGATTTTGAAATAATTCTAGTGCTTAGACTGGTATAGTTGTGATAAAAGAATACCTGATTATCATAAAACACAGGATGCATGCATTATTTATTTGCTTTTACACCAGCACTTTAGAATTGCACCGCCTTTTTTCACTTTGCAGTTGTAATGGCAGTTTTTTAGGTATGCCTGAGAATGATACATTGTTTACAATTTTGAGAAGATTCAATTACATTTATGCCATCACAGTGTGCATAAACACCCCTTTTAATGGTATATTGTGCAGGTTCTGATGATAATTGTTATTTAATTTATTATTATTAATATAGTAAACATACTACTAATTATTGAGGAATTAATGAAAATCACAATGCATCTGTCATTTTAGAGAAAAGGTAGAAACAGGATGTTTGTGGGATAGATGGTCACTGTTTGAGCAGCATCTCGCACCAGTGGACTATTTGCATGGTTTGGGAGTGTTTGAATTGCACTCTTTGGATCTTTGAATCAATATGAACAGCTGCATTCGTGTCAGTGATGTCAGGATTGGGCAAAATTAAAAACGGGGGGGAGGAAACTGGAAGAAAGAAGATGAAAATTGGTAGAATAGAAGTTAGAATTTTATTTGGAATGACTAGAATAGGAATTTACTGAAATTCAATTCAAAGAAGTTGAACATAGATTTTGATAAACTCTGATAAAGCACAGCATGGGTTAATAATTTAATCTAGAAGAGCTTTAAACTTTCAAACTTCAAAGCTATTCAGTGCTTTACTTTTACTTTTGTGTCCCGTTTTAATTCCTCAATTCAAGTTCGGCAATAGAAGTGGACTTTAAAAGGCATTTGCAATTCGCATGACCCTGGTAGATGCACTCTGCATATCCCATAATCCCACATAAATGCACAGTATCCAACTCTGCCTGTGTGAACCACCCACTCTTTATTTAGCTCATTATAAAGTCTGTCCCTGTGAGGCTCGAAGATTTTCCCTAAAGTGCTGTCCGACCAGAGCCTGATAAATGACCGTCTTAAGTGGTGAGACGTTCAGTCTGGCATATATAATTCAGCATGCTCAGTCAGCAGTGTCACTACAGCACACAAACACACAAAATCCAGGAAATGCTGTTTGATCAATACTCCGCTTTCTCGAATCCCAGCAGGCCCGGCTGACCCGTCCCCCATCTGAGCCCAGCATTTTCACAATCCATTTGAGAGAGAGAAATACGGAGGCTTGTTAGGAGATATTTCATTTCCTCCGAGGCAACAGGTGCTTTGTGTTCAGGGATATAGAATCCTGCAAACAATCTACTACCCGAGTGTCAGAGGTGTGGATTTGAATTGCAAATGCCTTCATCCGCTGGCAAACTCCTCGTGAGGTGGAGAAGAGATATTTGTGACAGACGCGGGAAAATGATTTTAGGCAGTGCTGTCGGGGATCAGCGGCGGTGACTGTGTAGTGGCTATACAGTTTACAGAAGATTCACTGCGAGTACGAGCAGCTTCACAAGTTTAGACAAGCCACTTGTCAGTCAAAATGATGGAGCAGTCAAAACTGGACTCAACAATATGTTGTTCCTCGGTTGATTCACTGTTAAATGTGGTTTGCTGTTGTTGTCTTGCATTGACTGATAGTGTGTCCAACAAAGCAGAGAGCATCGTGTTTTCAGTCTGTCTGCTCTGTTGTCCTTTCTGTCACGTTCCTATTTTGTAAAACTTGCGGAAGTATTCAAAACTAGCCAAGATTGCTCAAGATTTGTGCATGTTACAACAGTAAAAACAAGCACATTTAAAGGAACATTTCACCCCAGAAATAAAAATCCTTATCATTTAGTCATTCTTATGTTAATCCAGACCTCACATGATTTTCTTTCTCCTCCAGAACACAAACGATTTACCATAAAAGTAAATAGTTCATACTGTATGCCTCAGGTTTGGCACCACATGAGGGTGAGTAAATCACTGTGCCTTTAGATGTGTTTTGGTAGTTATTTCTCCTGTCAGTCTTCGGCTTTTTCTTGTTCGTCTCGTAACGTAATTTAAATTCACTGATTAGTTTCCAGGTTGAACCCTGCGCCGCTATCTCACTTATCCTAGACTTGTTCTCTTTCACTGTCACATAAAATCTGTGAGCATAATTACACCGGAGAGGAAATCTCCCAGAATGAGTCTCTCTCTCTCCCTGTGAGAGTGGTTTTACAGGCCAGGCTGTGGCAGTCCCTTTGGGTGGAAGAATGAAGGAGTTTAAACTCACAACAAAACACGCCAGGTCATTGCGCTCATCCAGGGAGCATCTTCAGCCAGCTCGATCCAGATCGCTGTTTGTGAAAGATGGGAGCTGCATGCTTGATGATTTTCTTCTAATGTTTTACTTGTCATATCAGTATTAACAGAAAGCACTGCGTTTACCACTTTGGGGAATTGTGCTGTCAATATTTATGTCGCCTCAACAATAAATTTCCATTTTTAATGCAAGGCTGGTGCCGGAATGTCTTTGACTCATGTGCGCAGATCGTGGAGATTTTTCTGTTTGGGGTTGGAGAACCTGCCCTACATCCAAATTTATGTGAATGAGGGCATTTGCTCCTTGGAGAAGCCAAACTCTCACAGTAAAAGGCTGACCGGACTGCTCAAACATTGATTCACCCAGGGCTAGAAAAAAGATTTCTGATACAACAGCCTGTAATCCAGGAACCAGATTCTAGTGTCTATCATATGAGTAACACTTGCTCTTCAGACTGAAACACTGAATATTTGTTCAAAACTAGTTAAAATGACAGAATACAGTTTTATTATAGGTTGGGGCCCAGTCTAAACCAGTTCAGTCCAAAGTAGTGTAAATTACTCCACTTCATAGGTTGAGATCATCTAATCTAGCCCAACCATAATTTGGCTAAATATAGTCTAGCTTAGTCAAATTAGTCCAGTAAAATCAGATCAAGTTTAGTTTAGTGAAATTTAGACCATTTAATCAGTAAATGTAGTCAATTTAATCTAGCCCACTTCAGTTTATTTTAGTCCAGGTTAATCCATATCAGTCCAACATAGTCTAAACTAATGCGGTCTGTCATCAGCTCCAGTCCACCATATCTGGCCCAACCCACTTCAGTTCATACTTTTTCAGTCATGCTCGTTGTAGACCAGTTCTGTCCAAGGTAGTGCGAACCAGTCCAGTTTATAGGCTGAGACCATCTAATCTAGCCTAACTCATTTCGGTCTATACAAGTCCATTCCTTCCCATTCTAGTCCAGAACAGTCCTTTCTAGTCTAGTCTAATTCATTTCAGTGTAGTCTAACTCTGTCGGTTCAGTCGAAGAAAATCAACTTCAGTCCAGTCTAGTTTGTAGAATAAGGGTATTTAAACTAGTAAAACAGATTAACCCATGTAAATCCAATCCATTTCAGTCCAGTGTAATCTGAATAAATCCAGTCTATCATCAACTACAGTCTAGTTTAAAGGTTGAGGCCATCTAATCTAGCCCACTCCAGACTAGTCTGTTTGGGGCCAGTTTATACATGGAGACCATATTATCTAGCCTAACCCACTTCTGTCCATACTAGTCTATTCCTATCTATTTCTGCCCATTCTAGTCCAGTCTAATTCAGTCCACTGTAGTACAGCCCTGTAAATCTAGTCCAGCATAATAAACTCCAGGCTAGTTCAGTTTAAAGATTAAAGAACCTACTTCAGTCTATTCCAGTCCAATCAAATTCAGCTCAAAGTAGTCCAAACTAATCCAGTCTATCATTAACTACAGTCTAGTTTATAGGTTGAGGCCATCTAATCTAGCCCACTTCAGTCCAGACTAGTCTGTTCTTTCCCAGTAAAATTTAGTCTGGTTCAGTTAATTCGAGTTCATTGTAATTCTCTCAATCTAGTCAAGTAAATCCATTTCCAGTCCAGTTCACTGCAGTGGAGTCAGTTCAGTTATAATTTGAGGATTTTTAATCTATCCTAACCCACTTTACGTTCTTCAAACTCAGTCTTGCTCATTCTAGTCCAGTCCAATGCAATTCAGTCCAAAGTTGTCTAATCCAGTCCACTCTGTTATCATCTCCAATGTATACTGTAAACTGAGATCTTTTATCAGCTCTGTCCAATTCAGAGCAAAGCAGTCCAGTCTTAGGCTGAGACCATTTAAACGAATCTAGCCATAACCAGTTTTTGCTAGTTCAGCTTGCACTTTCTTGTGCAATGCAATTCCCTCTAATTCAACCAATTCATTCCAAAGCAATCTAGCACAGTCTAGTCTATTAAATCAGTCCAGATTATAGGTTGAGGTTATTTAATCTAGCCTAGCCAACTTCAGCTCATGGTACTCAAATCCTGTTATTTCTAGTCCAGTTCAGTCTAATTCAGTTCATTCCAATGATATCTAGTCTAGACTATTAGATTCAGTCTAGTTTATCCGGCTCTGCCTGTCCGTTACAGTCCTTCCTAGTCCAGTCTAACACAGTCTAGGCCAGTCTATTCAAATCCATTAAGGGCCCATTATCTTTTAGTCCATCCAATTATTGCGTCTAGTCCTGCTGATGGCTGCCCCATCAGACCATGGCAGGTGGCATTTGTCTTAATGAATGTACCATAGACGTTTATCGTGAAACATAACACATAATCAAAGGTTAGTAAAGGAAGTAATAGCTTTTCCATTAGCATTAAACGAGGAATAAACCACAGTCGATGAAACCTGATGGTTTTATGACTATAGTCTTATATAATGACACACATCATAGATTCAGTCCAGAACATAACGAAACTGCACATCTTTATTCCGATCTTTTTCTCTCTCTTTCAGGGCTGTAATGGGTCTTGGTCATGGCAGCTACTGCTTCGCTCTCCTGCAGTCCATCCCAGCCGTGTTTTACGTGGTTCTGGTCACCGGTCTCCGATACCACCTTTTCATCTGGAGCGTGTTTTCTCCCAAACTCTTGTACGAGGCCATGCACACCCTCATCACCACCGCCGTGTGTCTTTTTTTCACTTTTATGGATCAGGAACGCTCAGCCAGACCGTGAATTCAAAGGCAGGACCAAAGCCAAACTCAGGTATAGAACAAACCGTGCAGTTGAGAGAAAAAGCGATGGGAGAAAGTTTTGGGTAATTCTACTACTGTGAATGAGGTCATCGTAAAGAAATGAGAGCTTACTTGGAGATTTGGCTCAATCTACTGACTTCTACTCATTTGTGTGTGTGTGATTAAATTATTTTTTTAATTTTTTGAGGGGTCTTCGATAGTGCAGATCATGTATGAGAAGATTTGTGGGTGTACTTATGATAATCAAACTCATTCTCTATGTTGTTTTCTTCCTAGAGATTTACAGATAATGGGGAGTGTAATTCTTTTTGTATCTTGCAATTTCCGTTCCTGACCGTTGCTTCACCTCTAGAATAATACGAGATAAGATACATCATTATTAACTCTCCCGTCACTGAGATCACAGCAGATGTAAACTCCTCACACACTTGAAAGCTTTAAAGGATCTTAAAAGTCTTTTAAATCATATCTAAACACAGCTATGCGTGACGTTTTGGTTTAATCGGCCTGTTGGGAATGTGAACTGTAAACTGATTTATCTTTGTAAGTGTTTTTCTTTATCTCAGTGCTTAGATCTGGTTAGTAATAAAACAAATCCTTTTCTGATTGAGGGTAATTCATTTCTGCATGCTTTTTAATGCGTGATTCAAAGTTTTGCCTCTGATTTGTTTTGATACAGTTGCTGTGTGCAAGTTTTAAAGTTACGTTAAATGTCACTTATTAATCGGTGACACTAACAGTGTTACTTAACCAGACGTGATGCAGTTACACACATTTTGTCTTTCGTTACATTAATAGCTTAATGCATAATGCTTAATAGCTCCGCCGACAGTGAAATCTTATTGGTCAAAAAATCTGCTCCATGTGACTGTTCATTAAACAAGTATTTTTAGAATGGCAAATTTATGGTGTAATGGAGTTTTTCTTCCAATAAGGTTATAGACGGTTTACCTTTTTTTGCATGGGTAAAAATGCTTAATATTTGACATTTGTATGATTATCCTTAAATTACATAAGGGATAGTGTTCAGTCATTATGGCTAGTTAAATCCCAGCGAGTAGTGCTTCATCCTAAGGGTGTTTATTATTCAATCATGATTAGACAACTGTGCATTATTCTGCCTATTGCACTTGTTTTCCTGTGCAAAGAAAGAGTGATTGGAGTCATAAACAAAATTACCACACTTTCCAGAGAGCTGTGTGATAAGTATTCATTTATTACTGCTGTGTGATTTCTGGTATGTGGTAAATTATTGGATGTTTTGCAGTTTCTTATTTGATTTAAAGGAATGGTTCACAAAAAAATTAAAAAATAATGTTTTTTACTCACCTCCAGGCCATCAAAGATGTTTTTTTTTTTCATTAAAACCAATTTGAAGAAATTTAGCCTTACATTACTTGCTCATCGATGGATCCTCTAATCCATAATGTCTTGAGAAGCAACAAGTTGCATGTTTGTAAGAAATTGCTGATTGGACACTCATTCTGATGACACCTATTGACTGCAAAGCATCTATTGGTGAGCAACTGATGCAATGCTACATTTCTTCAAATCTGATGAAGAAACAAACATTTCTACATCACAGATAGCCTAAGGGTGCTTAAAGTTTTAGCCGATTTTCTTTTTGGGTGAGCTGTTCCTTTAATATTTAGGTTTTTTCTTTTAATTCTTGTAAATCTTTTCTTTTTTGTTCTTTTTTTTTTTTTTTTTTTAAATCACTTCTCAGTGTTGACCTCGATTCGTGATAACCAGCGTTTATCTCAAACTAACCAGAGTTCATTAACTCTCTCAGTACTTGAAGCAATCATGGGTCGGTTCATTCTACTCAGTGGGTGAAAAACGGTCAAGGACGAGCAGCAGATGTGAGAATGAATGAGAAATCCCCTCGAATTAAAGCCCGGAGACTGATTGTCTGTTCCCCCGTCCATCATCATCTCTCTCTGTCAGCGAACAGGAGAGTTGGTGTGTGTTCTTTAATGTGGTTTACTGTCCATCCGTCTCCTGCCGGTGTCCTTAAAAGACTGTGTCCCCCGCCAGAGCCGCTGTCCTGCTCTCTGAGCCCTTATCAGTCATTGAGCAGAGCTCAGCCGCTCCACGACATTCGAACACACTCTTGCCTGGACTGTCACTGCTTCTTTTCCTCATATTGTCTTCATGCTCTGTGTTTTTCTGTCCCACTTTTTCCACAGCCCTACCTTGTGGGTTGTTTCCCTTACTTTCTTCTTCTCTCGGTTCCTCTCGCAAGGACAAAGCGACCCGTTAGCATTCCTATTTCATATCAGATCAAGACAGTGGAAAGTAGTTCTGATTGTAACAGAGAAGTCAATCGGTGTTGGATTAATCAGATGAATCAGAGGTGTGTTGTGCATATATGAGAGTAAATGCACAATTAATCATACCAGTGTTATGTTCTAATAAATATAAAAATATACATTTTATTTGATCTTGTTTTGTTTTGTGCCAAATCAGCATATTAGAATGATTTCTGAAGGATCGTGACACTGAAGACTGGAGTTAATGATGCAGAATATTCAGCTTTGCATTGTATTCAAAAATAAAACTGAATGCATAACAGTTCTTTATTAGTTCTGTATTATTGGGTGAATTTTTCGGCTTTTTGCTCATCGCATCCTTATTGACTTTAAACACGAGACCATAAACTTTTAAATGACATACTACTTATTAGGGTTTATATATAAAGAGCTCATTAAAATCTTTCTGATCAGTATTTGAATGTTGTTTTTAAATAAATACATCAAGACATTTGTACAACAATAAAAAAATATGTTTGAGAAACATTTAAAAACTTTCTTGTTGCTTTACTTATATTTTAAGCATAGCCTTACTCAGTTTTATTTCATTTATTTAAATGCATTTACTAGTCACTTTTCTCCTAAGTCACTTAAATGGTATTTGATTTTCCGGGAACCAAACTCATGACATTTCTGTTATTAGTGCCATGTGCTAAGACCAGTGAAACATATTGTTTTATGCTTAAAACAAGAAATAAGATAATGCTACATGCAATTTAGCTTCTTGGGTAACTATTGCTGTAAAGAGGTTTTTACTGAAAAACAAAACAAAAATGTGATTTAAGAAAATGATTTAATGCAGTGCTTCTCTCCGGCTTTCATGGATGTTTACTTCACTCTCCCACAGAGAGATATTTTCTAGCAGGAGTTGAAGCATCATGTGACGTGATGTGAAAGCGCTGCTTTCTCTCTCTTTGTGGATAAAGTTTCTCTATTTAAATTCTCGCTTTTGAACTCTGTGTGTTTGTAGGTTTAAGCACCTGGAAAAGCTTTCAGCTTTCTCAGCCTCAGCGGGATTTATGGGATACGTTTGTGTAGTGTGTGTGTGTTGCGAGTGTAATAAAGGGGCTGTCAAGGAGCCAAAGGTTTGTGTTTATGAGAAGAATGAAGCTTATAGAAGAGTCGCGGCTCACCTGCGGTGGATGGCAGGAACAGATAGTGATTTCCCCTCATTTAATCCCTCATTTAAGCAGAGCTCGGTGTGCAGATGGGCTGGCCGGGACATCTCTGAGAAGCCACCCGAGACTTCATTTAAAATCTACAAGAAATGCAGCTGTAAACGCACGGCGTAATAGAACCATGAAACTCTGGACGCATTCAATCCGCTCTGTTTTCATCTGTTTGGTTTTATATGTTTTGTTGTTGTTTGTGCGTGTTGGACCGCAGCTGGAAATACTGTAGATGAACATGAAGCAACCCTGTTGTTTTACTTCCTGTAGTCAATCCAGCTTTGTCGAGTCCAAGACGAGGACTTGTGGAGTCCGAGTCAAGACAGAGTCCAAAGAGGTCCAAGTCTAAAAGTTTTGAGTCCAAATAAGAGGAAAAAAAGGATCCTCTTCAAGACCCAAACTTAACTATTGATAATGCATGTGATCCAAAAGACGACATATTTCCTATTCTAAGAAAATCATTTTGCATTATTATTTGTATTGATCAAAAAGCAGGGGTCTCCAAACTAGATCCTGGAGAGCCCACAATTTATTTTATATTTTTTTTTTTTGTATATATATATGGTCAAATTTCATATCCATAAATGTATTTTTTCTGGAAAAAAATATATTTAAAGCTTTCCATTGAAGCTTTATATTGAGTACATGTTGCCCTCAATGAAACAAAAAGCTGTACAGTACAAGCTTGTGTGCATTCTTCAATGTGTTCCTATGAAAATGTTTATATCTCCCCCTAGCATTTGAAATTTGATTTTTTTTTTGTATTTGTTGTAGTTGAATTTTATTGAATGCATAATAAAAAAATAATAATAATAAAACAAAAATGGATACGTTTTGGCACTACTGAGCATGCGCACATAAATGCAGCGTCCACTGTACAACAATAATTAGTATTTCATTATCGTAAAAGTTTAGGGCCAAAGGTAGGTGCAGACGTTAATAAAACACAGGTAGAAAATTAAATCAGAAACACCTATCTACTCAGGGGTTTGTTTCCCGAACAACGATGTAACTCGCTGATAAACCACCGAAGTACGATGCCTTGTTTTGGAAACGAACTAGCTACACACGACTGTTTACTGAACACGCATCTCCGTCGTTTGAAACCGCGTTAGTTCAACAACATAGGGCCATTGTTAATGACATTTTTTTTTTTGCGTATGCACACTTTTCAAAAACTGCGTTTAGAATGGACGTGCTAAAATACATAATTAAATCGCTTTTTATATTTAGATTAGGGGTGGGCATAGATTAATTTTTTTAATCCAGATTAATCTAGATTAATTTTGAAATTAATCTAGATTAATCTAGATTAAAATGGCTCATTTGAGATCTGTCAAAGGCATTCAGAATTTGTGTGCTACCT
>JAUCMU010000026.1:6052609-6063996 GCA_032275025.1 Enteromius treurensis | reverse complement strand
ACATAAATAATACCCTGATTTGTGGTTTTATATAGTTATCAGCAAAACATCAAATTAAAGAAGTTTTTAGGTTTTATTCGATTAATCGAAAAAATAATCGCCCAACTAATCGATTATCAAAATAATCGTTTGTTGCAGCCCTAAAATAGTCATTACTTTCATTGTTGTTGGACAAAATAGTCCATAACTTAACTGTAACACACTGTACTTTCTTCAAACTCAGTTCACACATCACTGCTCTCCTGCTGGTTATTCTTCTACAGTTATTTTGAAAGCAATTGCTTTTGCACATTTTTTTAATGATTTCTATAAAGAACACTGTACTTTCCACAAATTCAATATAGCAATAAAGGTGATGACTATTTTCTATTGTAAATAATCTTAAAAACTTGCAAAAAAGCAAGTATTTTCCAAATAAGTGTTGTAGTATAACCCTGAATGGGAATAAGCTGAGAGTGATTATTTATTTGAATAAATCATAAAAATCATCCAAAAGTGTTGTGGTTCAACCAGCAGGAGAGCAGTGATGTGTGAATTGAATTTGGAGAAAAGTACTGTGTGTTAGAGGAAAGTACTTACTATTTGTTATTATAAATAATCATAAAATCATCCATACTTTTCCAATTTATTATCATTTTTACCTAGTGAGGACACATACATTTGTTTTACATTTGTCACACCACAATACACAAAACAAACATTTTGAAAATAATAGCAGTAGTTGTATTACACTCTGAAAATAATCTTAAATCGTTGCAGTTCATCATCAGCCATAGCACACGTGTGAAAATACTTTTAAAAATTCATCACTGTTTAAGCAGCTGCACAGTTACATCAGTTTTTGTCTCATGAATGACTGAAGCACTCTACTCTCCAGCACAATGTTGTTGACCCACAAAACTACATTAACCCCTTAAACCCCAGAATAAAATCCTCATGAACACTTATGATGTGTGCACTTAACACAGAGTGTTAAAGTAACACTAAATCTGGGAAGTTAATGAGATCATTCTGTGATTAATTAGATAATGATTGAGCATTAGTGATGGACAGCTGATGTTAACATGCAGAATCACTGAAAGAAAGAGAAACACAAGAAATAAAACTGACTTCAGCCACAGATAAAGTCAACTGGAGTAAAGAAGACATTATGGCCCAGTTTCACAGACAGGGCTTAGCTTAATCCAGGATTAGGCATTAGTTAAATTAAGATATTTAAGCAACTTTTACAAAAATGTCTTATAATAAAATATTACAGGTGTGCATCTTAACACAGAACAATGACACTTACATGTTTTAAGATTTGTCAGAGCAATATTTTTTCATCTGAGACAGCTCAAACATGCAATTTAGTTTGGGACTTGCTTAAGCTTTGTCTGTGAAACTGGGGGTAAAGTATACCTCTCAAGTTCTGATTAAACAACTCCTATCAGCATTACCAGGTGAACACATAACTATCCAGAATGATGATATTCCTGTCAGACATCTACAGTACAGAAGTGCTTATTGAGAGTTAACTGAGATTTAGGTGTTGTTGATATTCTTTTTGTTTTTGGCAATGCCACGATGAAGATCAGTGTTTTCAAACGTTAGTTTTTGACTAAATCATTAGCTCCTTTACTTTTATATCTTGCTGTACACTTGAAGACGAATGATGAATAAAATGAATATATACAATACAGCGATCTGATCAGTAAAGAGCTTGAACAACACATTACTGTAAGACACTATTTGTGTTTCGCTATCAAACTGAAAGCTGAGACTTTGTTATAAAATTAATAAAGGGACTAATCTTATTGCTATTGTGTGGCGCACTATAACGAATCCAATGGAAGACATGAAGTATTATTTCCAAGCATATTGTCCCGTGAATATTACACATATCATTTCTGCTAATAACCCCACATAAATGTCTTGGTAGTTTATTAAAAAGGGTTAAATAAGAGAGCTTCAGTGCCCCCCAAAGGAATGTAGACTGAGAGTGTGAGCTGATGTTAGGATCAAAAGTTCAGTCCTTTAATAAATATCATATTCTTAGAGTTCTTAGATCTCATCTCAGTAACATCAAGCAAACGCTCGGACGCAACAATATTCAAATTTGGCTATATCTGGTGGCCTTCTCTCAATCCGGGTCATTACAAGTGCACTATACTAAACATTATATTTCGACTTATTCTCGTAATATTACGACTTTATTCTCATAATATTTCGACTTTTATTCTCGTTAAATTACGACTTTATTCACGTAGTTTTAGAATTATTATTTTTTTTTTTTTGGTGGCAATAAAACTCTGTCGCGCTAAAATGATATTGTAACACACTAAAGCTAAAGAATGAGCAGGCTATCATATATTATTGTATAAAACATTTGTAAACAAACAGTTACAAACAAGATTAACACCACAGTGCTATGAAACTCACATCAAGAATCAGCGTATGAATCTCAACAATGGTGACAAACAATCAAAATAAATAAAATTATTAAAATTTTAAAATTAAAATTAAAATTGAAAGCACATAGAAAGAATCAGAGAAAATAAGTGGAGAAATAATTTGCATAATTTATTCACGTCACAATGCATGATGGGAGTCATGGGTGAGGTCTGTACTGTGCTGGTACCCAGCATGCATTGCAGCATGAAGCTTCTGACTCACCCATAGATATGTATTTTGACTAGATGTGCCTTGGGGCCTCTCATAGATATATATACTGACACACAACTGTTTTATTACTATATTACATGTCCCCTACACTATCCATACATAACCCTATAGCCCGAGGTCTAAGTGGACACACTAATAATGTTAATATTAATATTATTATCATTCATTTTCTCCCCCATAGAAGTCCATTATAAGGAAGCAGCTTAACGTGGCTTAACGGATGTTACCTTAACAATGACCAGGGAAAATCAAACTTTTGTCAAATTTGATTTACAACAAAGACTTGCCACTGTCAAATAAAAAAAAGCTCTTATTCAGCTTATAAAGTGAATAATATTACATTAAGCTGTGTTCTTATAACGGACTTCTGTGGGGGAGAAAACTCTTAACATGATATTATACAGATCTTCCATAAATACTGGCATACGTCAAAGAAAGCAAGAACACCAGAAAGAAAGAATGAATGGTTATATCAACTAATTGCATTAGATAAGACATAAGTTTTAACGTTAACACTTAACATGTACACTAATACAGTAAGCATTCATGCTTAACAAATGCACTGATTGAATTAATATATAACTCTTGATTATCTAAGCTATTCGTTAATGATCGCCACATTAGCAACTAATAATGAGTCTGTATGGTTAATGTATTAGTTAATCTATAAATAGTTATTAGTGAAATATGTCTTTGTGGATTCATTCCCTAATAACTTATTATATTAACTAAGAGTGTCGGTTATGTTGTTAACTTGTTCATTACTGCATTATTTGTGAAAATTCATGTGTAAAGTTAAGAATGATGTGCCTCAACAAGTAAAGTTACAACATAATGATATATTCGCAAACCATCTGCTAAAAATGAATTAATGACCATCACTGGTTATAAAAGCCATTTGTTAAACACTTCAAACATGTTTTCATGTTTTTTAGTCATGAATGTGGCCTGGATGTATTATTATTACCCATTATCATGTTCTATCTACTTTTATTTGCCCAGCTTCGGGAAAAAAGAATGAGGATGTTTTCTGAGAGACTATAAATATAAAAACACCCTTTGGCTGAAACACATTTGCAACAGAAAACAAAAATAAATCTTACAGTAAAAATATTGAAAACATTAAGAATAAAGTGCATATACTTGTCACGCTCAGGAATACAGACAAGAAGGGTAAGTTCCAAAACACTGGTTTATTTTCACAATAAAGCAAACAAGCTTCTTCAGCGATTATAAAGGAGGGTGAGATAACATAAAGGAAATGTAATTTAACTCAGGAGGATCGCTGGAAAATGGTATAGAGTCCGTCTCTCAGACCCCTTCGCTCAGGTAAGTGTCTCAGTTGAGTTTAACAGGTAAGTTCAGGTAAGCTCAGGATCAGGTGACTGTGACTGCGTGTTTTCTGGACCAGGTGACTGTGACAATGTGACAGCTTCTTTAACAAAGACTGATGACCAAACATGAAAAATAAGGAAATAAATGAACCGTAGTGAGTTTTAAATTCACTGCGTTAAAATGAGTTTACGTCTCATAATATATTAAAACATATTAATTACACGCAGTTAATAAACATTTAATTTTACGGCGTACTTGTTACATTTCCTTATTGCATTGGGTTTAATCTAAAAAGTAATTAATTACTAGATTCTTAGTCTAATTATCTTTAACAGTGTAATTGGATTACTGTACTTATAGGTGTATTGTCTCTTTAAAAATATTGGATTGCTTCTTACTTATTCATTTGGTAACACTTTTTATTTTACCGTCTCCTTGTTACACTTGAATGTACTGTTATGCTATAAATGTACTGCATAAGTACTTCCAAGTATCCCTAAATCCAGCACATTAATATTACACTGTACCTGTATAAAAACACTTTAACAAGGACACCTTACAATAAAGTATAAAATTACTTTCCCAAGTCTCTATCAACTTCGGCTGTTTGAACAATACAGGGACTGACATGTAACTGTTCTCTTAATTCATTCACCTAAATAACATTTTAAATAAAATAAAAAGTTGCATAGATTGTAAAAAGAAAGGCTAGAATAAAAACACATATTTAAAATTTTAGATCCTAGATTTGTTTAACAAAATTTGTTTTTATATAAATATGTTCTATAGTTTATACAGAATTTAATGCAGCAGAAGTAAATTAATAACAGAAAGATTAAATGTAATCCCTTACTAATTCAAAAGAAAGATATTTAAGTTGCTTAATAATGCGTTACACCCAAAACTGGTAATAATAACAGTAAACTATGCAGAATAAAACCCGAAGCAAACACTGCCTTTATTTCATTCATTATTACCTAGTACATATAAGGTATTATTATATTGTAACAAGGACACCTTCAATTATTGTAACTTAAAATCATATTAGTCATCATAAAAATTGTTTTACTAGTTTTAGTTTTTAAATTTGAGGCAGATTAAAATTTAATGTTGCATTAATCCTACTGTTTCTTAACTTAACAACCATCATTGCAGGTTTAACCCCACATGGGTTGATTTATGAACTATGAACAATGCATAAAGTGCTTAATCTGACTTAAATCCTGAGGTATATACTATAAAAACTGTTTAAGCGTCAGCTAAAATCCCATATTACTGACAACCTCAATAAAGCATAAAGAAACAATGTCAATCCATTTCAATAGTTTAATGGTTTTCAATAAAGCAGTTACACAACCATCACTACAGGCAGTCAAGAAAAAAGTAGACGGTACAAAAATCACACAAATGAACTGTGCCTAGTCGACTAGGTTCACATTGGCTCTGGGTTGTCAAGTTGAGGTGGAATGCGAGATCTGGTCGAGGCAGTATTAACTTAAAAGATGTCCTGGAAGCAAGAAGCAGCATTTGTTGTGAGAAATGTTGGCTAGGACTAACCTGTGGAATATGACCAGGTTAGTTCTGCTAAACCGACGCTGGGATGTTTTTGTAGAGAAACACAAGCGGAATGTTAACCTGCCCAACGTTACAGGACAAACTCCACCCTCTGAACGAGGTTGAGCGACTGGACCACACGGATGGAGATGCCGTGAATCACGAGTCTCATCCGATGTAGATGCGATGGAAGTCATTAGCACCAAATGCGGCATTGCACTTTGGGCACTTTCTCTGACGGGTGTCGTAGCGCGTCTTCACGCACTCAAAGCAGAAAACGTGGAAGCACTTGGTCAGAACGGCGTCCTTCACGCGTGAATTGCAGCACGGACACGTCAAGCGGGCCTGTGAAACAGAAACAAGATCCTTCAAAGGCACGAACACACAACTCTTTCTGTACCTCTATACAACTGAACAACGTAAATGACCTTGTAGTCGTTTATTTCTTCATTCAGGATCTCATCTCCATTTCGGATGTTCTCCGCAGGCTTCTTGGCCTTCTCTATCTTCCTGCGTAGTTTGGATATGTCCTCCTGTGGGGTAAAAGAAAGAGCACAATTTTAGAACAAAATTTGATACATTTTTAGCATTTGTGAGGAGAAGAGGTCCTGTATCATGAGAAAAGCTGCCACAAAGACATGATTCGTACATAGACCTTTCTCACAACCGCTAAATACTGCTATTGTACGAACCTGTGCACGTCGGGCATTGAAAGACTCCTTTTCTCGAGAAATGCTGTTCTCCATCACCTCCGCTCTGACCGCACTCAACCTCTGCTGCACTCCTTCCAGCTGAGTGCGCATCTCCTCCGAGAGCAGCGCGGACTCCTGAGCCTAAAACAGAGTTAAGACACGGAGAAATTATAGAGGTTTTTTTAATTGCTCCTTCCTCTACATAGTATAAGATGCATATATAGGAGTTCATCTGTTTGTACCTTGCGTTTATTCATCTCTAAAGCTTGTGTTCGGAGCCCCAGCTCCCTCTCGGCAGCGCTGATGGTGCCCTGCAGGAGGCGCTCTTTCTCCTCTAGCTTCCGCACCACCTGCAGCTGTGCATCCACCTAAGAGTGAGAGAGAAATTTACATCTTATGTACTGTTCAGCTGCAAAGGTGGAGAACAGGAACCAAAGCGTATGTGGAGGATTCAGACCATATTGCAAAAATACACATCCTGTAGACAGGGTGTAAATAAGAGATTCACTGTGCAGTGTAGAGAGAGCGTCGTTGATTATAATGAAACTTTGCGATGAACTAAGGAGAGTGACTGCTTTTAATGATTAAATAAGAGGTTAGTAGTGACTTACATTGTCTCACTAGAACATTATTGCCTGATTTTGCTCTATTTAATCAACGTGACAGATAAGCTGCAGCGCATTTCCATTCAAACAGCTGTCAGTGATTCAATTGCTTCGTTCGTGAATGAATCAGCCGTTTGACCAATCACTTGAAACAATGATTCAGTGATAAAATCAGTGGCTTGCCACCACATACTGGCAGTATTATTTCTGTTATTTGAATTATTTAATACTTCTAGATTAAAAATGTTATTTAAAACATAAACGTCAGCAAGGATTTATGCATTTAGGACCTCATTTAGGTCTCATTAAACATATGTACATACACATATAAGCCACTTTTGTGCTCTTCTGTGCCAACTCTGTACAAATTAATTTTGTTAATACCGATTTCATTTGATTGGTGACTTATTATTATTATTATACTTATTCATCTTGTTTTTATTTCAGAAAGCTTTTTTTATTTAAATTTTATTAACTTTAAATAAAAACTGACATACTTTTAATAAAGTTGAGGAATGCCATTACAAAGGTAATAACTAAATTCTCTCTACATCACTTTTAAGAGAAAGGGATTTTTTTTTTTGCATTATTTCTGTTTATTGATTAGAATGTGCTCCTGAAATTTTTGGCAGTGCTCCTACATTATTTTTTTTTTTAATTAGAGCCATGTTATTTTATCCATATCAAAAGGAAGCATACATTAATAATTAAACAAAAAAAAAAACTATTTATCATTAATATACGCAACTTCCCAAAACAATTGTGAAATCTGAAGATCGCTCACTGTAATCTGAAAACACCACAAAACTCCACCCACCTGTGTTTTAAGGGTAAGCAACTGGTCAGCGAGCTCCTCTTTCTCTTCCTTGAGGAGTTTATGGATCTGGTTGGATTTGATTCGCTCGCTCATCAGTTTGAAGTTTGCGTCATCTTTCTCTCTGAGCTGCTGCATCAGACGAATGTTCTGCTCCTGCATGTCCTCAAACGCTTGGCCGGTAACATCCATCTCACTCAGCAAAGCATCTTCCTCCTGAGAGAGAGAGAGAGAGAGAGAGTGTGTGTGACCAATCCGAGTTTTCCATCAGAATGCTTGTCATCCATTACTCAGTAAAGCACAGCTCTACCTGCTTAGCAAGAGAGACTTTCTTATTGAGTATATCGATCTGCTCCTCCACAGAGCGGATCTTTCTCAGGGCCTCTTCGTCGGCCATCTTCTTTCCTTCCCTCCTCTCCCTCTCCTCCAGCTCACGCACCCGCTGACGGAGGTCCTCGGCCTGCACAAACACACACACACACAAACAGTTTGCGGCTGAACTACTTCATTTTCTTCTACTAACCTCATATTCTAAAATGTTGTGCTTCCAACAAACTAAGCTCTATTCATTTCCTACCTCTGACTTTGTCTTCTTCTCGGCAGCCATCAGCTGTACTTTATCTCTCTGTTCTTTCGGGGCCGAGCGGTACATATCCAACAGCAGCTTCATCTCCCTCTGGGACTCTTGGGCTTTCCTGTACCACATCATTACCATCAGCTTTCTTATTATCATTATAAGCACTTCCGAGAGTCATTTTCCCCCATCGTAATCAACATATCATGCAGAAGGACTTACTTTAGATCCCCCCGCACTACTTTCAGCTGCTCTATCTCTTTGCGTTTGGGTCCTCCAATCACAGCGCAGCGTTCAGCTGCTAGGTCTTCTGATTGGCTGCTGCTGGTGCTGGCTTTCTCTCTCTCTTCTTTCACCGCCACGCCTCCAGTACTCCCACGAGTCACCCTCTCTCTTTCTCTCTGCTCCTTCTCTTTTTCCTTCTCCTTTTCTTTCTCTTTCTCCTCCTCTTTCACTACGGTCTCAGAGTCTGTACCCGGTTCAGTCTTTACTGTTACTCCTAAAGAAATAAAATATATGTAAATTCTAGTGCTGACAAACAATGAATCACATCTAAAATACGTTTTTACTAACATATTTGTGTGTGTGTACTGTGTATATTTATCATTTATATATATAAATACATGCATTCTATTAAAGATATTTCTATATAATATGAATACAATGTATATTTTTTATTGTATATATTTGTATGTACGTGCATACATAATATAAACACTACACATGTTAACAAAAACCTTTTTTTTTTCTTTTTTTTTTACAGATATGAAAATTTTCAACAATTGTCTTGAAAAATAGTAGGGCAATTTTTATAAGAAGTGCAGTAAAGATAAGAAGTGAGTGTACCAGTAGTGCTAGGTGTAGCGGAGCCGCTTTCTGGCTCCGTCTTCACAGTAACGTCACCCGTCGGGGCAGGTGTGTGCGGGGAGGCGGTCTCTTCCTTCACATCCATCTCTGTGCTGGACTGTGATTGGACAGCAGCATTACCTTTGGCCGCACGCAGCTACAAAAGACAGGACAAGAAACCTCAGCAACCGCTTATTTTTCATTTTCTTTTAACAAAACATTGTAGAGTCAGTGAGTTTGTGCTCTAACCTGATTGAGCTCCTGCTGAGCCTCTCTCAGTCGGAGTTTATATTTGACCACCTCTCCCTTCAGCTGCTGGTTATGATTCTGCAGTGTACTGATCAGATGTCTCATCTCACGGTTTATTGGGCCTGAAAAAGAAGCAGAGAGTACTACAGAGTCAATTTAAAAGCAAATCTGTGCAAAAAGAGACTGAAATCATTCGAAAGAGAGCAGAGGAAGTTTACCTGCTTGTTCGTTTGCAGCGAGCGTCTGCTCAAATTCGATTCTGAGCATCTCATACTCCTTGCGGACTTGTGCTAACGTGTCTTCCAACTGAATCACTTCAGTACGGACCTTGCGCTGCAAGGACACCTCGTCGTTCTGGAATAAACACAATTTATCATGCTTTGATAAAATCCACGAACTGTGAGCCATCTATGAAGTGTACCGTCAACCAACCTCTGTATACGAGCCTGCAGCATCTAACATCACTGTGTATTCACATTCACGTACCTCCATGTGGTCCAGCTGGCGCAGTCGGGCGGTCCTGGTCGTGTTGAGGCGAGCTTTGGTCTCGTCCAGCTGAGATTTCAGCACCAGTGATTCATTATAGAGCACAGAGAACTGAGACTGAAGACAGCGATACTCGGCGCTCTCTCTGGCCACCTCCTCAGCCCTGGACAGCAGCTCCACCTGATAAGAGTAAGAACAGTTATGCATTTCTTATTAGTGAATATGGCAGCATTGTTCATTTTTGAACTACCATTTAAAGGTTTGGGGTCAGTATGATCTTTCTCACCTGCCCTCCAAAAGTATGGAAACACCCCTGTAGACCAGCAATAATCATTTTCATTTTGGATTACATAAAAATGGCAATATATACACTTCCAAGTTGAGCTACTGTGGGAGGAACTGGGCCGTGACATCTGTATGAAGTGTCCAGTCAGTGTGAATCCTCTTTGGGCAATCCTTCAGGAGGCTTGGAGTAATATATTAAGTCAATGTTTGAATAAGATTATACAGAGCTGGAATAGCTGCTAACGTATTTCCTATGTATAAACTGTTTATGTTTTCCTTTATCAGTGCATGAATTAAAAAGGGTTCATGCCAATATTGTCCCAAACCCCACTTTTCTCTTCAGAAATCATTCTAATATGCTAACTATTCTTATCATCAATGTTTATTAAAAGAGTTGTGCCACTTAATATATTTGTGGAAACCATGACAGTGTTAGTTCAGGATTCATGAATAGAAAGTTCAAAAGAACAGGATTTATTTGGTACAAAAGATTCAAAATATGTAAATAAGTAATCTTACTTTTGTGCCGTTTATTTGACTTTCCGGGCTTAATAGAGAACGCTTAAAAACACAGAAACCTGCGATTACTGCTACCACACAAATTCTTATTCATTCATTTCATGAAACATTCCCATTTCATATTCATTTTTTAATGATCTATTGTTATTCCTACTCTACAGTTATTTCTCATTACAGGAATGCCACTGCTCCTAAAGGAGAGCTTTACTCCGTTCCAGAGTATCTGTGTCTTCAAGTGCTGGCTGATAAGGAGCCTTCGTTCAAGGACGAGATATGAAAGTGTGGGGTTTGTAATTTTCCACTCTGAAGAGCTGAGCAGTTGACTGCCTCTGAACACCAGATTTAATCTGGTATAATATTGCCCGAGCAGGAGGATAGTTAATGGTGTGGTCTCGAGGGTTTACCTTCATGTTATTGTTCTCCTGGTAAACCGTCTGCAGGTCCTGCTGGAGCTTCTGGAGCTCACTGAGCCGATTCTCCGCTAGCTCCCTGTTCTCCTCCAACTCACTGTTCATCTCCTCAAACTAACAAGAGACGGAAAGGATGGTATATTATCATGGTATACTGTGCAACAACGTTAAGACATTGAATAAGTAACCATATATGTCAAAATACTTTAAATAATAACAATATTCTATAAACAATAAATATATATATATTAGGGATGGCACGGTTCATGAAAAAAACCGAACCGTTCGGTTCGCTTGTCTCGGTTCGGTGCACGCATGCGTCGCACGGTTCGACGGTTCATGACATGCGCAATG
>JAUCMU010000026.1:6001502-6019322 GCA_032275025.1 Enteromius treurensis | reverse complement strand
CCACACTTGTTGACATCTGACATCTGTCAAAATGTCAATCATTGTGTACAGAGGTTATTTATTAGACCATAAATTAGGCCATAAATAACACCCATAAATCATATTGGAACGACAGTGCCCTATATAACTACTATTATATTCTGACATATAGCTGAAATCGCTTTAGTTTAAGCGGTAGTGTAAGTCAATCCTTTTCCCGATTACAATGAGACTTCATTATAAATTAGTCTATAACCTGTTTTTCTGATGCTCCTTCACTTTTATATCTTGCTATACACTTGAAACAAAGAGAAAAAAAAACATAAATTTGAAAGCTAAGCTGTTTTATATCAACAGCAACAAAGCAGAATGTTATTGCGGTTGCTGGTGTCTGACATACTACAAATAATGAATATATACAATACAGCGATCTGATCAGTAAAGAGCTTGAACAACACATTACTGTAAAACAGACACCATTTGTGTTTCGCTATAAAACTGAAAGTTGAGACTTTGTTTTAAAAGTACTAAAGAGACTAATCTTATTGCTATTGGGTGGCGCACTATAACGAATCCAATGGAAGACATGAAGTATTATTTCCAAGCTTATTGTCCCCGCGAATATTATACATGATATCATTTCTGTAATAATCCCACATAAATGCCTTTCTGGTGTTAATAAGGGTTAAATAAGAGAGCTACAGCGCCCCCCAAAGGAATGTGTGTTAGATGATGTTAAGATCAAAAGTTGTTCCTGTCCAGTCTTTTAATAAATATCATATTCTTGATTTTAAGTGGTTTCTGCGAGTTCTTAGATCTCATCCCAGTAAGATGAACAATATTAAAATATGCCTTAATTCCGGTAGCCTTCTCTCAATCCGGGGCATTTGCAACTTGAAACATTACGACTTTAATCTCGTAGTTTTAGATTTAAAAAAATTGTTTTTTGGTGGCACTAAAACGCTGTCGTAGGGTATTGTTCCAGTGTAATCGCTATAAATAGTAAAAAAAAACAACAACAACAAAACAAAACAAAACAAAACAAAACGAAGTTATTGCAAACGTGTTGAAGCATGTCCTCCACTGAAAAAAAGAAAAACTGCTTCCTTTATCATATCCTGTATACTTGGCATGTGTGGGTCGTGCATTCCCATTGGGATGAGCCACTTCCTTTCCTGCTTAGAATAACATAACTATAGCATTACTGTCTTAAAATACTGCTTTTACAAACAGACTTGAAAGTTCACTGATGTGCAAAAACACATTCAATTAAAGGCAATTCGTTCTTCATTATTTAAAACTACTGTGCCATATTTTCGAGTTTCAGGCATGTTTCTACATGAGTTTCATTTACACTCACGAGCTGAGGGGAGGAGTCTCTAAGACTTCACCCAAAAAACTTCTGGATGAAAGTGAAAACAAGAAAGACCCGAGACAAGAGCGACTTCAACGTTAGGTAAAGCATTTCGTGAGATTTCATTTCATTTGCTTAGAACTGGGTTGACTTTAATAACTACATTCTCTAGAATGACGTTTGATAACTACGTTCTCCTTAAAGTTTAGGTGTAAATTTTGTGTTGAGGCAGAGTAACTAGCTGGTTCAGATTTAACAAAGCAAAAGTAGCATGTAAGCAAAGCAAGTAGCAAATATCCACTTTTGAGACTAACATGTAACTTTACACTAAATATAAAACTGAGAAATACTGATTGTTGGCTAAAACATACCTTAATCCACGTGAAACCTTTTAATTTGTATTTATTTTTGTCTTTATTGATGCTAACTGCATACATTTGAACTCAGCTGTGTATCTTTATTGGAACTTTAATATCACAGCCTCATTTCCTTTAATAAATCTAGTTTACACTAGGTACAAAAAATAGTCCTCTCAGGACACTTTTGCAATTGTCAATTGTTGTTTTGTCAATTGCTTTATTCCTGTTTTCTACTTCTGCTTGTTATAGAGCCAACTGAATAAATAATGCATGCTATTATTGCGTGTGTGTGTGTGTGTATGGATGTCAGAGTGTGGTTATATGTGTGTCATATGTATGTGTGTTATAAAAAAATGATGGTGGCTTGCATTCAATAGTAGCCATCGTGTAATACATTAAAAATAAAAATGCATTATTTTATATCTACTTTCTACTTGTAAATACACACAAGTGTATAAAATGTATGCTCAAAGTGTGATCAATGCACTATTGGCTGATTATAAGAAGATGATGTTTAAAATATTCTCCATGTGTTTAAAGATGCCAGAACCCACTGATGCGATGAAAGCCTCGCCATTTTACCAACTACAGCAGCAGCATGACATCTCCAGGTTCCTGAAGATCCAGCCACTGGCTTTGGGGGTAAAACACACTTTGGGGTTTTTTGGTCCTTTCTTATTTTCCTGTGTTTTGTAATTTCCCCCCCGCTTTGTTTCCATTATCATCCTGTTTTATGAAAAGCACTCAGTTTTCTCAGTTGCCTGTCAAGTGTTGTGTTTATTGTGTTTGTAACGATGTCATCTCCTGTGTGAAACATTATTATTTTCGGAAAATGAACCAAGCTGCATTTAGATCCACATCTCTTCTTCTTCTTGCCTTCGCCTGTGTTCAGTCTGTATGAACGAACAGACACTATGTCTAATGCTTTTGTGTTGCAGATCTTGGAAATATTGCTGGGCTTATTGCAACTTGGTTTGACAATCTGGAATAAGAGTTATTTTGTTATCTGGTCACCATTCATTGTAAGTTAATAATTTCAGTATCAGTACAACATCATACAGTGAAGAAAATATTGATTTCTGTTTGATTTCTATTTTTCAGTTCATCATAATTGGAGCTATAACAGTCTCAGCTGCACTCAAACGCACACCGCGTCTGGTTAGTGTCAACTTTACTGTCTTGCGAAGAAGCAATATGTATAAAAATAGAAATATTAGGAGGATTCTATACTTTTACTTGTTTTTTTTGTATTGCAGGTCAAAATCTCACAAATGGTCAGCTATGTAGGTTTTGTAATACTTGCTATCTCCCTCCGTGGTCACATTGTTTACGTTCTGGTAAGTGTGTACACGCCATACTATATGTGTGTATGTCTAGCAGGGCTGGGTATTGACACAAATTTCCATTCAGTTTCAATTGGCAAGTTTGCGATTTGATTCCATTTGAATTCAATTCAATATTGATTTATCTGGACACTCACCAGCCACTTTATTAGGTACACCTGTTCAACTGCTCGCTGAACCAATTAGCTATTTTGCATATTTTAAAGTAGGGTCTAAAACAGTTCTGTAGGGACTAGGAAATATTAGTTCAATTCATGGATCTCTCCTAACGAGCTCATGATTTGATAAAGTGTGCGCTGAATGGCCGAACGCATGTGTGCAAGACATAAAAGAAATTAATGCTTTATTTTTTTATTGTGCTTATAAACATAACAGAGGTGTCATTAAAGCATAAAACTTTGTATACAATATACTAAATATATCAATGGCACCAGGAAATATACATGAATAAATATATAAATAAAATAATTAAATAATAAAACTGATAGAAAAATTACAATAATTTGCCAGAAATATAACAATGAAGAAAAAATAATAGTTACAAAGAGAAATTAATATAGAACAAAAACCAAGAGGGTAAGATATGAATTTATACATCAATTGAACTGTACAAATGAAAATAATTTCAAACTGAAGTTGTTTTTCTTGCTTTCTTATTTAATGAGTATCAAATAGTATTAAGATTGGTTTGTTTTTAGTGGACTTACACTTATGTATGTAAAATTTCCCAAGCAAATTAAATTTACAACAAGAACAGCTTTATTTTTGTAGGATTATAATCGAAGTATCCGATGTCTCTAAGGGTTATATCTCTCACTGAATATTGTCTTTAATAAATGTGTCAGTACTTTTCCAAAGTTGTGCAGAAGAAGAACATGACCAAAATAAATGGAAATGAGCATCTTGTTTCATTACTAGTTTTGAATTTGGTCATAAAATATTTAACGGTACAATTTGTTATTTTCAAAGACACTTCTTTTGTTTTATTTGTAAGAAAATATTTCTGTTGTAAGGACCAAATCTTTTTTCCAGTTTAGATTTTTAAAAACAGTTTTAAATAATAAATTGCAGGAGATGCAGAAGTATTATATTCCAAAAAAAAGGCATCTGACCTTTTTTCCCCCCCCGAAAAACATATTTTACCTATCAGGGTTTCAGCTGGCTCAGGATAAGAAATTAAAAACACATTAAAAAATAAATACAGCCACATGCCATGTTTAACACAATAACCTCCGAAACATTCGTCCATCATACATTTAAAAAAATAAATAAATTGAATCTGGTTTGATTTCCTCCATCTCTGCATCCGTAGCAAGTCAGAGCATTTTGGACTCAGCGTGCAATGACCTTAACAGTGTCTAATCTTATTTAAACTGGCTACTGGTTTTTGATTTATGTTTATGATTTACTTAATTAGACTACTGGGGATGTGTCCTTCTATGTCCTTATCACCTGTGATATTCTGATCTTCATCATCTCTCTTGCTGTTGCCATAACCTCCTGTTCCTGTTCCTGTTGCTGCAGATCGCAGGTAAACATTATCAAAAGATAAAAAGAAAAAACTGCACACATCGTGTTGGTTCTCTCTCAGTCAACCCTGTCATGGTCAGTAGTGTGACCACATATTTACCTGTCAACCACATCATGCAGATGGACCAGCTGTACCCCTCTGCATTGGCCCAGCCTGTTAGTTCGGTCATGCACGAGCTGCCAGCAACAAACGGATTAGTCCCACCTGCGGCAAATTACAGTCACGTCCCCAGTGCATCTCCACCAATGTACAGTCCAGTACCAACTACACCTCCATCTAACTACGACAAAGACTCCGGTGCCGTTCCACCAGCCTACAGTCCAGTCCCAAGTGTTCCTCCGCCAGCCTATGAGGTAATTTTGGAGTGAGTGTAGACCTACTACATCACAAAATATATTTATTAATACACATCGAAATCCTGTGCTGACCTGCTGTAATGGCTGCACTGCACTAATATACATTGTGTTCTGTTACTGCAGCATGAAGATTTCCAGACCGGAATATGAATAATATCTGGAACGATTAACACAATTTATAGTTTATGGTGAAAACCAAGGTTTGTAAATCGAATGAATGAGAAACATTCATTAATATCTTACGTTTTCATTATGTTTCAATCTTTATGTTTTTCCCCAAATTACTGTTCTTACATTCAATTTTACATAGAAAATGTATAGCTTTTTATTTGTAAGTTTTTTTTTTTGTACATTATGTATGTATTATGTATTTTTTTATTTAACACAGTAAACAGCACAATGAAAAATTCAGCTCAGCATTTCAACTGAGACTTAACATTTTAAATCCTATTAAAGTTCTCATGTGTACTTAAAAAAAAAAAAAAGGCAATGTTGAAATTTGTGTAAAATAGACTGACAATGTTACATTCAAATTTGTGTTTAACCAGTCCTGACACAAAAATACTATTTTTCAGCCCATGACAAAAGCAGCATAACCTGTTCAGCAATATTTCAGAAGACCTGAAAACAAGGCACTGAATATCCGCATTACCACTCAGGAAGAGGAAGATGATTCGTTTTTAAACACTCATCAATGAAAAAGCATACTGAAACTAAATTATAAATGAGTTCAGTATCTGATTGCATTCTGCATATCATGCTGAATTATCTGGAATAGTATTCACACAATTGTGCTCTAGTGTTTTATGAATGCATGTGTGGAACTGGATATTCGGATCTTCTCTCAACAAAAGCCTATATTTTTATGTTTTGCAATTCAGACTTTTTTTTCCAAAAACGGTGAGTTTGAATTAATTGTGAGACATCTCACAACTTATATCTCGATTCGGACTGAGTTCTGACATTTTGTTTCTGAGAATTGTGAAATAAAATGCAGTTTGAGGTTCATATAGATATTGTGAGATGAAGAGTTGTTTTATTCCATCGCAGAGATTAGCTTTCATATCACTGTGAGGGCTAACATAGAAACAATTAATCAATATAATTTGGGATTTAAAAGCTAAATGTGCAGACTACAGCAAAAGTTGGCCTTATTTCTTTTTTTTTTAATGTCCCTGCAAAGTTGCTATCATCTGAAATTTTCAATATGTCTGCATTGCCTTCACGAGTACATTTGAAACCGTTTTGTGATTTTTAAAAACAGAATTATTCAGTGTGGTTTCCAGTTAATAGGTTTGAAGTGAGGGAACTAGATTTGAAGCCGGGTTCGTCTTATTTGACACAAGATACAGGCTGAAGTCATTTTCCAAATTCAACATTTACAGAGTGAAAAATAAATGTGTTTATGAGTACAATGCAGTGATAAGCAGTTACAGAAAGATGGCAGACAGGTTTTGCATTCATTTACTGCCACCTTCAGTTTTCAAACAGTTGGAAAGTCATCATATGAAATAACAAACAGGATTATGCAAATGATGTCGTACCTAAAATGGTAAATTAAAGAGCTTATATTTGAACTTTATAGATTCCAGCTCTTCTGATATTAATCATCATAACCTGAAAAAATGAAGACTTCTTGAATTTAGTTTCAGCTCTGGCTTGGGAAGTAAATAAATATCTTCCTGATCTGGACAGATAGCAGTTATACAGAATATGATCTTTTGCTACATACTGTAATGTTATGAATGCAAGTGAAATAGCGTGGTGTCAGATGGTTATAGATATTCTGCAACTGGTAATGTAAGAGAAAAGATGTTACATTAAGGTTTCAGACGTGCTCTGAGTTTCTCTTACAAAGACCGGAGGGGAGGAGTCTTTTTTTTAATTTTTTCCACACGGATGGATGGATAAGTGAAAAAGAAAAAAGCAAGACCCAAGAGCGACATCAACGTCAGGTAAAGCAATCTCGCAATAAATTAATGAGTGCTTTTACATAAAGCTCCACTGGCTGTATAGAGCTGTATATTTAAGCGCTGCTTTAAAGAAAGCTCGTGTTGTGTTGGTTTGGCAGAGGATGGAGAGATATGAGTAAAACTTATATTCGACATTTCATTTAATTCGTTCAGAAACGCCACTACCGTGTTGTGCTTATTCTTTTTTTTATGCAGCTTTGACTGAAACCCATACTAATTAAGCAGAAATATACAGAGGGAGCAGTAATATCAAATTTAGCTTGCAGAACGGATACATTTACAATACATGCAATACAACAGCACTTCATGCCATGTAGACACTCGACTCGATGAATCTCTTTGGTGTTAATTTAACGTTAAGTCCGAACCAAATTCATCACAAACGATCATGACTTTCCAAAGTTATTCATAAACGCCCACCTTTCTGATGATTCATAGGCTGCTTTGTACTGGCAACAAGCAGATGAACCCATAAATATTAAAGCTTTGCGTTTTACAGGAAATTATTCACTATTCAGGGCTATCTACTTGCCTAAATAAAGTATGCATCATTAACAAGGTGCATTTCTCTGTTTTAATAGCCTACATTAAGGCTCTATGAGTGTATGTCACATTAAACGTTTTAAATTGTGCTGTTTTTTCGCTCCTGTTTTTAGTGTCAAGTCAAGTCACTTTTATTTATATAGCGCTTTTAACAATAGTGATTGAAATATTGCGGCTTGGAAACAGGTGGAAAATTTGACAGCACAAAAGTAGCTAGTACTGGTATAATCAACTTATTTAGAATACACCCTTTTAACCATAGATAGATAAGACTATCCCTGCATTAAAAACAATAAAACGATAGAAACCATCACAGAAATATGGTTGAAATGGTTTCCATTAAAATTCCATAAAAATTAAAATGTTAAACCATTACAAAACTTCTTTTAGAAGTATGTTTTGGGCATTTTTCCAATAAGATTTAACATCCCACCCACAGAATCCATCACTGACCAGTAAACATCATTATACTTTCCATTAAATCCAATACAATTCCCATTAGAACCATTAAATCCATTACATTTTCTAATGTTTCTTGGGTAGGGAATGTTTTTTTAGCAGGGTTGTTAAAGCGGATTTGTTACATGCGTGAATAAATAATCATTACGTTTTATCCATCTATAAACATACACTTTAGAAACTATGTATACACATCTATTTTGTCACTTTTCCCAGTCCATATTAGTATATTCTGGTAATGTTGATTGGATGGACCAGCACCAGCTTGGACTGTCCTTGCCCCTGGTTTGACTATGTTCACATTTGACACATTTTCTAATATGTACTGTAGCACATTTTTTTGATTTAGTAATAATTAACTCCCGCTGGGACATGGAGTGTCCAAAGATCACCTATTTATATAGCCTACTGTATTCAACTCAAATAAACTGTTATGTAGAAGCGGTATCACATATATAATGACCTGTGACAACCTGTGGCTTCATGGCAATATTACATCTGTGCTTGTATTCAGACCAGCATTCTTTAGTCATGTGACGCTGGGCAGACACACAGGTTAGGATTTAGATTGACAGGCTAAAGTTGCAGCCTTTTGCATTCTTCAGCTCCATAGGAACGCTTCTTCTTTGTTGTTAAGCGACTCTTCAGGTAAATCTAGATTCCCTTCTTAGAAATTAAAAGAATGATCTGTGAAACCAGGTTTCTCGGTACTCAGTCGCCTTTGGCTGTCAAGAAAAAGAAGACGTTTAAAGACAAGGTACTCTTTTTATTTTCAAAGATGCCGAAACCCACTGATGTGATGCTAACCGTGCCAGTATACCAGCAGTATGACGTCTCCAGGTTCCTGAAGATCAAGCCACTGGCTTTGGGGGTAGAAACACACTGCTCCACATCAAGAGAAGTATCCGTGTGTATGAAGAAACAGGCACTTTATCTTCTGTTTTCGTCTCACAGATTTTGGAGCTATTGCTAGCCTTAATGGGTCTCAGTTTGACCATCTGGAATGTTTGTTTTTCTCTTCTCTGGTCGCCATTCAGCGTAAGTCAATCATTTTAATATCAGAACTCTATTATACAGTGATCGAATACTGAATTCTGCTCCGTTTCTGTTCTACAGTTCATTTTTACTGGAGTATTAACAGTCTCTGCAGCAAGTACATGTAAACCATGTCTGGTTAGTGTCAGTTTTATAAAACGTACCAATTTTGATTAAGAAAAACTTTACGAGTTTTATTTTAAACCAGATCTTCTGTGCTATAGATCAAATCCTCACAAATGCTCAGCTATTTCAACGCGGCAGCGGCTGCTCTGTCTCTCCACTTTCATTTTTATTACACATGGGTAAGTGGTCGCTTTGAAACCCACACATTTACTAAATAAATAAATAATTAAATATATATATGTCTAGTCTAGATTAAAACACTTTCTTACTTTACCAGACTTAGATGAAAGCGCTTTTATAGCCCACAACAATTTGATATAGCCCATCCTCTATGCTATATTGTTTGGTTCTGGCAACCGGTTTTTGATTCATATTTGAGTTCATAATCACTGTGTGTTTATTATTTGATCAGGGCGTGACTTGCTTTCTCCTGATGGCCTGCGATATTCTCATCTTCATCTTCTCTGTCAGTGTTGCTTTAACCTCTTGTTCCTGTTGCTGCAGACCAAAGGTAAGTCTAACATTTTCTCATCTTGAAAAAACTGAATTGCATAGATGTGTAACAAATAGAATATTGTTTCTCTTTCAGCCAAGACGTGTGGAAATCAGTTATATGAACACAGATTTGCCTGTCAATCATATTGTGCTCTTGGGCCAGCCGGACCCCTCTGTACCGTCCGTTATGTACATGCTGCCAGCAGCACACGGCTCTGTCCCTCTGCCAAATTACAGTCCAGTACCAACTATACCTCCACCAGCCTACGACCAGGTCTCAGCTGCACCTCCACCTGACTACAGTCCAGTCCCAAGCGCTCCTCCACCAGCGTATGAGGTAATTATGAGTAACTGTAGGATGTCTATTTATAATGGCTCATACAAATTATAATCCTATAAATAATCTCCATCTTTAATCATAATTGCTTGCTAACATGCTGTAACTGTTGTACAGCTCTGATACACTGTGTATGGTTAATGCAGTATGAAGATTTACAGACCAGAAGATGAACCGGATATCCTTTGGATTATGGCAAATGAAAAAAAACAACACTTATATTGGTAAAACTTTCTATGAAGCCTTTAATTACTATACATTATAAGGGTATTCTTAAGACATTCTTAAGATATAACATGGAACTGATGGCTACTCATGAAAACAAATATAATACATGATAATATTCACATATTTGTGATTATAACTTTCAAGAGTATGATCATTTATAACACACAATGAACTCTGTGTTAAATCTACTTCATTTATAATGGACTATATCATATCTTGAGATTGTTTATTTAAGTTCTTACAAGATTTTGTGAGTGTTATTCGAGTGTTTCCTGTGAGGCTAATGTGAGCTAGCTCATACTTTCAACTGAAAACAATACTATGTTTATTATATAAAGCTAAGAGTATTAGTAGACTTAGGTAGGGTAGGGGGAATGATCACATACTTGTGAAGTATCCTATACTAAGTGTCTGTTGAAGAACCATCAAAATAAAGTGTTAGCATATATTTAGCAGAAACACTACTAATACTCTGATGAAGGCTAGTTGACATACTTGCTGTCTAAAGGGTAGCATCAAACTGATATTATATATACAAATGTTATGTCATATTACACATTCATCTGATCTGGTATCTTATGGCTGTTTGAGAAAAAAGTTATTGTCATTATTATTATTTATAAGTGCTGTATGTCCAATTTTATTAAAGTAAAATGGCAGGATATGAGACTTATAATGCATTATAACTATGAGAAATTATTTAATATTATAACACAGTAAACAGTGCTTATGAACATAAAGTTATTTATAATGCATTATGCATGCTTTGAGAATACCCTTACGATGTATTATAAATACAGGCTTCATGGAAAGTGTTATCAATCTTTTTTATAAATGTGTAAATAATTTATAAATAATTATAATATTACAATGAAATAAATTATTTTTGAAAACCAAATCTGTGAATGCATGTTGTAAAGGAATTAAAAATTGTAATAAAAGCAGTGATGAAGTCATTTTTTACTTTATAAAAAAATTTAAAAGTAAGAAAAACTAAATTAGCTAGTTTAGATGTAGCAAACATGGATGAGAAATGTACCAGAAATGAGCTATTTTTTTTAAACACGTGTGCATATTAACAATTAAATATTTTTCCTTTCCAAGTCAACAAGTCCTCAGCAGAAACTTCACTGGATAGATTCAGCCCTGCACTTTCAGGGAAAACCCAAACAGTTGGTTCTGCACCACGAGTTATACATTTATTATTTATTAACCTCTAAAATGATCGTCTCTTGAAGACAGACTAAAAGGTTTCGCTATATGATGATGTTTGGCTGCATGAAAATGTGACGTTTCCAGCTCGTGACAAAATAAATCATTCCAAATACAGCATGGCTTACAAATATTTCAGAAGAACTACCGAAACTCATTACAGTTAAACAGAGTAATGTTCAGAGGAAACAAAGCACTGCTTTGTCTTTACAAATGTTCGTTTCAAACAAAACGTTTTGTTATGGTTGTAGTTTTTATAGAACGATAACCCTGCTCAAAGCTGTGTTATAGTGATTCGTGAATGCATTTGTGCAAGTGGACATTCACATCTCTCTCTTTTTAATAAATAACTACAGACTAACAAATTTGAGTCAACAAAAATGCCACGAGGATGAATTTCTCATTGCGAAGACTAACACAAAAACAGTGTAAATCAAAGAAGCTTTAAAAGCTAAATGTGCAAACATGAAAGGTTTAGAGAAGGAACTCTGGGTGATATTTAGCAAAACAGTGTTTTTTTACAATCATTTAAAGATTATTTGACAGTTTTGAAGGATTTGGTGCTATAAATATATATATATATATATATATATATATATATATATATATATATAACTTTAATCTAAAGACTGATATGAGTTTATTCATCCTTGACCGGCCCATCAGAGGATTTAGTTTTGTCTCTCGGCACTCTCCCCATGTTGTAAAACTCTGTGTTAGGTCTCATGTCCGTCAGATGGGCCATGCGGTTGGACAGAGCAAAGAACGCAGCAATGGCAGCAATGTCCCAAATATCCTCTCGGTCAAAACCATGAGCCTCTAGGGTGCCGAGATGCTCTTCAGTTACGGTCTCACTCTTGCAGACCGTCAGAGCAAAGTCCAGCATGGCTTTCTCACGAGCACTCAGGTCCGCAACCCTGTAATTAACCGCTACCTGTGCAACAAGACAGCACCAGTAAAATCAATTAGAAGCCCACACATATTGTTTATAATGTTTTTGGAAAACGGAGACTTGAGAGGGCGTTGAACAGGTTTACATTATGGGTGGTGAAATCTTTAGGTACCTGATCAGCCAGCATGGGTTTTTTGGAATAGATGCGGTGCAGTGCACTATGGGACACCACACAGTACAAGCAGTGATTGTGAGCACTGGTCGCAACAACAATCAGCTCCCGGTCCGCTTTTGACAGACCACCTGTTACAAAAGTAACATATACCTTAGATCACATCCTGTAACATCAAATTTACATTAAAATAATAAATAAATAAAAAAATAAATATAAAGAATTAGAATTGGTGCTGTCAAATGTTTAATCACATCCAAAATAAAATTGAAAATAAATAAATAAAAATGTGTGTGTATTGTTTATGTATTATGTATATATAAATATACACACATACAGCATATATGTTGAAAAGATTTACATGTGCAAATTTATATCTATATAATTTATACTATAGAAAAATGAACTAAATGTTTCAACAACATTTTTCTTAAATGTATTCATGCATTTGTGTGTATTTAGATATAAACACAATACATATACACAGTACACACACAAATGTACAGTAAAAAAATCTTTTGACTTAGGATGCAATTCATTGCTCAATAGCACTTATTAGAATGAATGTAGACCAGTTGTCATCCTCTTTTCTCATTTTTTTTAAGGGACATGACAGCTTTGCAGAATTATTTCCCAAAATCTAATCCTAATTATGCAAGTAAAACCAGATCCATATCTTGTTCCAGTAGCAAACCAATTAAAAACGAATGATAAAAATTATAAGGTCATGAAAAAAAAAGGCCATACCACTTTCCTTGTTCATGAGGGCATTATAATAAGAGAAGAAAGCCCGAAATTCAGCAGGACGATGGGCAAGAACCTTGAAGACATTGGGCAGAAACCCTCCCTGTAAATGAACATCTTCTATTAGTAGTGACACAAGACAAATTTCTTAATATATTTAGAAAAAAAGTAAATATATATATGTATATGTATATATATATATATATATATATATATATATATATGTGTGTGTATGTATATGTATGTATATATATATGTATATATATATGTATATATATATATATATGTACTTTATAATTTTTTATTTTGGATTATCAAATCATGTGGTGAGTAAACTAACTTTTTTTATTTTTTTTATTTTGGGGTGAATTTTACAGTAGATAAAGATAAAGAGATACCCTCTGTTCAACCTCCTCCATCAGCTCCACAATATCATAGGGCAGGTTCTTCTTGACTGGGACTGGATAGCGGCTGATGAGCTCTGAACTGTTGCTGCTGCTGTGTCTTGTGTGAGTAGCTGCTGTTTTCACACCAGCTCTGCTTGCTGGGGAAAGTGAGCACTGCAGAGGACAGGACTTGTTAAATATTCTTACATGCATTAAATAATTTCATACCAATAAACAACTTAAAGTCACTCTCCAAGTTCAAATATTGAAACCCATACATATATTTATGATTGCAATGCAGTAATCTAAAGCATTGAGAGGTGCAGGTACGTCTTCTCGCATTACAGTAGATTTACTGCTGCTTTAAAGCAATAAATGAATAATTCACAGTTCAGAATACTAGTTCATTCAAAAACCTTACCAAAAACCCCAAATTTGAGCGGAGACTAAGCTTCAAAACGCCTCGTAACGACATTGTTAAACTTTATCCTGTATTGTCGTTGTATGTTTATAGTGCCAGCAGAGTCATATGCTCTAAAGTACAGCCAATCAGAGAGTCGTATTCTGACACGCCCCATGAACATTCGACCAATGAAACCATCCTATGGAGTCTCATTTCACTTCCTGTTTACAGCCTTTTGGGCCTTGAAGGAAATGAAGCAAAGCATAATAAGAGAAATCACGGAGGTTAAGCGACAAAGTAAAAGCGTGCTTACGTTAGCATAAAAAATAGAGGAAGAATTATAAATATATCATAATTAATATATTACCGTATGGGATGCTGGATACATTCAGTTGCTTTATTGAGTCGATCACAATAATAATAATAATAGCGACAATGATAATGATTCTTATCATTATTAACATATATCCGTTGTGATAAAAGGCGAAGTCCTCAAACGATTGCTCGGGGACTTTTATTCTGAAGTTATCTACATCTTTATGGGCGCTCATCCGGAAGCGAATGTAAATATTTTGGTGTCGCAGTTTTCTGGTGAAATCTTATCAACTGCATACCAGTTTTTTTTGTATTGTAATAAACTCATACAAAGCTCATTATGGGTGGATACGGAGTGATGGCAGATGAACAATCTTTGGATTATTCAGTGCATGAAGCCTGGAACGAGGCCACTAATGTTTACCTGCTGGTTATTTTGGTCAGTTTTGCCCTGCTTATGTACGCCAGAAAGTAAGCGTCCATTTAAGTACATATTCATTCATTACACGATCATAGTTAAACTTCTGTAACGTTAAATCTGTTGATGACAGTTGATTGTGATCTGTGTTAAACAAAACGTATGTTATAAGTAATGGCAGCCATGCATGTCTTTTGTTTTCATCCAGAAATAAGAGGAAGATTATGCGTATATTTACACTGCCACCGACAGTGGGCAGCTCTGCAGAGCCCAACTTCTACGACAGTCTGCAGAAAGTCCGGCTGAGACAGCAGCTGGAAATGTATTCACTCGGTGGGTTGAGCTCATTTTCTGTAAAAAAAAAAAAAAAAAGAATAAGAATATTTACCATGGCACATCTATAAATATAGATATTTGATATTGGTGCACTTTTTGTTGGTAAAATACAACTGTAAATTATACAACCAAATAATAATACTAAAAATGAGACCCAAGATGGTTTATGACAGGTTCTGTGTGAAGGACATATCATAAAAAATGGTTATTTTAGCTATATGCATTAGGTTCTGTTATTTAATTGTTCATATACTTTAATTATCCTTTTTAAATACATCAAATATAAAATATTAAAACTGTTGCCTTTTATCAGAATTTTTTTTTTTTTATATATCTGTATTCTTAAAATAGAAAGAAATCATTATAATAGACTGATTTGCTACTCAAGAAACATTTATTACAGTGTTGAAAACATGTGCTGCTTAATATTTCTCTATGAAAACAATGATAAACAGAAGTTTGGGTCAAGTACAATAGAAAGAAAATAAACATTTATTTAGCAAAGACAAATTATTTTGATCAAACATGACAGTAAAGACATTTATAGTGATTTAAAAAAATAAAAACAACAACAACAACATTAAAAAAAACAGAAGTCATACACAGAGGTTTGAGGTCCGTACAGTAAAAATGTATTTAGCTACGACATTTTATTGATCAATTGTGACAGTATAAAGTCATGTATAATGTTTCAAAAAAACTAGCAAACAAATAACTAAATAAGAAAATGATGTCATTTTGAACTTTATTCATCTAAAAATCTTGAAAAGATAGTTTAAACAAAGTATTACACAGCAAAAACTGTGTCTAGCGTTTATGTAACAATAACCACATAAAAAGAGCCATAATTAATAACCGAGAAGCATAACAGTATATTAAAATAATTTCTGAAGGATCGTTCAATTACGTACATGAACATTTATTGCAATAGAAAGTTCTATAAAAGGTTATTTTGCATGCAACGCTGGTTGTCCTTCCAAAACATTCAAATTCCAGTTATGCCAAACTCATTTTATACTTCGTTATCATGTTTGAGCAGATGAGGTTTACGCAAAACATGTATTAACCCTGACAAAAAAATCTAGATCTGCGACTTGAAGAGAATATCGTGGCGTGATTGTAATCAAGATCTTCGGCTTCCTCATTTTGTGTTTGTCCCAGCTCGTAAGTATGATCAGCAGCACCAGCAGTCTCAGTCAGACAGTGTGCAGCTGTCAATGGAGTGATCTGACCAGAGGAGGCGCTCTTCACCCACTAATACTGCAGATGTGAAGAAAGGCTGCGCAGGCCAAGTCTGACTATGAGAGACTATGATCCAGAGCACTGGATTCCTGAAGAATAAACATAATGGGAATAAACTGTTTTATTTGAAGAGCCTTTCTTTTTCTTGCCATCCTCCAATCATTCAAAAGGCGATGTTTTATAACCTTGTGATATGATTTCCCTTTAAGGGCATCTGGTGTTTGTTGTATGACATTGCAATGCTTCATATGTTTTAAAGGCACATTACTTGTGCACATCATCTGTGTGTCACGATCAATGTTTGGGGTCTGCATACAAACATTTTACCTCTCCTCAAAAACATTGTTACCAAATGCTATTTAAGGTTTTCCAAGTAAAGATGTGGAAATACTGTACACTGATTGTGTTGTGCTTGCTAGGTACCTTTTCTCCAATGTCTCATATTGCCCTCTAGTGCTAGATTGCTTGCATGTCAGTTGTTTTAGGCTGACTTATGAACCTGCTTAAAATAAAGATTTTAATATTAAAAACATATTACTGAGTCTTCATTTTGACTGCATTCAGTAGCATTACTGTAACTGTTTCTCATATTTAGGTCTTCTATAGCAAACTGTGGCATGATGTTAATAATATCAGCTTTAAATATATTCAGTGTGAAAGTGGACTGTGTCCGTAATGCTTTGTCCTGTTGTGTAACACTTCCTTGAGATTTAATTTTGTGCATCCCATTTCCACACACGGCACTGCACTGGAAATAGTGATGACATGCAATAAAATAGGCAAAAAAATCCCCAAGATTTACATTTAATAAGGATGTGAATCATATTTGTAAATCAGAGTATGATGGAGCATGGAGGTGGGGACCAGCATATAATTTGGGATATTAAGTAACCACCTAGCAACACCCAGAACACATTAGCAAACATATCAAAAGCCGTGGTAAACACCCTTGCATCATGCTGGCGACTCTTGTATGGGCAAGCACCACTCACTTTCTTTAAGTGTTAAAATAGTTTTTTTTTCTTGTTTCAAAAGCATTGGGTGAACGAAGTGCAATAAATGAGTCCATGTGATGCAGAAGCGAGAAACGAAAAACATGGAGTGAGAAATAAAAAAGTTAAAAGGTGTGAGAGCGAATCTCAATCTTGGCCGGCTGCTTTTGTTTTAGCTGCTTTGTTCTAATAACTTTTTTTTTTGGGGGGGGGGGGGGGGGGGTGGGGGTCTTTTAATGCCACACTTCCATCATTCTCTAGCTTCTGATCCGCTGTGGTATCATTTCCCCAGATGAATCACAGAAAGCTAAAGAAACGATGCCTCGCCTCGCCTTAGTCATCTGCCTCCCCCTCCCCCTGCTTCCTCTTGTGCTTTCCCTCAGGTCTCTATGGAAATAAGAACAAACTCTTTTCTTAATCATTTTTCAACCTCCAATAATTCTAATTTTATTCTACAGTATATTTGCCTTTGGCTTTTATCTTAAACCCTGAAAGGATCATTGCCAAGCGTACGCTGTAAGAACACAAAAGAGCATTTTGGAGGAATCTTTGTGCAGCTTTTTCCATATCTGCCAAGCATTACAACAGCA
>JAUCMU010000026.1:5971293-5982083 GCA_032275025.1 Enteromius treurensis | reverse complement strand
AGCTACATACCTTCTATGTACATATCAGAGAACAATTTAAAATATTCTCTCAAATCATTCTATGGCACCTTTAAAACGTGTAACGCTGCATTTAGCATTATACATACCATGCATTATAAGTTGTAAAATATGTAAAAAATTGTAAGATGTTATATGTAACAATACATATAGTGTTATACGTAATGTACATTACAACTTGTAAAGTATGTTAAAAGTTGTAACACTTTAAACATGTAATATGGAACATATGTTACAAGTTGTACAATAAGTTAAAATTTGTAACATGCTATATGTAACATTACATTTAGCGTTATACATAACATGCATATCAAGTTGTAAAATATGCTAAAAGTTGTTATGTTTTATGTAATGTTAAAATATAAGGTGTAACATACGGGTACATACATACATATAACATGTTTCCTCCAAAACCACGCTGATTTACCTGTTGGTAAACACTGTAAAATTATCCATAAAATATTACAGATTTTTGTCTAAGATCAGAGAAATCTTTGGCTAAATTGTGCCTGAAGGGCACACTATCTGCATCAGGCGTTTTGTCATTATTGCATAGAGAAATTTTTAGGGCTAAAAGTCTGAATGCACTGTGTTCATAAATTTTTTTATGAAGTATTGAAAAAATTAGATGGTGACAAATAATGCTTTTGCATACTTTGGCAAAGGTATTATTGCAAAAATCATATCATTATGAATAAATAGTAATCGTGTGCAGGTTTTATCAAATATTTTGCCTCCTACATTTACTTATTACAGACGTTTTGTGAATGAACGTAAATTTTCTTGGGCATACTTTTGTGAGAAAAGTAAATGTTTCTTGACCATTTTTGGCAGTGTGTTACTGTATGTAATAATCAAAGTGAGAATACATTTTTGTTAATTACTAAAATTTATTTAAAATAAAATTTTATTTGATTATTTGAAATTTATTTTACTTAATGGTATTGGTAAAACTGGTAAAAATGTTAAATCTGAAACTAGAGTTGGTTGCTGTTTTCCTTGATGGCCTCAATGTGTTTAGCTACTCTGCAGATAATGCTTTGATATGAGCCGAATAAACAAAAAACAACCTTGAGGCAAACTCCGCATTTGCAGTTATGCCAGGTATGCAACCGTACTGCGTCTGTCACATTTTGAGCAAAGCAGGGAACTTTAAGTGAAGGCATACAGCAGGAAACCTTAAAAAAGTTCAATGATGCAAAAAAGAAAAATATATAGTGTTTATTTTGATAAAAGTGTGTCACCATACATTGAGTTTTTAGGTTTTTTCAAAACATGATTTGTAGTCACAGCAGTTTGAGTATCATATATATTATGGTTCAGTAAAAATAGATTTGTATTATCTGCATAGATACGTTGTCTCTTTAATATCTGTGATTAAATTGTGATCACAAGGAGAATTTTGCTAAAATTGTATAAAATTAAATATACTAATATGACCATAATTCTGTATGTCAGCAATTGCAATTTTGGCTATTTTTAAGCACTTCAGTTTTTAATACTTAATAACTCCATAATGCATGGATAAGTAACTAAAGAATTGTATTTTGTTGCACTTAAGCACTGAACTTCACACAAGGCCAAAGGAATCAGTTTCATCCGGTTTGTGATGTCAGCGCTGGAACTCGGAACGCCATAGGTCCAGAGCTCAGCAGGCCATGATGTCAGCAGCTCAGACGGGGGTTGTGTTAGTAATGGATTAGTATAGGCTATTGGAGCAGGAAAGTGCATGTTAGGACGTGTGATGTAATTGTGTGTCTACTAGGCCTACATGAGGAAAGTCCTGTTTATTTTGCTGTCAGAGGGAAATTGAGGGACATGTGCCAATGCAACGTTATTTGAATGCTATTTTAAAGTATGTATAAATCATACTAGTATTTGTCAGACTGCTTTTGTGCAGAATTAAAAATATGGGAATGCTAGAAATTTTATTGAAATCAGCATATCTCTATATAAAGCCTGTTGTATCATGTTTGATCCCAAATATGTTTGATACAATATTTTCTCCACATATCAACATTATCAAACTTTGTTGAAATCACTGTTTCAAACAGTCTACTCCATCTGATTAAAAGTTTATACTTTTATCTAGCACATAAAAAAACTTTTAATATAATTGTAACCATCCTCCGGGTTGTGGTTTTAATACTGTGAAAACTGAATGAATGAACGAAACACGAAAAAATAAATAAATGTAAGAATATGTAAATGTTAGAATATGTAAGAGTTACTTTAATTGTTAGTAATATTTCAAGATGAACTAAAACTGTAAATGGTTTACCTACTTGCAAAATTGAATTGAATTGAATTTTATTTATTGAATATATTTATTCTGTATTGCATTGTATTTTGTCCTCCACAGTAAAAACTACAGAAGTTTTGATCAAAACAATTTAAATAATATGTTAATGTGACATTACTGGAATATATAGGGTAACGACTGATATTTATATGCATTTTATGTGAATGATTAGGGATAGGGATCTCATGCATTTACATGAACAGAAATCAGATATTTCGTCTTACTTTCAGGTCATATAAATAAAAAGGACACCAAATGGCATAATAAACAAGTGTTTTTTTCTCCTCAAATATGAATTCATATAAATATGATACATATATATATATATAATTTCTTAAAAGTTTTTTTCGTTTCATCAAAAAAAAAATCTGACTATTATTACTTGTTTTATAATTGACAGTAAATTACAGTAAAAATATTAAGAATCTTTCTAACAATATATTTTTAAGTAATATATTTACTTCAACTTTTAAGACTGTCCTGGTTTTATTTCGTAATGTATCTACATATGTCTTCCTAACCTAAACCCCCACACCCTGATCTCACATGGTGTTAAGATAACATGCATGCACGCACACACACACACACACACACACACACACACACACACACACACAGCCGCCATTCCTTCACACAGCAGCAATCAGTAATCAGAAACCTCTGGCCTGCTTTCCACACACAGAAAAAAGGCAACTGCCAGAGAGAGAGAAAAAAAGATTTCACCCAGCCAGTTTACCAGGGCGGCCAGCCAATACTGAGAAAGAGAAAAAGAGTGAAAGGGCAGGAAACTCCATACATAGCCAACAGGAAGACAAGAGTTGGGGAAGGAAGTGCCTTGTATGGTCAAAAAGGTTTCCTGGCTGGCCGCGAGAGACCACATTTCTTTAGCTGGTTGGCTCCCTAAGCCCGGATCACATGACACGCAGCGGGAGAGGAGAGATTTGAGGGCCTGGGCCACAGCGTGTGTTTATGAGTGTGTTCCGCGCTCAAGCCACTCCCTGCTCTCCTGCGCTCCAGCCCTGCTGCTCGATGACTGGGCTAAGCTAAGCTAATCCTTCCAGCTCAGACTGTGGTTATATATGCTTTAAAAAAAAAAGCAGTCCCTCAAACAACCACTCAGGCTGAGTGAGTAACCAAGCCACACATTCCTTCTGCGTCGTCGCTTTTTGTCTTAAAAGACAAAACAAAACTGTTCAAACTTGTTTCATTGAATGACGAAAGTGAAACTAAATAAGGAGCAGATCCCAGATGCTAGCTTGATGTGTTTGAATGCATTTTGACCAGCATTTCATTATCTGTCTTATCTGAGAGTAATATTGTAGGCGTGTAAACATCACGTTTATTGAAAGCATCTGGCCAGAAATCAGCTTGTCTTCACACTTGTTTTGATTGCTTGGTCCAAGCCTGTGTTCAGTCCCACTGTCCTCCCATGCCTTCACACATCCATATTCACACTGAACAGAGGGGCACTTAAGCATAATAAGCATAATTAAGCGTGATCTATCATTATGTGCATTTTCTTGCATTGCAAAAAATTTTGCATTTATTCTAAACTGTGGAGCGCCATTGAGCATAATTATCATTATCACCAAGTGTCTCACTCAACTAGCTGTCCCCATGGATTTACAAATAAAAATGAAAGCACAATCCTTTGCAACTCCGTCTAAACACATCCCGTTTCAGGTAAATAGGTCTGCCTTCCTAAAGCACATGATGAAGTACATGATGTATGTTTTTGGAAAGTACATTAATACATACATATATTAGTGTACTGGATTGTAACTTCATTACAAATGTATATAATTATAACATGCTTCAAATGGTGACAAGTTACATAAACGCTTGTTAGTTGGTGATATTCTTATTTAACCATATTTTAAAGACCATTGGCTAATTATGAGTTCAACTAATTGCATTTAATTATGTTTTTTAATTTATATATTTTTTTCTATTCTTTTTACACAAACACACACACACACACACACACACACACACACACATATATATATTTATAGTTTGCAGTGAAGAGATGCTTTCAGATATAAGAAGTTATAAGAACTGCCTGAACAATAGCGTGAAAAGATACAAACTGTATGTCATAAACACCACTTTATTTCCCGATTAAGGACAGGTTGCTTTTATTGTGGAGTAAAAATAAACAAAAAGCTTTTAAACCGACACAGATTCCAAATTCTGACATCAAATGATTCAACACACTAAAAGCAAACTGTGAATAAATCGAATTAAAGGGCCACGGATAACGATGTACATCAAATATATTCTGTGTGCCTTAAGAAGAAATGTTTATGAGTGGCTACAAAATGCTTTGGTAAAGCAAGCCCTTGATTAGTTCTCAAACAGGATTTCTACATGAGACTGTTTTACCTTATCAGCTCATGTGCAGGGCAGCGTCTGACCTTTTAGACTGCACTGAGAACAGAAAAGTCGATTTTCTAGCCTTTGTGCTGGTGAGCGTTTGAAAGAGAGAATCTGAGAAAGAGAGAGAGAAAGGACACAAAACAGAATCACAGAGATTTGAGTGTTTAAGCCATGTCAATGTATCGACAGCAGGTTCTGCCTGATGATTGACAGGTTGATGAGCAAAAATCAATTCACACTCATTCAATTATCGTCAACTGCTGCCGTCCGAAAGGATTCGGTGTAACCGCATGTTTATTTCCGCGTGTCACCAATCGTCATTGATTCAGTTAATGAATGGTACTATTATATTATTAGCAGAGATGTTAGTGGGAAATCATGTTTGTGTTTGTGGAAGCATGCATGTTTTACATCAGAACAGCCTTTGTTTCATTTCAAAGAAAAGCGCCTTGATTCCTGGGAGAATTTACATACCAATATGTAGATAAACATAGCAGGTGCATGTTTGCTTAATAATAAAAATATTGCTTTTTAACATTAAAAGAAGCTCAGATGCATACCGGTAGCTTTTCAGGAGCTTTTTAATACAAACCCAGAGAGTTATGCGTGTTCTTCATAAATCTTCTCTGTTTGTGACACATGTAAGTCCAAACACCTGCTGTAGTGGCGTATAGTAAAAGAAGATGATGGATGGATGTGTGTTTGTACACAAAGCAAGGGATGGGCCACAGACATAGACATAGGGGCCATCCATATTCTGTAAATTCATAACATACGTTAAGACTTAACCACACACCTGCCCTGTGTGAATTCAGAGAGCTAGTTCTTAGAAAAACACAGGCGAAGGATATAATGTAAACGGTGAACAATATATTACTGTCACAGGCCCAGAAAGCAGCAGGGTAACCTTTTACCTTCAGTCTTTTCAGGAATGCTGTCATACCAGAAAAATAGTTTTCTTTGAATATTGCACCACACTTTTTTTTGAAGGGCTTCTCAGGTTAAAACTTCCAGTGGATGAACATTTAGGCCTGCATGAAGGTGATGTGTTTAAGAGTTCATCCTGATTTGGAGATTTTCACCAAATATTGAATGTACTTCAAATGGGTCTTCTAATAATGCCAGAGAATAACTATTTTGGGTTCCCTAATGAATATTTTAGTGAAAACATGTAATATATATGTGTGTGTGTATTTAAAAACATAAGAATAATCCAGAAATGAAACTTGCTGAAAAGTTGCTCATCCACAGGCAATCCAAGACGCAGATGAGTTTGTTTCTTAATCAAAACAGATTTGTAAAAATTGTGCATTACATTACTTGCTCACCAATAGATCCTCTGAAGTGAATGAGTGCCGTCAGAATGAGAGTGCAAACAACTGATGAAAACATCACAATAATCCACAAGTAATCCACATCAATGAAGTCTATCAACTAAAGTCTTGCTAAGTGAAGTATTGGGTGCTTGTAAGAAACAAATCCAACATCATTAAGACTTTTGAACTTTAAATTCTGGCCAAAATACCAAAGTCCTTAACCTTCGGGAACATAGTCCATTCTCTGTTGGCTTTTCACATCAAAATCCACATGCCTATTTATTTAGAATAGATGGCCATTTTGTCTGGCTATCACCAGTCTGTCTGGAGTGGCAGGAAGTAACAGAGACAGACTAAATCCAGAAGAACTGTGGCAAGATGCTTAAAGAGAGCTGCAAAAGTACCTGAAATCTATGTGCAAATGCACCGAGGGCAAAACCAGCTTTAAACGCAAAAGATCATCACACCAAACGTTGATTTAGCTAATAGACATTATTAAAGAAAATCTATTTATGACAGCATCCTCATTTTACAGCATTTTCACAGCACTCTAGGTTTGCGTGTCGCTTTTATATGCATGCATATTTGTAAATTGTTCTCAGATACAAGCAGTTTCAGAGTGGCACTTGTGCCATTAATTCTGAAGTTTAGAATTTACAGTTTTGCTTTGTGCCGTGCTGATTCAATGCTGCTGCAATTGTTGAGGCTGTATTGTTGCAGCTATCTGGGATGTGTCCATCTGTCTCTGTCATGGAGCTATGGCCTGAGCTGTCATTATTACGAGACGTTCCTCTCGACTCATTAGACATTCTTGCACCTGCAGTTCAGTCTCTTTGGAAATCTATTAGATGCTAAAGACCAAGAACTCATTAAAAGCTTAAACTAATGAAGAAGAACTGTACTTTTTTTTTGTTGTCACCACAACATTATTCCATTGTGTTTTTCAGTCAATTGCTGGGTGTTCTCCTGTATTTTTGGTGTGTGTGATTCTATAAAAATGTGAAAAACTGGCAGCCGGGATTGCCAGAATTCGCCTGTAAAAAAACACGGTAACAACGTTTTAGGTTTTACAGTTTTAAGTGAAATTTACAGTTAAATACCTTAAATTCATGTTAATATACCAAACTATTTAATTACTGAAATTTTGTAGCTTTAAAATACACTGATAAGGACCAAATGCAGGTGATGATGAGAAAGTCACATGATGAACCAAAGCCCATCACAATAAGCTTTTAAATATGAACATATATAGAAGGAGCTCAGAGTCATTCACACAAACACTAAGCACCATGATGATGACGCATTAAACTGAAATATGCAATAAACATTCATTTAACAACGTTACATGTAGCATAAATTTTACAGGAATTTACCATTAATCATTTAACAGGTTTTTATCGTAACATTTTCAGTTTTTTACCATTAAAATCACAGCCGTTTTTTACAGTGAGGTACTATATATTTATAGGTTGTTCTAAATTGTTGTTAGGATGTTTTGAGGGTTGCTAGGTGGATACCTATAAAGTTTCGAATGCGTTCTTTGTTTGAAAAATAACTGTACATCTCTCTTAGACAAGTGCTGAGTTAGGTTTGTTCAATTCCCTAACCAAAAGCAATAGTAATAGTGGCGTTTGCTTAACCAGTACTAATTAGTGCTAATTGTCAAACAGTATCTCAGCTGAGCTGCTAATTAGCATTCTGCCTGTCTCTTCTTTTCAGATGCATGTTTATTAGTGATGTTAAAATGCTTTTTTAAAATAATTTTATCCATCCACCATGTATGTGTGACTTCCTGACTTGACTAACTCCAACACATGCACACGCAAACATGGCTTGGCTCAGTGTCAGACAGTAAATAATGGGCATCCCACAGGAGGTTACTTCACTCAGCAAGATTGTCAGGGTCACGGCAAGAGCCTTTACAGTGTGGGACACATGCGTGGCATTGCTAGCGTTCTTCTGGCTGGAAGAATATGTGTACCCTGCATTCATTTTGTTATAAGATTTCCCCAGTCGAAGCGCAGAGGCAGTTCAGCTGAAGAACAGGACACTAGTGGATGTGCTTCTGGACCTGGCAGATGTCACTGAGCTAGAAAAGTGCAACTGAAGGAAATCTGCTTTAAAGCTTTTGTGTTGAACTACCTCCTTCTATCCCAGTCCAATATGCAGCAACATCTAGGAAATTTCATGCTTTTAAGTCTGAAAATCATAAAGTCATAAAGAAGTCTGTTATGTGAAGTAAATGATATTTTGGTTGTATAAATGACTACATTGGTTGTGTTTAATTCAATTTCTCCAAAAAAAAAAAAAAAATCATGTTGTAGCTATTCAGTACAATAATATCAATTGGCTATTTATGTACATACATTTATATTTATATACATACATGACTGTAAAGGCAAGAAAAAGCAAGGCAGATTTTCTGGGAAAATTATTAAAAAGTAAATAAATCTCAGTTTCCCAGTTGTAAATATGGCAATTTTTGTTCAATTTCTGACTAGGGAACTTGCATTTACAATAAATCTGATTGCAAATTAAGAAAGGATTAAAGAAAGTTTACCATTAACCCTCAATGAGCTGGTTTTATTGGCTCAACCAATGGTGTAATTTGGTGTTGGACTGCCTGTTTTTCCATCCAATGGCAGACAGGTAGCATTTATGAAAAAAAGCATGTTTAGGAAAACTCTCTGGAAACTGTCATTACTCTTGCAATTACATTAGGTGCAGCTAATGGCAGAGAAATTACACAGTGCACTGAAAAAGTGTGAGGGACTATATATGTGTGTGTGCGTGTCTAAAAATGCATTTATCACTTACCTCTTCAACCTCAACATACGCTGATAATTACTTTCTGACATCCATTAATGTCAGTAAGCTTCTGATGAGAGCTTGAGAGGGAAGTTCTCCACTTCTCCATTTAAAGTAAACAGAATTTCGATTTTTTTCATGAGCAGGAGTGCTATGCCTGATCACAGAAAACCGCCTTCTGACAATGCAAATAACATTTTAAGCGGCGGATCTGATATTTTATAAATAACATGCGCTGTAATTCAGCATCTTTCACACTCGTGCAGTTTCTTTCCCAGACCATGCAAACATCTCCCCTGACCTTCGGAAAACCGAGCACCTGCGTAAAATTCGTCAAAGAGTAACACTGCAATGGACACTGTGACATATTCACTGAGACTCTTTTGAAATCAGGCCTTTCAACAAATTCCAGAGGACGTTATGAACGAGCGATAAGTTACATCTGCTTTAAAGGCCAATATAAAGCAGAGGAGAATGGCTGGCGAGCTGAAGTCGACGGGTAAAAGCTGAGCGCTCATTTCCATTCTTATGCAAGCTTTTACCCTGTTGAACCAGATGGAATAACAGCACGGATCGGAGGGTCATTATTCACAATGGAGTTCTATTAGGGCACATCAGGGTCCACGGCTGAGCCGCAGCCGGCTGGTGTGAATAACACTTAACGGAGCCCGTATTTCCAGAGGGGGGAGAGGGGAAAAAATACCTGCGAGGTACTCTTTTGTAATCCGACGCAATTATCTGAGGCTTCACGTACATTAGAGCCAGAGAATAGTGCGGGTTAGAAGTAGGGGAGGTTAGAGGGGGTTATTGTGTATTTATAGCGCCGCGGCTGCTTGACAGGCCGGGTCTGCAATCCAATCACGGCTTAACGCTGTAATGAGGATGGGTGTCGGAGCGGCGGGGTTTTTAGGGAAAGTGAGTGTGTTTTTCTTCTCTTTTTTTCCCTCTGGTGATTTTGTGTTTAACCTGGAATAGCTACAGGTTAGAGATGTGAATACTCATGAGTGTCGCTGTAATGGACAATAACATGTTAAAAGCACATGAGATGTATTGCATTAGCTCTTTACATGGCGCGGTTTGTATGTGGACTGCCCTCAGGATACATGTCAGAATGTGTACTGTAGACTGTATGTGTAGACAATATGTGTATGACATGATGAAAAAATGGTACTGGTTTAGTTGGTGTGACAGATCTACTGATCTACTTGTTTTGTTTTGGGTTTTTTTCCCCTCAAATTTGCATTAATTGCAAATAGCAAATATCACATTAGCTTAGCAACATGTGCTAGCACCTGCGTAAAATTCGTCAAAGAGTAAATGGCTAACGATATCAATCATATATGATAGCTGAGTTTCTTCCTTTCTTCTTCTTTTGTGCCGCGACCTTCACAAGCTATCATGTAGTTATTCATAAAAGAATAGTTCACCCAAAAACTTCAATTCTGTCATCATTTGCTCACCCTCATGAATATATTTTAAAAAAAAGTTTGTAACCAGGCGGTTTTGGTCTTTCAATGGTGACCAAACCAGCCTGGTTACAAACTTTTTTGAGTGAACTATTCCTTTAACCTGAATGACAACATTACACTATTATCATCAATTATCAAAAGAGATAATTGTTTATCATTATCAAACACACTTATATAGCTTTTAATAAAATAATAAGCCCAATTAGAGAAAGCCAAAAGCCAAAAGAAAAAAAAAACACTTGAACTTTTGTCTTAAAAGTTGTAATATATTATGAAATGGATGAAATATGGATATTGGCCACATAGTCAGGCTGACTCTCTCCTCATTATCACTCGAGAAGTCAAATCAATACTTTACAAAAGCTGCGCCGTCTATTGTGTTACCGTGATTTGAAAATGGTTGACATTAAAAAACCTATAGATATGTCAAGTCAAGTCACTTTTATTTCTATAGCGCTTTTAACAATACAGATTGTAGCAAAGCACTGAACATTATCA